>JAVGWX010000010.1:35531346-36131346 GCA_036924085.1 Ariolimax columbianus | reverse complement strand
CTCCCTCTCTATCTGGCCAGATACCCATCCCTTCTGAGTATGACTTGACAGTCACTCCCTCTGTATTTGGTCTCATACTCGACCCTTTCTAGTCTGACCTGACTTAGTCACTCCCTCTCTACCTGGCCTCATGCCCAACCCTTCCTTATCTGACCTTAGTCATTCCCATTTTACCTGGTCGGTCTAATGCCTAACCCTTCCAAGTCTTACCTGACTTAGTCACTCGATCTCTACCTGGCCCAATGCTCAAAGCTTCCTTGTCTGACTTGACAAAGTAACCTCCCCCCTCCCTGCCCCCCAAGCCCCGCTCATTTACCTCGCCCAATGCTCAACCGTTCCTAGTTTTAATTGACTGAGTAACTCCCCCCCTTCCCCCCTCCCATCTGCCTGACCCCCATGCATAACCCGTCCTAGTCTGACCTGAGTACCTCCCCCCCTTCCCACCACATCTGCCCGACCTCCATACACAACCCTTCCATGTCTGACTTGATTGACCCTCAACCTCTACAAAGACATATAAAGGTCTTCATTTCTTTTTCTTCTGGCTTATATTTTCTACAGCATGTGGTAGCTGATCTTATGTCCAACCCTCCTTAGTCGCTTCATACGTTATTCCGGGCAGGTGACAGTACAACTATACGTCACTCCCAATTCAGGCTTTGATAACACACAGGTAGCCCTCAGTAAGTAATAATATACAAATATGTAAATGGCAATTGATATAGTATACTTACTTTTGTCAACTGTTTGCTCAGGTTCCAAATTGAAAGTCTTCATCTCCACAACTGCCAATATCAGTGCTAAACACAAGAAAACAGACATCTTTAGAAACCTGCTACAATCAGAATCCTAAACTGATAAATGGGCTTCCGTTCCAGGTGACAACCGGAACCCAGGATAGTTTGGCGGTTCATGAGTTTAGGCTAGTACGCGTGGTCTTTTAAAGTGGATCGCCAGGTCTTATCTTAGGTTATGATAGGTAATGCTGAACCGACATCACTGCATCTTGGGCAGGTATTTAGTATATAGGTACTCTTTTTCATTTAACAACTAGCGAAGAATATCGATATGGATGGGTTGTGAACAAATGGTAATCATTAATATCCAGAGGACGTCACAGATTGAGATAGTAGCTGATCAGCAAGCTAAAGATAGGAACTAGGGATATGATCTTCGCAGACGATGGAGCCCTGGTCGCCCACACAGGTCGAGTTACAGATCCTCATAAATTTGTTTGCAAAATCCTGTGATCTGTTTGGACTTACCATCAGTCTACACAAGCCGAAAGTGATGGCTCAGGTTGCAGATTCTCTAAGCATTGACTTATGCAATCAGAATCTGGAGGTACTTAATAATTTTAATTAACTCGAATTGACCATCGACCTTTCACTGGATGCGGAGCTGCAAAAGCGATTAGAAATGGCTTCAACAGCACTTGACAAGCTCTCGCAGAGAGTGTGGAATAAAAACATGCAGACCATCTCCACAAAGGTTGCTATGGGCAGATCATGTGTGCTTAGTATCCTGCTCTATGCCAGCGAAATGTGGACTATGTATGCTTCACAGGAAAAAATCCTAAATGCTTTTCATATGCACTGCAAACAATGATATGTTGAATCGAACAACGATTACTAATTTAGTTACGATCCTCCGCCAGCGCCGCTAGGTCACGTGTGCAGAATGGAGGACGGGTATATTGCTAAAGATATCATGTACAAAGAGTTGACCTCGGGGTATCGAAACAAAAGTAGGCCGGTCCCACGCTGGAAAGACGTTTGAAAGGGTTACCTGGCAGTGATAGACATGAATGTCTCAAAATGGGAGGAACTTGCCAAAAACAGACCTGGCTGGAAGCAAACTTTGTGTTGACCTGCAGGCAGGGAAATACAAGCTGCAATAGAATATAGACTCTGAACCAGGCGTTAGTCTTCCTTCCCCATTGTTGCTGTGAACCTCATCTTAAATCAAAAGACATTATATGTAATGGTAGTAACTAAGAAATACAACTCACCCAGATGTTATATCAAGGTGAACGAGACGGAACAAAGACACGCATTTAAATACTTGAGCACCCACATACACTCTGATGGTAGAGGCAATAGAGAACAGACTAGCCACAGCAAAATCAGTTTTCCAGAGTGTGTGGTGAATCTTGTGCAACAAAACATTATCATTGGAATTAGGGAAGATAGTTCTCGTATGCCACACGTAACCAGTACTGACAAACGGTAGAGAATCGTGGACAATCAGCAGACAAGTACTAGGATCATTGGAGGCAACGGAAATGTAGTTTGGCAGAAGAATGTTGAGAATTCCATGGACGGGAAAGAAGACTAACAACGTGGTTCTTGGGCAGGCACAAAGACAGGCTTATGACATAAATCAGGACAAGCCAGTCATCCTTTTTCTGTCACCTCATGATAATAGGCGGGTCGGAACAGACGAGGACAACAACAAGAATCGCATGGAAGAGAGACAGAGGGAGACAGGGAGAGAAAATATTGGACAGCTTGAAATATTGGCATGAGGGATGAGCAACGGCGGTTCTGGTGAACAACACACGAAATAAGAGGAGGCGGAAATCCATGATCACTAATGCCAACCGGCAGGGCACATGATGATGAGCGCCAGCATAGCTAGAAAGGCTAAGAGCCTCTGATGGTTACAGGTCTATATGTCTTCTATCAGCTCTTTTATTGCCGTGAGCCTCAGCATGTCAGGACAGGACGACTCCCACAGGTATATAGAAACAGAACAGGTCACAAACTTCAAGTATCTGGGCTACATAATTGACAACAATGCGACTGCTCAAAGGAAGTCAGAAGGAGATTGGCAAAGGCAATGCAGAGGCTACACATCCTGAGAAAACTATGGCAGAATACCAGCAAACCAACAAAAGTGGAAATTGTGAGAACCTGTGTTTTTGTCCGTGGCAGTATACGGCTGTGAAGCATGGACATTATCCAAACCTGAAAAAAAAGAATCGATCTCTTCGAAATGAAATGTTATAGAATGGTCCTCAGAATACCTTAAAATGGAAAACAAGAAAAATGCAGATATTCGACAAGAGTTGAGCATAGAGAAAAAACTGGTTCATAAATGTTCCTAGATTTAGCAAGAGATCGAGTTTCTTTCTGGCAGGCTGTGATGAGGACGACATACTACAAAGGACATGCTACATGAAGGTGATGACGATGATGATGATGGTGGTGATGATGGCGATGATGTTGATGATGATGACGATGAGGGTGATAATAATAATCGTCCATCGTCGTCGATGAGGACCACCAACATCATCACATGTCATTATGTAACCTTGAGTATGTGTGTGCGCTCATGACTGATCAAGCCAATTCGAGCCTGGAAAAGTCTGTGAGATAACTGGCAAACGTAGTCAGCAGTTATCTCTGCTATTTGTCTCTGCTCTTGATTTCCTGATTGCACGTCTATCTTTGGCTGCCTGGATACGGAGACCCTAGCTGAGTTCAACGCCGTCTGTGACCATGCTCTTCCATGTGAGCGGTTTTTGAGCCAGGTTCTCCCAGGTGTTAATGTCTTTTTGACAGTACTTAAGGGACTCCTTCAGACTGTCCTTGAAACGCCTTTTTGCACGTGCTTGTGATCGACCTCCTTCTTTCAGTTCACTATACCAGATCCTCTATGGAAGCCTTTCGTTTGGCACCCGGGCAATGTGGCCAGCCCATCTCAATTGAGATTTTTGAAAAGTGTATGAATACTTTCCATGTTGGCTCCGGACAGCATTTCAATATCTGTGATATGATCCTGCCAGCGTATATGAAATATGCGTGTTAGACAGTTCATGTGAAAATGATTTAGTCTCCTTGCGTCACCAGCGTAGACAGTCTAGCTCTCCCGCGCTTAGAGCAGGGCGGGGACAATGGCGGCACTATACACCTTCAGCTTATCCTTATGCTGATTCCTCGACGTTCCCATTCTGTTGAGCGCATTCGGCCAAAAACTGTGCGGGCCTTTGCTATTCTATTATCATCAGCAATAGTCACTGATCTCGACAGCTTGCTTCTGAGATAGACACATTTTTCAACCGCTTATAATTTCTGTCCCCTCACTTTAACTACTGGCTGTTTATACGATGTGCATGGTGCCGGTTGATACAATTATCTCGGTTTTTTGTGTGTGCTAATTGTCAAGCCAAAGTTGTCACAAGCAGCAGAGAACCAGTCCATACCCTACTGTATATTCCGTTCTGAGCTACTGCTCAGAGCACAGTCATTAGCAAACAAGAGTTCGCATATCGTGTCACGCATCACCTTGGTCTTCACCTTCAGTCTGCGGAGATTGAATAGACCACCATCAATACGGTACTTTATTGGTATGCCATGCTTGGTATTATTGAAGGCGTCCGACAACATAGCTGAAAACATCATACTGAGCCGTGTCGGAGCAAGTGCACATCCTTGTTTCCCACCGTTGTTGACCTCGAATGGTGGAGAAGTCTCACCGCTGTCAAGTACACGTGCGCGTATGCCCTCGTGGAGTTGTTTCCCCTCAGTTACAAATTTGCTAGGACAGCCGAATTTAGACGTGATCTGCCATAGCCCACCTCTGCTGGCCGTATCAAATGTATGTGTGAGGTCAATGAACGTAATATAGAGCTCGCAGTTATGTGCTCGACATTTCTCCTGTACCTGACGCGCTGCAAATACCATGTCCACATTTCCTCGACCAACTCTAAATCCACACTGACTTTCCGGGAGGTGATGGTCTAGCTCAAGATGTTTGTATCAGGCGGTTGAGCAGCATGCGCGCAAGGATCATTCGGGCAATAGATAGCAGTGAAATTCCCTCCGTGGTTGTCACACTCCTGGCGGTTGCCTTTTTTCTTGTAGATATGCACTATTGACGCATTCTTCATTTCTTGTGGGACTACTCCTTCAGCCCACGTGGAGCAGAAAAGTTCAGTGAGCCTCTTGGTGAGGCATGTTCCTGCTGATGTATACACCTCTGTTTTATATATATATATTTATTGTTCGCCTGTTTTCTCTAGTCCCCAAGGCGGTGTGCAGTTGCTAAGTTTTTATTTTGCGCCTGTCGGCCCAATGCATCCGACTTTGGCATTCATTGTTTGAAAGGGTCTGCTTCCTTCTGCATTTTCTAAGGGTATGATTCTCTGGGGTAACGGCCGGTGACGTGATTGGGAGCGAACCTAGCACCTTCCAGTTGTGAACCCTATCACTTAACCACTAAACCACGCCGTCTCCAATTTGAGTTCTTGAATACCTAGGTTGCCGACTCCTACATTGCAACGTAAATGAGAATAATTTCCGCTCTTGTTCAAAATAATATTTTTCTTCATGTTGGTTTTTTCACAGTATAAATTGTGATTGTTGAGTCTGAACTTGCGTCCTTGTGAAAACGAACACATTCTGGAAATAGGTTTTGCGTGTGGAATTCTGTCAGATAGTGAAAGCAGATTAATTAACAAAAAACAGGCCAGCAAAGATCGTGACTTAGCCTAACCTATTTCTTGCGATATCTGGGTTATTAAAAACGTGGATCAGTACAGGCGTGGATTGTTGTATTATAGAATTGTATTTGAACAGTAGTTTATGAGAACACCAGTTCGACCTACATTAAGATACCAACAAAATGCAATGCAACACCAACATTTGACTGTTACAAACACACCGTGCAAGATCCATGTTTGAAAATATCCATGTTTATGTAAAATATTCTACATTTCTTTTTCATTTCTCCTATTTGCCTCTTATAAAGAATATGAACACCCATGTCGTTGCTTCCCCCTTACAGGAAGCCTGTCTCTGTGGGGAACTCAGTTAAGAGACAAATTTGGAATAAGATCACGTCAGTCTTTCATTTGTTGGGTTGTTATTTGTAATGAAAAGACTTGATGTTCTGAACTTCGCTGATGATTTGGATCTTCTGTCTCACAACCACAACCACAACCAAATACAAAATAAAATAAATATACTTACATGATTTTCAGTAATGCTAGGTCAGAGGGTACACAGAGAGAAAAAAAGCACAGATTATAACAACCCCAGCAATGGGGAAAATTTCGTATGACAGTTTTTTTGTTGTGTTTTTTATTTTTTTTTATAACAATAAAAGCACATACCGACAAACAGATTGTACTGAGAGTCCCGGTACTGAAAAGGCTTGCAGATATCTTGGTAGTAGTACAGACAAGGTCGGAAGTCATGAGAGAGATATCAAATTTAAAATACAAAACACGAGAGGGACTTCTATTATTTTGGGAATTTGTGAAAATGGAAAGAAATACAGTCCATCACAAAAATACAGATCTTCGGCTCCAATGTCAAGTCCGTTCTGTTGTACAACGCTCTGTGATGTGGGGAACAAACAAAAGAACAACTAAAATGGTTCAAGTTTCGTTAATGGTTGCTGGCGCCTAATAGAAGAGATGAAAGGGTACCACACTGAAGCAGATAGTGAAGACAAATCCAGTTAGTGCCTACATTGGCGTCCAACAAATCCAGTTAGTGCCTACATTGGCGTCCAACAAACCCAGTTAGTGCCTACATTGGCGCCCAACAAACCCAGTTAGTGCCTATATTGGCGCCCAACAAACCCAGTTAGTGCCTACATTGGCGCCCAACAAATCCAGTTAGTGCCTACATTGACGCCCAACAAACCCATTAAGTGCCTACATTGGCACCCAACAAACCCAGTTAGTGCTTACATTGACGCAAAAGAAACCCATTAAGTGCCTACATTGGCGCCCAACAAACCCAGTTAGTGCCTACATTGGCGCCCAACAAACCCAGTTAGTGCCTACATTGGCGCCCAACAACCCTATCAAATGCCTACATTGACGCCCAACAAACCCAGTTACTGCCTACATTGGCGTCCAACAAACCCAGTTAGTGCCTACATTGGCGCCCAACAAACCCAGTTAGTGCCTATATTGGCGCCCAACAAATCCAGTTAGTGCCTACATTGGCGCCCAACAAATCCAGTTAGTGCCTACATTGACGCCCAACAAACCCATTAAGTGCCTACATTGGCACCCAACAAACCCAGTTAGTGCTTACATTGACGCCAAACAAACCCATTAAGTGCCTACATTGGCGCCCAACAAATCCAGTTAGTGCTTACATTGGCGCCGAACAAACCCAGTTAGTGCCTACATTGGCGCCCAACAAACCTATCAAATGCCTACATTGACGCCCAACAAACCCAGTTACTGCCTACATTGACGCCCAACAAACCCAGTTAGTGCAAAAATTGACGCCCAACAAACCCATTAAGTGCCTACATTGGCACCCAACAAACCCAGTTAGTGCTTACATTGACGCCAAACAAACCCATTCAGTGCCTACATTGATGCCCAACAAACCCAGTCGGTCCTTACATTGACGCCTAACATACCCAGTTAGTGCCTACGTTGACGTCCAATAAATCTAGTTAGTGCCTATATTGGCACCTAACAAACCAAGTTAGTGCCTACATTGACGCCCAACAAACCCATTCAGTGCCTACATTGATGCCCAACAAACCCAGTTAGTGCCTACATTGACGCCCAACAAACCCAGTTAGTGCCTCTTTGACGCCCAACAAACCCACTTAGTGCCTACATTGACGCCCAACAAACCCAGTTAGTGCCTACATTGACGCCCAACAAACCCAGTTAGTGCCTACATTGACGCCCAACAAACCCAGTTAGTGCCTACATTGACGCCCAACAAACCCAGTTAGTGCCTTCATTGACGCCCAACAAACCCAGCTAGTGCCTACATTGACGCCCAACAAACCCAGTTAGTGCCTACATTGACGCCCAACAAACCCGGTTAGTGCCTACATTGACGCCCAACAAACCCAGTTAGTGTCTACGTTGACGTCCAACAAACCCAGTTAGTGCCTACATTGGCGCCCAACAAACCCAGTTAGTGCCTACACTGACGCCCAACAAATCCAGTTAGTGCCTACATTGGCGCCCAACAAACCCAGTTAGTGCCTACATTGGCGCCCAACAAACCCAGTTAGTGCCTACATTGGCGCCCAACAAACCCAGTTAGTGCCTTCATTGGCGCCCAACAAACCCAGTTAGTGCCTACATTGGCGCCCAACAAACCCAGTTAGTGCCTACATTGGCGCCCAACAAACCCAGTTAGTGCCTACATTGACGCCCAACAAACCCAGTTAGTGCCTACGTTGACCTCCAACAAACCAAGTGCTTTGGTCATTTAGTCAGAATGCATTATGACCAGCCTGCAGCGAGAGAATATCATTCGCAGGTCTTAGTATAAAAGAGCAATGGGCCGACCTCGATGTCGGTGGATCGAAGGTATCTCTGGCACACTCAGGAAATTCCACCTAACGACAACACAAGCCTCCTCTCCTACCTGGCGATAATAAGAAATCTATGCATTCTCTGCGAGCTTAAGTACAAGGGCAGTAGGACAAAAGAAGAAAGAAAGAAACAAAATTAAAGTCACTAATATAGAACTGAGGCAAAGAACCTGGCAGATGTTAATGGGAAGGCGTTGGGAATGAACAGGACACACACTAAATAGCTCATAGCATTACACAAAAGTCTCTGTTCCGGAATCGTCATTGCAAAAGAAGTAAGGGCAGACCTAAACACTCATAGAAAAGAAAGGTCGAGAAGTATAACAACAGCAAGAGGTGGACCTAGCTGGGGTAGATGCCTAAAAACAGAGGACTCAGTAAGTTCACCACTGCGGGGATCACAATGTCGATCCCCATTTCGTTGACCAGATTCCTGTAACACAGACTGTTTCTATGTTACGGCAAGGGTGTGGAGTTTGGATCTTGGTCAGTATGTTTCCCTGCCTTTGTAGTTGAATAGTTGATGTAATAATTATGTTCATAGCATGAAGCAAAATTTAAAAAATTATGCACAACGAATTATATAACCAAACTGGAAACTTCCAATATACAGCAACATTGCTTTATGCCACGTCTTGTGTTTACCTACAGACTGGATATGTTTCGTTATCTGACTTTAATTAACATGCACATGTCACTCTGACCTTCATTCCCACCCATATAACGGTTATTTTTATTGTTGTTGTTGTTGTTGTTATTGTTGTTGAATGCCCTTAACTTTAAGCCTGAATGCCCCCAATGTGTAAGATTACTATTGTGTGTGCCCTTAAAAAAGCTGTAAGTAACGGGTTGCAGTAGATTTTCGCACTTTCCGGTTGTGCTGATGAAGGTGGACCGAGAGGTCTTAAAGGCGGTTGTGCTATGCTTGGCTTCATCGGCGTATTGCTAAATACTACGAGGATCACGTCGATCCCCCACCTCGTTAGCGAGGCTGCCATGAAAACAGCCGGTTTCCAGAAAGAACTGCGTGGAGATATGGTTGGGTTATCGTCATGGTTGGGTTATGATCATGGTTGGGTTATGGTCATGGTTGGGATATGGTTATGGTTGGGTTATGGTCATGGTTGGGTTATGGTCATGGATGGGTCATGGTTATGGTTGGGTTATGGTCATGGTTGGATTATGGTCATGGTTGGGTTATGGTCATGGTTTGGTTGGGTTCAAGGTCATGGTTGGGTTATGGTCAAGGTTGGGTTGGGTTCATGGTCATGGTTGGATTATGGTCATGGTTGGGTTGGGTTCATGGTCATGGTTGGATTATGGTCATGATTGGGTTATGGTCATGGTTGGGTTATGGTCATGGCTGGGTTATGGTCATGGTTGGGTTATGGTCATGGTTGGGTTAGGGTCATGGTTGGCTTATGGTCATGGTTGGGTTATGGTCATGGTTGGGTTATGGTCATGGTTGGGTCATGGTCATATGTGGGTTATGGTCATGGTTGGGTTATGGTCATATTTGGGTTATGGTCATGGTTGGTTTATGGTCATGGCTGGGTTATGGTCATGGTTGGGTTATGGTCATATTTGGTTTATGGTCATGGTTGGGTTATGGTCATATTTGGGTTATGGTCATGGTTGGGTTATGGTCATGGCTGAGTTATGGTCATGGTTGGGTTATGGTCATGGTTGGGTTATGGTCATAGTTGGGTCATGGTCATGGTTGGGTTATGGTCATGGTTAGGTTATGGTCATGTTTGGGTAATGGTCATGGTTGGGTCATGGTTGGGTTATGGTCATGATTGAGTTATCGTCATGGTTGCGTTATGGTCATGGTTGGGTTATGGTCATGGTTGGGTCATTGTCATGGTTTGGCCTTGACCAGTATATTTTACCTGACTCTGACCTACATTGTCTAATCAGCATGTTGTGTCTGACCAGATGTTAATTTCCTCTCCCCCTGTATAATAGTAGACTGTTATTAAGGTGATATCGTTACTTGTGTCTTAATTCACCCCACACGGAGTTCCCTGGGTTCGCATAATATGTAACTGGACATTTCATTTCGGGTTAAGGGAAGGACAGGTCAATATTATTGAATTTTAAATAAAGAAGTAAAGGCTTAGATAAAGATAGAAGTAAAGAAAAGATTATTATATTACGTTGTGCGAAGGGTTAGGGTTAGGGTTTGTGTTATAGTTAGTGTAAGGCTTAGGGCTAGGATTATGGTTAGGATTAGGGTTAGGCTCAGATAATAAGGTTGTTATTACATCGTCTGACAACATGGATTATGCCATGCTGCTGTAAAAACTAGATGCTACTCTCCTTATGATGGACCAACGTTGGCAGATTCCATAAATTCATTGCTAAGACAACAGAAACAAGCGGTAGCAGACATTCTCGAACATTCTCGTACATTCTCGAACATTCTCGAACATTCTAGCAGAATGTTTGACATCCCCAACAGTTAAAAAGTGCACTATATTGTGACGTCACTACTCAAATTCGGGGCTAAAAATATAGATTTATTTTGTTTTTGATGAATTAAGACTCAAGTACGGTGATATATTTTTTCTGCAATATTGACGAAAATATAAAAGTTGAAAATAAAAAAAAGTTTTTAGTTCTTAGTTGACCTGTGCTTCTACAGAAGCAGATGCCCTTGTGCGTGTCCCAGCTCTGGTATGAGCTGGATGTAGCCGGGAGGAGGATTTCTTGCTTTGCGGGCTAGCCTCGAGCAGATTATTACTCCGCTACTTTGGGAAAAGTGCCGCGAAGGATGGTTAACCGATGTGCGAGTCCATCTTAATAGACTAAAACACTAAAGCAAAGTAGACCCGCAGCCTGTTAAGCGCCATCTATGCTGATCTAAACATAGCACCTAACCATGGCCGGTGTCATGTCATGTCCCACAGTTAGTCGCCTCTCACAACATGCTCTCTGTGGGACAGTGGTGCTGTCAGTGCCTTTGTCATAAACAAAGACTCTGGCAGACCACTCGGGAATAAGTAGAGGGGATTCAATTTGGAGTGGAATACAGAATGGTCTCAGAAGAGGGAAAAAAATGAATGACTGAAAACGAATCAAACCAAACCGTCAAGAAACCTAAAATAAATATAAATAAATAAATCCCTTAATAACGCTAAGTTTAGTTTATGAACGATTAATTCTGGTGAACGGAGCACGGAGGAAGCGCATTTACTATATGACGGGACGGAAGACTAACGTCTGGCCAGGCAAAACATAACGATCAGACATGTCAGTCAGGGTCAGACAAAATATATTGGCCAAGCCATGGCAGCCTAGCAAACAAGGTGAGGGATCGACGTGATTCCAATAGTAGTGAGCAACGCGCAGATGAAGCCAAGCATAGCACATCCGCCAGGAGGACAACGGTCCACCTTCATCAGCACGCTCGGGATGTGAGGAAAGCTACTTAAACCCGCCACGGAACGTCCTTTTCATGGCGTACAATAGAGTAGACCTACTCATTGTGGGCATTCGAAACACCCATATAACTGATATGTTCGTCTTGAAAAGAACTTTGTTCTTTCAATTGTTGGTCCTAAATTCGAATACTGATTTAGTTATGAAAATACTGTTTCAGCTCTGTCAGTGATCAAAACCAAACAGAGAAACCGATTGGATGTCAATGCAGCCCTTCGTCTCTCAAAAACAACGCAGCAGCCACGGTTACCAAATGTTCTAGCGAAGAAGCTGTAAAAGATGTCGCACTAACTTTACTTGAAAGCAGTTTTGAAATTAACACACTTCGGCCAAATCAAACGCCACACTGGCTTAGAAAGAATGATGCTGGAGGGTATTAGACCTGGCAAAAGAGGCAGAGGCAGAATGAGGAGAAGATGGACACGGTACATTACAGATGCTGTGGGATTGACCATGACCTACTTTAATAATAGGCATGTGCAGTGACGGGAAAACTCGTTTGTGACGTCACATACTACGTCCTACTTGATAAGGGAACTATTATGAGTTTGTATTGACTGTGTTTAACACATTAGAAGCACACAACTGCTAACACATTAGGAGCACACATCTAATACCTGCTAACACATTAGGAGCACACATCTAATACCTGCCAGCCCATTAGGAGCACACATCTAATACATGCTAGCACATTAGGAGCACACATCTAATACCTGCTACCACATTAGGAGCACACATCTAATACCTGATAGCACATTAGGAGCACACATGTAATACCTGCTAGCACATTAGGAGCACACATCTAATACCTGCTAACACATTAGGAGCACACATCTAATACCTGCCAGCACATTAGGAGCACACATCTAATACATGCTAGCACATTAGGAGCACACATCTAATACCTGCTAGCACATTAGGAGCACACATCTAATACCTGCTAGCACATTTGGAGCACACATCTAATACCAGCTACCACATTAGGAGCACACATCTAATACCTGCTAGCACATTAGGAGCACACATCTAATACCTGCTAGCACATTAGGAGCACACATCTAATACCTGCTAGCACATTTGGAGCACACATCTAATACCAGCTACCACATTAGGAGCACACATCTAATACCTGCTAGCACATTAGGAGCACACATCTAATACCTAATAGCACATGTTGTGCGGAGAAAAAAATCATCCCTACAAATAATGATGTCCTTAGTAAGAGAAAACGGATCAACGGAAAAAGAAAAGGTAGAATAAGAAGACAAGAAGAGGGTGTCATTCAACGAGCAGGAGTTTAATGCCGTCGTCGTTTTCGTCAAACCAGTCTAGGTTCTTGTAACTGAAATATCTTGAGCGGCAGAGTAAACTGTCTTCTTCAAAGTGACTTATTTCTGTTCCACAACATAACGACAGAACTATTAGTAGTACAATCCCACTTTACTTTTGAAAATATAGATAACCATTTCTTTTATTGACACACTACTTTTGAGAAGGAATTATAAAAGAAAATTGAGTAGATATATAATACGATATATGACGTGATAGTGCCGTTGTTGAAAAAGTTGACAGCCTCTGCTTTAGATAGTTGCTATTTCTGCATTTCCCATTCACATAAACGTTGCTGGGGTTGAGAGGCAACTCACTCTCAACGCGATGAACGGAAACTCCGTGGGTTTAGGTGTGGAGTCCATAAGGCAAAGGCAAAGGCCGCCGTCAATCGTAGATGATGATGGCATAAGTTATTTTGCTAGCGATAGTTTTAGTAAAGATTAACTGCGCTACTTTTTATCCTCACTCTCTCGTCTCGAGCCGTCCGACAGCAGGGGTAAGTCAAGGACAAGACGACTAGGGGGTGACTACGAGATACAGGGTACTCCGCATCAAGCACCCGTGAAAAAGACGGCGGAGTCCGGAGTCAAAACAACACCCCCTGATCACATGGCCAATGGCTTAAAACCACTTCGCCGCGGACTCCATATCATAGAATAGATATATACATGCTGCAAAATATACAAAGAAGAGTTACAAAAATAATATCGGGTTTCAGAATTATAGTTATCAGCAAAGACTAAAAGAAAATGGTCATCAGTGTCTCGGACAGAAAGAATTCGAGGTGACTTAATACACGTTTATAAATTAATAAATGGAAAGGATAGATTAGACTACACCAAGTTTTTCAAAGTACGACTGGCTACATGAACAAGAGGGTACATCTACACATTGTTTAAAGATGAGTCCAGATTAGATATAGGGAAATATTATTTAAGAGTAGTGAATTCTTAGAATGCATTGCTGCATGATGTAGTAAAAGCAGGGTCAGTTAATGCATTCAAAAATAGATTAGATTCTCGCAGTATTTTCAGTATCGGCGGAGTGAAGTAAACTAGTTGTATTTAGACTATGTAGAGTCTTCTGGACGAGTTTTATAAAGTTCAGTTTAGTTCGAGCCCCCACCCCCTTCCTCCCCAGGTTTCAAGCGACCCCTGATCTCAAGAGAGGTGAGACCAGAGTGCCTGCATTTTGAAATACCTACAGTCGTATTGACTTGTCTTGCATCTTAACTTAACTTAACGTTTTTATACTTGTTTAGAAGACTCATCAGTCTGTAGACAACCAGTTACATTTGCGTTACCCTGCTCTAAAAGCTATGCGCATACAATCTATTCTTAAATGTATTAAATGTCTCTGCCTCCACTACCTCCTGGTGTAATGCATTCCAAGCATTCACCACTTTCTGACTAAACAAATATTTCCTAATATCCAATCTGGGCCTTTCCTTTGCTAATTTGTATCTGTGCCCTCTTGCTCTCCCAAGGTAGTTCGGGACCAGAGAGTGAGGTTGATGACCAGCGCAGCTTCTTCCTCACTATACTAAAAATACACGCAAGTTACATCACCAAGACACAAACTGTCTGATGGTGTCGCCATCATCAGTTGCGATGGGCAACTAACTTTTTTTTGTTTTAAGAAACCAAAAACCAACAGAGTGGGGAGCAACCTTTCTTGAATCGCTTCTTACAATCTTGTATTACAGACTACTATTCTTTTCTCTTTTTTCGGTCCTGATAACACGATTTGTCAAATATTATACTCAGATAAAATAGTCAATAAATCGTTTTTCACCGTATCAGCAGAAGAAGATGAAGGTCAAACTGTAATCATGAACTCAATGTTACGGAGACGGCACCGGAACAATCGAAAGGTCAAGGTTGTCAAAGCGGAATGAAATTTGTAAACAGAAAGGTCATATTGCGGTTTCCTCATCTCATGTTAGGTAGTTCTGACTTGATGTGCTCACTTACTAATTAATGCTCCTTATCGTTTCGTCTCGTCTAATCAATTCAGGCAGCCGTCATGAGCAGCCATGGAAGTGATGGTACGATTTCGTACACAACTCATACCGTTCAGACCACACCTTTTGATGGCCAGAAACCAGGGACAAGCGGTCTTCGAAAGGCGGTGACCATCTTTCAGCAGACTCACTACTCAGAAAATTTCATTCAAGCAGGACTTTTGGCCGGGTTGGGAGATAAGCTGAGAGGGGCGCTTCTTCTCGTCGGAGGAGATGGAAGGTTCTTCTGCAAAGAGGCTGCACAATTGATCATAACAATTGCAGCAGCAAATGGAGTAAGTATAATATAAATAATAGTGTTTTAGTATTGTATTATTAGTATAATTTTTTGATTATCTGAATATATACTATTAATACTAATATTACAATAGCAAAGTTAAAATAATTTATACTTTTGATAAGTCAATTTAAGTGGTTTAGGGGTAAGCCAATGTCTTTTGCCTTTGATGTAGATCGTGGTAAAGTCCAAAAATAACACAATCTCCTACTTAACTATTGTTGTATGTGGCATATACAATCTTGTCTCATATGTTCCAAGTTCTCTTTATAAACCCTGCTCTTGAATTTACATGTCTACTTTTACATATTTACTTTAACTTAGCCATTATATACAATAGGGTGCAGAGGTCATTTGGTTTTCTTGTGGTTTCTACTTTATACATGATATGATAAGCAGCCCAATGCACAACCCTCCTTTGGTTCTTACAGTATAACTGTTCCTTGCTCCTTTTTAAAGCATCAGGAACACATCCATGTCAAACTGTCTAGGAAAACTTCCCTGTTTGACAATATCTTTTTTCAAGAAAAATTGTCACAATATATTCTGACTAAGGTGAAGGTAATCTTCAACGCGCGTCCTGGTAAGGACCATGTGTGGTAGGTTACGCCGAGGTTGCAATATTGAGCCTTTCAGTCAGACATATCCAGTTTCAGCTGGCTGTTTTTAGTACCATGTTGCCTTGCCTTTCCACTGCGATCCCTATCCTTTGCCAGAATGCACTAATGACTACTGCAGCCTGTTTCCAGGCCGCTACATAAATACAGAATAGGGTCTTGGTGAGCTATGATTTGCTGACCATAATGCAAGCAGCCAGCTATGAGTCGCTGGCTGCTGTCAGCTCATGCACTGCTGGATCTTGACCCAGGAAGGTAATCTCAAAGCAGAACTGTTTTCAGAGATGAAATGTTATAAACTTTATTGGACTAGGTCTCAACTATTCTTTAGTTGACGTGAACAATTCCCTTTCTAGCTGAATCACCTTCCCTGACTAGGGTATTCATTTACAACTGAGAAGGCCGGAGTTGTTGAGACTAGGGATCAAACCGGGGTAAGGGGACAGCGTGAGCTAGTGGTTAAGTGACACGGCTCACTACCCAAACGTGCTGGGTTTGCTCCCCAATTACAGCACCAGCCCTGACCCAGGGGAAGCAAACCCTTAGAAAAAGCAGGAGGAAGCAGACCCTAACATAAAATGCATGCCAAAGTTGGATGCACTGGGCCAACAGGCGCAAAATAAAAACAGTGCAACACACACCGCCTTGAGGAATAAAGAAATAAGGCGAACGCAAATAATCACAGAGGCAAGGTTTCAACAAATGGAAGTCACAAAGGGACATATCGGGGCTATAGGATGGGTGTGGCAGTACTTCCCACCTTTTCTATACTAACGCTTTCTGAACAATTTTTGCTACAGAATCACACCATGAGAAAGCATGCTGAGTCGTTTATTCTTGATTGCTGTATGCAGCTTGTCTAGTGTGTCATTGTAGTGGCTGGCATTGATGTTTATATCAGGCTCTTTAAAGTCTACCAACAAAAGTCCCTTATGGTAAAAAAAAACCTTGCCAGCATAACCTAACCAGCTGAAATGTGTGGCTTGAATTTTTTTTGGTTTTGGTGATCCGGGATGTTTCCATTGCATGCTAGCAGTTTCGCGGTATAGATAAAAGTGGTGGCACCACGATTCATAACCTGCCACTATGCGCAAAAGAAATAAATCACCCTCCTCTTCGTATCGCAGCAAGTGGTTCAAACTCCATCCCTTGCGTTCTTCCTTATGGTGGTTGGTCAGCAACCGAGATACCCATTGTGAACACACCTTCCGATACTTCAGTTTCCTGCTAACCACTATTTGAATTGTCCTTAGTGACACATCAAATTCCTCTGCTAGCAAACTTAAACTTCGGCGGCCATCCACCAAAATTGCTGCATCAATTTTGTCGATGGCATCTTCTGATGCAACAATATGCCTCTCAAAAGATCTTTCGTTAACTTGCGTCCTTCTTTAAACATCATTGTCCAATTCTTCACTGTTGTTTTCGACGCACTTTTGTCACCATACACTGCCTGCATTCTGCGATGAATGTCAATTGATCAACATCCTTCAGCTGTTAGAAATCAAATCATCGCTCGCTGATCAACCCTGAATCACACCCGCCATATTTCAACAGTCTGCTGAGGAAACTATGAGTCAGAGAATAATGAAATTTTGCAAACTTGACATATGTGCTGTTTACATCTGAAGTGACATCATCATGCGCATTGTACATATGTTCACTTGGTGCAGTTAGATCTGGTTTCATTTGAACATGCCATACCAATACGGGACTCTTTCGAGGCCCCGTAATTGGAATGAGTACACTTTAAACCCTTTAACGAGGATCTATTGGAGGGCAAGTCTGGTGCCAGCAGCCGTGGTAATTCCAGCTCCAATAGCGTATATTAAAGTTGTTGCAGTTAAAAAGCTCGTAGTTGGATCTCAGGCGCAGGCGGGCGGTCCGGCTCGCGCCGGTTCACTGCCCGGTGTCTCCTGCCCTACCGTCTGTCGGCTCTCTCCCACGGGTGCTCTTCGCTGAGCGTCCTGGGTGGCCGGCGCGTTTACTTTGAAAAAATTAGAGTGTTCAAAGCAGACCTCGGCTGCCTGAGTAATGGTGCATGGAATAATGGAATAGGACCTCGGTTCTATTTTGTTGGTTTTCGGAACTGGAGGTAATGATTAACAGGGACAAACGGGGGCATTCGTATTGCGGCGTTAGAGGTGAAATTCTTGGATCGCCGCAAGACGAGCTACTGCGAAAGCATTTGTCAAGAATGTTTTCATTAATCAAGAACGAAAGTCAGAGGCGCGAAGACGATCAGATACCGTCGTAGTTCTGACCATAAACGATGCCGACTAGCGATCCGCAGGAGTTGCTTCGATGACTCTGCGGGCAGCTTCCGGGAAACCAAAGTGTTTGGGTTCCGGGGGAAGTATGGTTGCAAAGCTGAAACTTAAAGGAATTGACGGAAGGGCACCACCAGGAGTGGAGCCTGCGGCTTAATTTGACTCAACACGGCCAACACTGAAATGACTGACATGCCGAGACCACTTTTCTGGGGTCTAATATGGAACTGGTGCTGGATTTAGACTGGATTTGGATAAAGGAATTGACGGAAGAGCACTATCAGGAGTGGAGCCTGAGGCTAAAATTGACTAAACACGCCAATAGTGTAGAATGACTGTCAAAAGAGAGCACCTTCGGGGGGTCTAATAGTGAACATGTGCTGGAATTAGACCCTCGAAAAACTGGGGCCACCCTCTAAGTAACTTGATTGTCTCGCTAAAGGAATTGACGGAAGGGCACCACCAGGAGTGGAACCTGCGGCTTTATTTGACTGAACACGCCAATACTGTAGAACGACTGACAAATCGAGAGCACTACCGTTTGGGTCTAAAAATGAATGTACGCTGGTATTAGACTCACGGAAGACAAGTCAGCTCTCAAACACTCTAATGAAAGAACGCCACGGAAATCGTGTTTAACCCTGCAGAAACCGCAGATTTCAAATACCTGGTCATTGACAAACAAAAGCCCTCAATAAATTCGTCTGACCAAATAGTGAACGGGTGCTGGAAATAGACCATCTGAAGACAGGCCAGTTTTACCCTACTAATGACAGGGCGTTGCTACGGAAAACCAGCTCATATCGAGAGGAGCCGCAGACACTTTGGTTCACGTACCAGGCTGATAAGCCAATGGCGCGAGGCTACCATGTGGGGGATTACGGCCGAACCCTTGTAAGCCGCAATCCCGCCCAAAATCTCAGCACCACTGCAATGGGAGGCTCCTACATGCTCGGGACCTGGGGCTTGCGCCCCAGCCATATCCGGTAGAGCCGCAGCAAGAGGTCCTTGCCGTCCGCCGATCAAAGCGGGCGGACAACTGCTTGATACTCACCTTATACGGTGATGGGGTGCGAAACCACCAACTAAAGACTTAGTACCTGGTCGGGGTGTCGAAAACAGTAGAGCAGCCACCTCACTGTGAACTGTCGAGACTCAACCAATGACCATGAGAGCTGTCCGCACACCAGGCGAACAACATATCTGTGACATTACCAGGCTTGTCCTCTGGCTAAATGCACGTCGGCTACGATATCTACCTCTGTACGTTAAAGCCATGTAACTATCATGCTGGACGCAAAAGAGATGCAGACCAGCGGACATTGCACACCTGCCCCACTGTGTCAACACCCCAGGTGGCGGGGAATGCTAGGCGTACCATCCCTGCATAGAAGCCAAGAAAATAAAGGGAAAAAGAGATACCCCACTCACATGCAAATGCTACGTTTCTGGCAGGACGTGACGATCCTGGGATACAGACACACTGGACTGCCTCTCTTCCGGGTAAACCAGTCCATCTCATATATCATCTCACATATCATCATTGTACCCTATAGACACGAGTAGTGAAGACTCGATAGTCTGGTAAGACAACTTCCATAAGAGAGACAACTCTGATCATAAACAACTGCTGCCTTGCAGATAGGCTGGGGACAGCCAAAGGCTAAGGAGGGCATCCCTACAGAAACGCCTGTTGAAATCGGATGCACGGGGCCGCAAGCCTAACAAAACAGTGCAACGTAAATCGCAGCATGATGGCAGAACAACCTATTAGAAAAACGCATGGCGCTCATCCTGCGGAGTCCCGCCAGGCAGCGATAGTGCTGGGCCTCACGCCTCGAAGGGGCCCACCCTTGACTACTGGTGGTCACCCACCCATGTGTCGTGGAGTCAAGGCACATGGCTATGGGGCAACTTCTATTGGCCAAAACCTCAAGACCCTCAAAATACTACAGTGGAATGCGGAGGGAGTCATTAACAAAAAACTTTCCCTAACACACCACCTGCATGAAGGTAAGATTGACGTGGCATGTATCCAGGAAACGCACCTCAACAATAACCATAAATTCTCAATCAGAGGATACCAGACCTTCCGTCTAGATAGAGAAGGCCACAAAGGAGGGGTCCTGATACTGACCAGAAACTGCATACCGAGTAGCGCGGTATCTGTCAATCACACCGGACAAGCAGAAATTGTAGGAGTTGACATAATGGCTCAAGAGACGAAGCTCCGCATCTTCAATCTGTACGGACCACCAATTAGAGACCTATTGCTCTCGAGTATGGAGGTCAGAGACTCCAACTGCATAGTAGTTGGAGATTTCAACAGCCACTCGGAGAGATGGGGATACTCTGACACAGACAGCAGAGGTGACGAAGTGGAAGATTGGGAGATAGATGCAAATCTCTCCCTAATCAATAGGCCGGAGGATAGCCCTAGCTTCTATTCAAGAACATGGCATACTACCTCGACTCCAGATTTGGCCTTCTCCACACAGGACATACACCATAAAATAGACCGCCAGGTGCTAAACCAACTGGCAGGTAGCGACCACAGGCCGATCAGGCTAACCATTGACATGGAAGTAGGCCCACAGGAAACAAAACCGCTCCCACGTTGGAATTACAAACGAGCCGACTGGGACAGATTTGCAATCCTGACAGATGGGCTGTGTGAAACCATCAACACACGAAACACCAAAATGAAGCCCATGGTAGAGAGCCTAAGCAAGGCAATAATGCAAGCCGCCACTGAAACCATCCCAAGAGGAGCTAGAAAAAACTATAAGCCCTACTGGAATGATGAGTTGCAGAAAGTGGAAGATGCAGTAACAAATGCTAGGAACATGGCAGAGCGAGAAAAATCCATGGAGGCAAACATCGCCCTCAAAGCCGCCGCGGCGAAGTACAAACATACTCTCAAGCAAACAGCAAGAGAAAGCTGGAAAAATAAAACGGAAAGTCTAAACCTGGACAAAGACGGGAACAAGCTATGGAAGCTAGTCAGAGCCATCAACGACGAAACCCCGTCAAATAAACAAATTACTATCAAGCAGGGCGAGAACTTGATCACAGGTAAGAAAGCCGCAAACGCCTTTGTCCATCACTATGCCAGAGCAAACCACATCGAGGTCCCTGCAGATAAGCATACAGACATTAGCGAAGAGCTAAAGGGACACGAAAACATGAATACGGCTCCTGAAGAGCACATGATGGCCAAACTAACAATGCGCGAAATGGAAGAGGCTATGAGAACACTAAAGAAAAGGAAATCTCCCGGAAAAGACGGGATAACAAACGAAATGCTGATGGGGCTGGGCCAAACAGCGAAGAAGAAACTGCTATCAGTCCTGAACCAAAGCTGGAAAAGGGGAATTGTACCACAGGCATGGAAAGATGCAATACTGGTACCAGTACCAAAAACAGGAAAGGACAAAACAGATCCAAATGGATACAGGCCCATAAGCCTACTGAGCTGTGTCGGCAAGCTGATGGAACGGATAATAAACACCAGACTGATGTGGCATCTGGAAGAAAAACGAATACTAATTCCACAGCAAGCCGGCTTTAGACAGCACAGATCCACTGAGGACCAAGTCATCATCATAGCCCAGGAAATATAAGATGCCTACCAGGCACAGAAACACACAGTAGCTGTTTGGGTGGATCTGGAAAAGGCATTTGACAAAGTCTGGAAAGACGGACTTAGAGTCAAGCTAAGAAGAAGTGACGTTTGTGGGAAAATGTACAAGTGGATCAACCACTACCTCAAACAAAGAACGGCCAGAGTCCAAGTACAAGGGCAGATGAGCAAAAAGGTGACACTCGAGCAGGGAGTACCCCAAGGGGGAGTACTGTCACCCACACTCTTCCTGGTGTATATAAACGACATTACAGAGAATATACCAAGAAGAGTCCATAGCTCAATGTTTGCAGACGATCTGGCTATGTGGACCTCTGAAAAGAATCTCACCATAGCAAGAAATCGGATGCAGCAGGCCCTAACATCGCTGGAAGAGTGGGCGAACTCATGGCTGGTCAAAATAAACGAGGAGAAAACCACATGCACAATATTCTCGCTTTCAATCAAACCACAAAACACCAAATTAAGTCTAAATGGCAAATTTCTGCAGCCAAACGACAACCCAAACTATATGGTTGTCACATTTGATCGGCACATGACATGGAAAAGTCAGATCGAGAGAAACCGAATGAGAGCCAGACAAAGAATGGCAATCATGAGGAAACTAGCTGGCACAATCTGGGGAGCAGACGAAAGTATACTAAAGAAACTGTACACTGGAAGAGTGAGACCAGTTCTCGAGTATGGCATTTCGGCATGGACAACAGCAGCAAAGGCAAACTTCGATAAAGTTAACAAACTTCAAAACCAAGCCATGAGAGTTATAACAGGAGGCATGAAGTCAACGCCAATTGTAGAACTTGAGAAGATTACAAAGCTGCAACCCATGACCGATAGAAGAGACTGCAGAGCCCAGCTGCAGTCAGAGAAACTCCGAAGACTGACTGACCACCCAATGCACCAGAGACTAAACAATTTGGGAACTGGGAAACTAAAGCGGAGAAACTTTGCAGAAATAGCCGAAGCAAAGATGCACGAAGATCCCATAAACGCACTAACAACACCAAAGCCAATCACTGCTGTACAAAAACCTACCTGGAGGCAGCTTATATTTCCAGAGGTGGTAGAAAACATACCAGGTATTGGAAACAAAAACTGCCAGACTGAAAAAGAAAGGAGAGATACTACCCTAAGCTTTATATCGAAAAAACTACCCAAGCATGGACTGGACCCATGCATACACCGACGGTTCTGTAACAGACACTACACAGAACGGAGGGGCAGGAGCATTCCTGAACCTACCAAATGGCAGAAAAATAACACTGTCATTCACTACTGGTAAGTACACAAGCAATTTCAGAGCGGAGGCAGAGGCACTGAGGGCGGCAGTGGAAGAAATGGTGACAAATAAAGAAAATGAAAGCCACTTAGTCCTGCTTACAGGTGCTCTGGCCGTAGTCACAGCGCTAAAAAGCCAGAAAAACACTGAGCTTAATGACTTAAGAGCAGCACTCTGTCAACTATGCCAGCAGTCCGCACCAAAAAGGGTAGTGGTACAGTGGGTCCCATCACACTGCAACATCAAAGGCAACGAGGAGGCAGACAGACTGGCAAAAAAAGGTGCAAGACTACCACAAACAGATACTTGTATGACGTACGAAGAGTCAAAACGGCAAATTAAAGCCAGATACATGACCAAATGGGAAACTGAACATACCGGCTACACCAAAAACGATGCCTATTACCAGTTGAACAGAAGAGAGCAGGTCGTTGTCTTCAGACTTCGCACTGGCCACAACAGACTGAGGTACCACCTATTCAACAAATTGAAGATAGGGTGTACCGACGAATGCCCGTGCGGTACTGGTAAAATGACCGCTGAACATCTGCTGCAGAACTGCCCGACATACGAGGATCAGAGAGAGCAGATGTGGCCATTACCAGTGGAACTGCAAGACAAGCTCTATGGCAGTGGCGAGAGCCTCAGGATGGCCGCCGCTTTTTTCGAAAAAATAATGGTTACTGTCTGACTGCGTACGCAGAAGAAGAAGAAGAAGAAAATGCCATACATATACACAATGTACGCTTGAACACACACACATATATACATATAAATATTTGAAAAGTAAAGTAAAGAACCCGTCATGCCATGCGGCGCATAGGAAATATGGTGTCAGGCTCATATTATGTTATAACCCACGGCACGTAATGGATGATGTGGTCAGTATCACGCCGGCCGCCCTTACTTCCCAGACTTAACCAGGAGCTGAAAAAACATTTCCGCCTCAATTGGGGAATGAACCCAGGACCACTCAGATGCAAAGCCAGCCCTCAAACCACTGAGCAACGTAGCTCTCTCTTTCTCTCTCTCTCTCTCTCTCTCTATATATATATATATATATATATATATATATATATATATATATATTGCGCCAGGTATATTAATTTATCTTAATGATCACTTTTTAACTCTGTTATCAGTGTCGGATATTAACCCTGCCCATCTCATGATAATGAAACACCTACATAAATTGATTAGGTTTATTAGAAAAGTTTGGTGAAAAGTTGAGAATTCAGATAGAAAGTTGAAACAGTGCCATGCATGGCTTATAATGGCAGGCAGAATTAGATAATTTTAACATCTGACCTTAAACATTCTCTCCACAAAAGCCTGTAATACCAAACAGCAGGCTGCAGAGCGAGAAGAAGACCAAGAACAAGATGGGGCAATTGTGTTAAAAACGTTAAAGAGACATGGATTGAAAATGAATGATGGCCACATGAGGACACATTGAAAATGATTCTATGACAGTGACAAATGTAGACATATGAGATGAAAAGAGATGATTTGTTTTTGAGTGAACTGTTACTCAATTTTATCAAATATTTTTGAATGAGCTCATATTTGAAACTTCATTATCAATGTTTGCTCAATGAATGTGTTTATCAGGCATTACATTTCTCAGGTATCCAAGATAGTGATAGGCCAGAGTGCTATCTTATCCACACCCGCTTGCTCCCATATTATTCGTAAGTATAAGCTGAATGGAGGCTTTCTTCTGACAGCAAGTCACAACCCAGGGGGACCCACTGGTGACTTTGGAATCAAATACAATATTGAGAATGGTGGTGAGTTTATTAACTGTCATTTGTCATTTTGCACTTTATTTTGCCTTCACCAAACACCCACTATGTTTGTTCTTTAATTTCTACAACAAAATCATTCTTAATCTACAGTTCAGTTCAGGTGTCATCTTCACTGCAAAGGTCAGCTGCAATGAATTTCAGATGTTCTCTGTCTCTTGATGATACAATTTGCCAGGCTTTTCCCTGTCCATTTTTTATGTATCTTCCCCTTATAGCGTTGTTTACATCTGGTATTTGGGGAGAGTGACTACCGTCTGGTAAAGTAAAACATACTGATCGGACATATTAGTCAGCATCAGGTAAAACATACTGATCGGACATATTAGTCAGGATCAGGTAAAACATACTGATCTGACATATTAGTCAGGATCAGGTAAAACATACTGATCGGACATATTAGTCAGGGGCAGGTAAAACATAATGATCGGACATATTAGTCGGGATCAGGTAAAACATACTGATCAGACATATTAGTCAGGATCAGGTAAAACATACTGATCGGACATATTAGTCAGGGTCAGATAAAACATACTGATCGGACATATTAGTCAGGGTCAGATAAAATATACTGATCGGACATATTAGTCAGGGTCAGGTAAAACATACTGGCCAAGACTCCCAGTTCATTTCCACGCAGGACTCCCAGGAAACAGGCTGTTCTTTATGGCAGGCTGTCCATTGGGATGGGGGATTGAGGTGATCTTTATAGTAGTGAGCGATATATAGATGAAGCCAAGCATAGCAGAACCTAGGAGGACCCTGGTTCACTTTCAACATCACGCTCAGGATGTGAGAAAAGCTACTACAACCCGCCACTTAACGCCCTTTTAAGGGCTAACAAAAGAGTAAGCTTACTCATTGTGTGCATTCACAACAACAACAACAACAACTTCTTGTATTTTTGCTTTCCACCTTTCCTTCCACTATTGTTTTCAGCAATATGTTATGTTTTTTGATGTGACCAAAATATCTTAACTGTCAATCTATGATTTCATTCATCAATTCTTTTTACACTATTAATTTCTTCACATCACATTATTCTAACCGCCAGTCTGGCAAACATACCTGCTGTAGGCCGTCAAGCCAACAATATTCTGTATGCATCCAAATCTTTTCCAGTGCTGTAACAATCTGGGCATAGGTCTTTGGTCAGTCCATCCCGCCAATGCATATGTGGGTGAGCGTTTGGATGTGTGCGGGCATCATCATCACCTGACATGTTTTCTGTCACGGCAGCTCTGTCTGCATCTTAACTTAACATTACTTAATGTCTTTATACTGGTTTAGAAGACTCAACAGATTCTGTATACAACCAGTTTCTTGAAGGGTGGTTTTTACCGATGTGCAAGTCCATCATAAAAGACTAGAGCAAAGTAGACCTGCAGCTAGTTAAGCGCCATTTATAGCTGCTCTTAATAAACCACATGGAAAGAGGTACAAATAACTCGGGTAGATTATTTCATTTTAATTTTGTTCAGGCAGCGGCCGTGAAACCTACTTTTTCCGATTTCCAACTGTCAAGGAATTTTTAACGTGCTCAACACTGAACACAGGAGTCTCGTCTCACTACCCAGAGATCAGGGGAATTTTTACCAGAAGATCCACGTGAAAAAAATCTAGGTCTCCACTGAGATTTGAAAACATACGATCTCCGACACCCGAGGCGGACACCTTACCTCGAGTCCACTGAGTCCCCCTTGGTTTAGGGCGAGTTGTCCCATGCCATAAGACATCCCAAAATTGTCCATAATGTTCTGATGAAATCTTTGTTCTACGTGTGTGCGTACACATACACACACATATATATATATATATATATATATATATATATATATATATATATATATATATATATATATATATAAAAATATAGCAAACCAACAAAGGTGAACATTTTGAGAACCTCTATTTTTTTCGGTGGCAGAATATGGCTACGAAACATGGACAATAACCCGAACCTCAAGAAAATTAATTGAGTCTAAATGTTAAAGAAAGGCCCTCAGAATACCATGGACCGAAAAAAAGAAGAATGCAGACATTCAGCAAGAGTTGGGCAAACAGGGGAACTAGTTTATAAATTTGATCATAAACAGAACATTTAAATACTTTGGCAACATAAAAAGACATAGCGGTCTCGAGAGAACAGTGATGGAAGGTATGGGGCTGGGCCCGAGAGTCAGAGGCAGACCAAGAAGGCGATGTCAAGGAATGCTTGGCCATGACTCTGGGGCAGGCTGGAGTTTCTTTCAGATGCGCTGTGATGGGAGCGATGTTATGCAAATGAATATGCTACATGATATATATATATATTATATTTTTGTTGTGTTCCTTAGTCATGACCTTCTTTGTTGGTATGTTTATTTTTTGTATTTTCTGTGAATCTTCTACAATGTTGTTCTTTCTGTTTGTTTTATATTTTCCAAATTCTGTTATGATGGTTTCAAGGTATTTATAATTTCTTTCTTGTTTTAGTATATTAGCTTCTACATTTATTTTATTTTTGATCTTCTTAAACCTTTAACATCACTTAACTTATCTTGTAATGTGCTGCAACTTTTGACAGACTGCAATGTTTGAGACCTTTTCTTTTGTCCAACATAGAAAGCCATTTTTGGGTAACTGAGCAGTTAGAACACTGGTCTCCTAGTCAAAAGGATAGAGATTCAAATGCTAATAAAGATCTAGTATTTTTCTATTAGGGGTGAAATGAAAATCTGAGATGAACAGTGCACTGCAACTGCTTTGGCAAGCAGCCTATTTTTCTCAGTACAATAAATCCTCAACAAGAAAGCTGTAATGACATGTTAACAGTATGAGACAATAATTGATTCAATGTAAAGTTTGTACATGTTCCAGGCCCTGCACCCGAGGCTGTCACAAACAAAATTTATGAGCTCACCAAAACAATTAAAGAGTACAAGATTGTCCCAGACCTGTCGGCAAACATCGATAAGCTGGGAACATCCACTTACAAGATCAGTGGGGGCCAGGATCTGGTGGTGGATGTCATTGACGTAACTAATGATTATGTGGAGTTTATGAAGAGCATATTTGACTTCACAGCCATCAAATCATTCCTTACAACTAAGAGGGTTTTGTTGAATGCTATGAATGGAGGTAAGTTTAATTTCCAGCCTGAAGTTCAAATGAATGAAAAGAATTAACAAACCGAAACTAAACAATATGAACTTAAATCGCTCATTTTACATCATGTCTTGGGTTTTTGTTAGTTGTTTCCCTTCGTTTGTTGTCCCAGACAAAGGCCTTGTGTCCATTATATAAGCATAATTTTTTTTTCTCTTGGTGCAGTCAGTGAGTCATTACCTGTATGTGTTTTTATCAACTTAGAAATTATAAGAACTATGTACACGTAAGATCGATCTGTTTCTATCAGTCAGGTATAAGACGCAAATACAACACAAATTTTACACTCTTTAAAGTGTTTAAGCCATAAAATCGTGGTGTGAAATGTAGTTTAATGAATCATGCAAAAAATACATTTTCATCTCAATTGAAGATGATAATTTGTATGATCTGATGATTAGCAACATGAATGGATCATGAAGGAACTTGTTCCTGCCAAGGCCATAGACCAGGGGTGCGTCAGCAGTAAAACTATGAAACATGTTCATGGTAAGCAATGGGCCAAACTTAGACTATACAAGAGTTATATACCTTTCATGCTTCTGTCTCTCATGTAGCATGTCCTTTGTAGAATGTCGCTCCCATCACAGTCTGTCTGAAAGAAACTCGTTCCCTTGCCAAAACTCCAGCTTCCGCCACTGTCATACTCAGGCACTCCTGGATATCTTGGTGCCATCGTCTTCTTGGTCTACCCCTTCCTCTTTTGCCTGGCACCATACCTTCCATCACCGTCCTCTCAAGACCGTTGTGTCTCTTGATGTGACCAAAGTATTTGCATTTTCTAGCCAAAATGGAATTGATAAACCAGTTCTCTTCTATGCTCAACTCTTGCCGAATGTCTATATTTGTTCTTTTCTCTGTCCAGGGTATTCTGAGGATCTTTCTGTAACATTTTGACTCGAAGGATTCGATTCTTTGTCTAGAAGTTTTGGTAATCGTCCATGCTTCACAGCCATAAGCTGCCACAGGAAAAACACAGGCTCTCAAGACTTTTACTTTAATCGTTTTGTTGGTGCCCTGCCATAATTTCTTCAGGCTGTTCAGTCTCTGCATTGCCATAGCATGCTTCTGTATGGTGCAATATTAGATTAGGATAGATGAGAGGAGATTGGAGGAGATAGATAGGCAGATCAAAATAGAAGTGAAACAAGAAAATTGAGGAAGTTTTAAAGAAGCTGCAGTTGGGTAGTCGAGGTGATAAAATAAAACCACTGTCAGTTAGGTATGGGTTAGACAAGGAAATAGTAATTGGAAGTAAGGGAGATTCTAGTGAGGAAACAGTACACAGGGCAGAGAGCTTTGCAGAGAAGTATGCAAATGTAGGGGAGAGTTCAGTATTGGTAGTAGGGGATTCAATGGTGAGGGAGGTTGGCTGATATTTGTCTAAACAACACAAAATGTTTGAAAAAATGGATATTGGGGGAGCAACAATTGAGAACATAGAGGATGAGAATAAAGAGGATAGACGACAGAGCAAACAGTCATGTTGTGGTATTGGTAGGAACTAATAATGTAGAGAGAGATGGTACAGAAATAATTATGCAAAGATACAAGAGTCTTATGGGAACACTTAAGGAAAAACAGTTCAGAAAGGTCACAATGATGGGCATTTTAGACAGAGCAGATGGGTCAGACTATTTAGATAGTAAGATAATAGGTATCAAACTTAGGTTGCAGGTGATGTGTGTGGAAATGGATATGGAATTTATTGATGTGAAAGTAGACAAAAGTAAAATTCTAGACAGGACAGGTTCACATTTAAATGAGATAGGACAGCATGCTGTAGCAAAGTATGTATTTAATCATTGTGTTACAAATTTAAACTAGTAAGGCCTATGAAGTATGAGACTAAAGGTAAACCTACAATAGAGTGCTATTGAGGATGCAGTCAAACAGAAGAACTGGGGTCAAGGAAGTGTGAAATAACTAGTGGAAAAGCAAAAAATAAAAATGAAAAAGCAAAAGCAAAAAGTGGAAAAACAACAAAATTACAAACTAAAATGTTTTTATGCAAATGTGAGAAGCATAGTAAATAAAAGAGAAGAATTGAAACTGTATGTAGAAGAAGAAAAACCAGATATAATAGGGTTAGCAGAATCATAGACGTATGAGGACATTGCAGATAGTGAACTTGAAATACAGGGATATACAATATTAAGGAAAGATAGGGTAGACAGAGACAAGGCTAAATCCCTCATTAATAATAATTTCCCTTCACTTGCCATTTCTATGCTACTAATCAGCTCCTCATCTTCCTCTTTTTGACTTGATGGACATCTATAGCATACTCCAATCACTGTTTTTTCATATCACCTTCTATTTCTCCCCATACACTTTCATTTTTGTTAGATCATCTTTGATCGTTATATTAACTGAATTTGTACAGTTTAATAAAACACTACCTCCCTTAGCCTGTCTCCATCTACCCTATCTTTCCTTAATATTGTATATCCCTCTATTATACTCAAAGGTACAGTTCCAGGAGCAAGAAAGAGTGAAAGACATAGAATTTGCTTGACTGATAAGCAATTTGGGTGTTGCTGCAAACATGTGCATTATTAATGGCCTTAAGAGAACAATGCTGGAGAGTATGGTGGGGCAGAGACAGACTGAGGAGCAGATGGACACAAGACATAGCGGTGACAGTGACAGAGGCTGGAATTTTGGCTAGAGATTGAGAGTCTTACAGATCGGCTGTTGTGATAGGGCATTATCACAACACCTTGGACATCACCCTGTCTTTAAAAACATGGACAGTCACCTGTTCTTGACAAAATATTGACATTATATTGTCTTAACAAAAATATGGACATCACCTTGTCTTTTTAAAAACATGAATACGACCTTGTCTTAACAAAAACATGAGCATCACAGTTGTCTTTAAAAATCAACACATCACCTGATCCTCATATAAACATGAACATCATCTGTAATTTTTTTTTTAGACATAGATGTGATGCCTTAACAAAAACATTGACATCACCATGTCTTAACAACATAGACATCACCTTACTCAACTTAGACATCACCTTACTCAACATAGACATCACCTTACTCAACATAGACATCACCTTACTCAACATAGACATCACCTTACTCAACATGGGTGTCACCTTACTCAACATAGACATCACCTTACTCAACATAGACATCGCCTTACTCAACATAGACATCACCTTTTTCAACATGGGTGTCGCCTTACTCAACATAGACATCACCTTACTCAACATAGACATCACCTTACTCAACATAGATGTCACCTTACTCAATACAGACATCACCTTACTCAACATAGATGTCACCTTACTCAATATAGACATCACCTTACTCAACATAGATGTCACCTTACTCAATATAGACATCACCTTACTCAACATGGGCATCACCTTACTCAACACAAACATAACTCAAGTCTAAGCTCACCTGATGATAAGTGACAATACTGTTTCAGTTACTGGACCTTATTTGCGGAAGATTTTCGTGACAGAAATGGGTCTGCCTTCAGAATCTTGTCTCAACTCTGAGATTCTGCCAGACTTTGGAGGCAAACACCCTGACCCTAACTTGACCTACGCCAAAGATTTAGTGGATATCATGAAAAAGGGCGAGCATGACTTTGCTGCTGCTTTTGATGGAGATGGGGTGAGTAGTGTTTTGTTTGTGATGGGGATGAGTAGTGTTTTGTTTGTGGTGGGGGATGAGTAGTGTTTTGTTTGTGGTGGGGGATGAGTAGTGTTTTGTTTGTGGTAGGGGATGAGTAGTGTTTTGTTTGGGGTGGGGGGGGGGGTGAGTAGTGTTTTGTTTGGGGTGAAGGGACTAGTGTTTTGTTTGTGGTGGAGGTGAGTAGTATTTTGTTTGTGGTGGGGGTGAGTAGTGTTTTGTTTGTGGTGGGGGTGAGTAGTGTTTTGTTTGGGGTGAAGGGACTAGTGTTTTGTTTGTGGTGGAGGTGAGTAGTATTTTGTTTGTGGTGGGGGTGAGTAGTGTTTTGTTTGTGGTGGGGGTGAGTAGTGTTTTGTTTGGGGTGAAGGGACAGTAGTGTTTTGTTTGTGGTGGAGGTGTTTTGTTTGTGGTGGAGGTGAGTAGTGTTCTGTTTGTGGTGGGGGTGAGTAGTGTTTTGTTTGGGGTGAAGGGACAGTAGTGTTTTGTTTGTGGTGGGGGTGAGTAGTGTTTTGTTTGTGATTGGAGTGAATCCTGTTTTGTTTGTGATGGAGGTGAGTCATGTTTTATTTGTGGTTGGGGTCAGTAGTGTTTTGTTTGTGATGGGAGCGAGTCAGCGTTTGTTTTGTGTTAGGTTGAGTAGTGTTTTGTTTGTGGTGGGAGGTGAGTCATGTTTTATTTGTGGTTGGGGTGAGTAGTGTTTTTGTTTGTGATGGGAGTGAGACAGGGTTTGTTTTGTGTTGGGATAAGTCATGTGTTGTTTGTTGCGGGGTAAGTCATGTGTTGTTTGTTGCTGGGTAAGTCATGTGTTGTTTGTTGCTGGGGTAAGTCATGTGTTGTTTGTTGCTGGGGTAAGTCATGTGTTGTTTGTTGCTGGGGTAAGTCATGTGTTGTTTGTTGCTGGGGTAAGTCATGTGTTGTTTGTTGCTGGGGTAAGTCATGTGTTGTTTGTTGCTGGGGTAAGTCATGTGTTGTTTGTTGCTGGGGTAAGTCATGTGTTGTTTGTTGCTCGGGTAAGTCATGTGTTGTTTGTTGCTGGGGTAAGTCATGTGTTGTTTGTTGCTGGGGTAAGTCATGTGTTGTTTGTTGCTGGGGTAAGTCATGTGTTGTTTGTTGCTGGGGTAAGTCATGTGTTGTTTGTTGCTGGGGTAAGTCATGTGTTGTTTGTTGCTGGGTAAGTCATGTTTAGATTGTGATTGCATTAGTCATATTTTGTTGTTGTTTTTTTTTGATTATTAAATCCAGATATATCAAACACCTACCGCACAATGTTCTGGGCAGATGGAACATTTGTTGCTGTAGGACCACTAGAACATCACTTCTTGTGTCCATCAATTGTCAAACATGCCTAGTCCATCTGTAATTCTTTTTAACACATAATCTTTGGCGTTATTGAATAAGCTTTGATGTCTGATTCCGATATTCTTTGTTCCCTAATATTTGAGTAAATATAAGCTTCTCTGCATTTGCTTTATGTATGTTTCACACAACATGACCATATATCATAACTCGAATAAGCAAAGGCAAATGTCACTGTCCATCATAGACGATGATGGCATAATTAATTTTGCTTGCGCTATTTTTAGTAAGGATTAACTGCACTACTTTTTATCCTCACTCTCTCGTCTCGAGCCGCTCTGCCCCAGTGGCAAGTCAAGGACAAGAAGACTAGGGAGCGACTACGAGATGCAGGGGACTCCGCATCAAGCACCCGTGAAAAAGACGGCGGAGTCCGGAGTCGAACCCATACCACCTGATCACGAGGCCGACGGCTTAACCACTTCGCAACGGAATCCCCATAACTCGAATAACCATACTGTTAAAGGTGCGGACCTTTCTCTTTACATTCCTCATCTGCTTTAGTATTGATTTGAAGTTGAGTCCTCCCCCTGCTCTCCTTCATGAAATTAGCATAGTTTGAAAAGCGTGCACGAAACAGTCTATAACCGTACAAAGGGTAAATGCTAAAAACTTGATAAAATGATACGTAACTCTACAAAATGACATCTGTGTACAAACATAAATTATTAGAACTGATCCTACCGAAGACGGATGTGTCGGATCAAAAGGTGCAAATATCGCAGTCAAGCGATACTTCCTGCTACTTGCAAAGCCCTGTTCAGAGCTTGGTAGCGGTAGATTTAGAATGAAAGCAGAAAAAGTCGAAATAATAAAACCAGAAAATTTTGGAGACAATAGTATTTGCTATATTGTTTTAGCAGAGCCGAATGTTTTACATTTTCAGGACCGTAACATGATACTAGGCCACCAAGGATTTTTTGTCACGCCATGTGACTCTCTGGCAGTGTTGGCAGCTAACTTGGAGTGTATCCCCTACTTCAGACAGAATGGGGTCAAGGGCTTTGCTCGAAGCATGCCTACATCTGAAGCTGTGGATAAGTAAGACTGTCTCTTTCTTTTCTATATGACTGGTTGCTCTACGGAACTTTGGTTTGTGGATCTGGATGTATTTTTTTAAATGAAACAATTCTTTCAGAGTAAGTGGAGATAAAAACTCAAGTGGTACCCAGGTTGAAAAGAATAGGACCTCTGTAACCTTCCATGAATGTCATAAGACAACTAAAGCAGGGTTGTGCATGGGACTAACAACCTCATCATGTTGTTGTTCAAAACTACTTGTGCTGAGCTTAGTTAGCTCTAAAGAACGCATCTTTGGTAGTGGGTTACAGTGGCTCTTCTTACATCCCAAGACATATTTGAGAAGGTAGACCAGGCTCCTCCTAGCTGTAGAGAAATGTGAGGCTTCTCAATAAGCTCACTATTATTGAGATTACAGTGTTAATCCCCACCTCGTTGGCCAGACTCTGTGACACAGCATGTCTCCAGGAGCATGAACAGGGACAGGAGGTAGGCGTCTTGATCAGTATGTTTAACCTGACCCTGATTACTCTTTGCTCCCACCTTGATCAGTATGTTTAACCTGACCCTGATTACTCTTTGCTCCCACCTTGATCAGTATGTTTAACCTGACCCTGATTACTCTTTGCTCCCACCTTGATCAGTATGTTTAACCTGACCCTGATTACTCTTTGCTCCCACCTTGATCAGTATGTTTCACCTGACCCTGATTACTCTTTGCTCCCACCTTGATCAGTATGTTTAACCTGACCCTGATTACTCTTTGCTCCCACCTTGATCAGTATGTTTAATCTGACCCTGATTACTCTTTGCTCCCACCTTGATCAGTATGTTTAACCTGACCCTGATTACTCTTTGCTCCCACCTTGATTAGTATGTTTCACCTGACCCTGATTACTCTTTTGTTCCCACCTTGATCAGTATGTTTAATCTGACCCTGATTACTCTTTGCTCCCACCTTGATCAGTATGTTTCACTTGACCCTGATTACTGGGGCGACCATGCTCAAAAAGATGTGATGGACCGGCGAAGACCTGAAATGCAAAGTGTTTCCTTGAGAACTGCACCAGGCTAGAAGCAAAGCGCCAGTTGTTTGAAGAAGATGATAATTATGAAGAAAATGTATGCATTGTATAAAACCCTTCTAAAAATAAAATGATATTGTCTTGCACTGGGCAAATGCTAAGTGGTTTTCTGGAGAGCTCAGTGTGTAACAGATTAGAACAGGACCAGTGCAACACTGAGAACACGATATAAGAGGCATCTAGCAGTGCTATCTCCTCAAAAGTAGTAGACTCTCCAACTCTTGAATTTGCACATGACACCATTCACACAGAACGAAACCTGGAGAGCAGCCTTGTCTCTCCTTCCAAGTTACTTGAGAATTATCCAGCAACCACCAAGTTACTTATGTCCTGTCATTATGTATGTACTCCGCTACCATTATATTTGTAACGCTCCTTAGGGAGAACAGAAGAAACGCTACAGTGACTCCTTGAAAGTCTCAAAAGCTACAATATCTATGTCACCTCCTGGGAGAGGCTTGCAGAGAACAGCTCAGCTTGGTGCATTATATCACACAATGTGCTCAAATCACAGAGCACCATGTTGGGCCCAGAGTCTCCTTCAGGTCATCTCTCTGCCTCAGTCGACCACAAGGACGCTTACAGTTGTAGGACCACCACCACGTCACTCTACGTGTCCATCTGTTATCCGGCATGCGCACCACATGCCTGGCCCATCTGTATTTTTGTAACAGCATGACATCTATGATGTCAGTGAAGGAAGTTTGACCTCTGATCTCTGCGCTGCAGATTTGGTCACGAATGGAGATCTTCAATGTTCTTCGCTCCATCGCTCGTTATGCAACGCAGAGTCTATCTGCATCAGCTTTTTGTGGGCTCCACATCTTACAGCCATATACCAAGGCCAGAATAACCACACTGTTGAAGATGTGAGTCTTAGCATTGCCATTTTGCATCTGTTGCTGTATGGGTCTAGTACAGTTCAAGATGAGCTAGCCTTTAATTCTTTGCCTGTCTATATATAAGCCATTCATGGTGATGTTCTCACTTTCTGTCACATGTCTTCATTTTTCACTGTCGTTCTTCTGATGATTACTACTACTGGATTACTGGACGACCTGTTCTTCAGCGGTGGTTACACCGTTGCGAGTCCCAACTTCTCTTCCAACGGTCTCTGTCTTGGGCCACAGTGGACCAGTGGATAATGAGTCGACCATATGTGGCATCGTGAATGTTGTTGCGGGATGCAAAGGAGTCAGAACAGTGTGTCAGTGGTCGTCCCCGTGGTCATTTCTTGTCTCTGGGGTACCATATTGCTGTCGCTGTGCTCCAGTGATCAACCATTCTTCACAGTAACTGGCTCTCCCCAGCGATTTTTTATCTTGTCTGCATAAATAACTATATCTTCCACCAGGGACAATTTTATTATTTTTTTTTTATTTGCGTTCGCCTTATTTCTCTAATCCCCAAGGCGGTGTGCGCTGCACTGCGTTTTTATTTTGCGCCTGTCGGCTCAGTGCATCCGACTTCGGCATGCATTTTATGTAAGGGTCTGCTTCCTCCTGCATTTTCTAAGGGTTTGCTTCCCCGGGTTAACGGCCGGTGCTGTGATTGGGATCGAACCCAGCACTTTCTGGTTGTGAGCCGTGTCACTTAACCACTAGGCCACGCCGTCCCCTCACCAGGGACAATTGACATATGTCCGAGCTGTGAAGACCTTCTAGTGGAAGGCTGTAAATTTTATTTCCTCTATCTGCTGCACAACAAATCATTTTATTCCATATCATGACAGGGTGGCTAAACAACAGGGCAAGGAATGCTACCAGACTCCTACAGGCTGGAAGTTCTTTGGCAACCTGATGGATGCTGGGAAAATCAATTTGTGTGGAGAGGAGAGTTTCGGGACTGGCTCTGACCACATCAGGTAACAACTGTCATGTCAGATGTATAACATCAGAAACATCACATTTGTGAATGTTTGTAAGTTAATGTTTGCAATGTGTAATTTTAATGAATGCTTTGAGGTTTATGTCCACTGTTTGTGATGATAGTGAATGTTTGTAAAGTTATTGTCTAATTTGTGATATAAGTGAATGTTTGTCAGTTAATGTCCACCATTTATGATCTAAGTGAATGTTTGTCAGTTAATGTCCACCATTTGTGATCTAAGTGAATGTTTGTCAGTTAATGTCCACCATTTGGAATCTAAGTGAATGTTTGTCAGTTAATGTCCACCATTTGTGATCTATAGTCCGTCTTTTAATTCATAAACAAGGTTCGAAGCAATTTTCTACTAAACTGCATGTTAGATCAAAATGAGTTTCGCATGCAGCCTTAGAATTTCTATAACGTTAAGTAAATATTTTTTTCTCTAAGTAATTTGATGTATTTTGAAAAATGAATTTATTAGGCTATATTAAAAGCAACCTCACTGAATTGGACATCATTTTAACATGTATATGGTACACAATCATGTTGTTTTAAAAATAGATGTTTTGACATTCAAATAGGCTGAGTTAAAAACAAATTCCTGATTTTTATGCGCACAAATTAGACACTTTGTCGGATGCGGAAAACAACCAAGGCCATTCATGTGAAACTGTCGTTCATCATAGGTGTATCCCGATATAATAGTTTGTGGTGTTGTTATTGTGACATATAGTTGCTTTTTCAAAAAGTTTCATTATCAATTTCAAAATGAGTTTGAAGTCTACATTTAAAACAATGTAGAAGGTTACCGTTTTACTATTCCAGTTTCTCTGCAGGAAATCTAAGATGGGTCATTTTTATAGTGATATCCATGACCCAGAGAAACGAACGCAATTGGCGCTTGGTCTGGATAGATGAACCTTTTACCATAGGATTGGACAGAACTTAGAGTACACTCATATCAAGCAAGTAAGGAAACGGAAAATTGACGATTTCGACAGAGATGTCATAAAACGGGAGATTTTGAAACTGTTGACCAAAAATTAACTTGTTTTTCTCCGGAAACTAAAATTAACATTGCATTCTGACTGCAGTATTGAAATTTCCAAAAGTACTCTTTGGAAAATTGCAAGATCCACCTGCTTTATATTCAGGCAAACTTTAGGCAGCAGGAATATTATATTTAAAAAGCCACATTTGATTGCTGTCAGAAGCAAATACCTGAGACAGGTACATGAACGGCATAGGCAAGGCTATAGTATTGTACACTTGGACGAATCCTGGGTCACTGCTCACCACACCTATGGTATACAACAACAATCAGTTGACAGTGAAGAGAAAAGACAAATTCCAAGCAGCAAAGGGCAGCGCATTATACTAACGTATGCCGGAAGCAGTTAAAAAGAACTTGTCCATGACGCCTGAACTTATTTTCCAATCAAAAAGTACAGATGGTAGAGACTATCACACTTAAATGAATGGACATATTTTCTGGCAATGAAAGTCGAATGATCTGCTTCCAGTTGTGGATAGACCGTCATGCATAGCAATGGATAATGCATCTTATCACAATGCAGTATCAGAGGAAGACAAAGTACCAACTGCATCAAATACAAAAGCTCAAATTAGGACATGACTAGCTAAAAAAAAAAGGGGGAATTTCTACAACACGCATTTGAAGCTAGAGTTGTTGCAACTTGTGAGGAAGACAAATAAGACAAAGGTGTATCATATTGACAAAATAATTGAAGGGTGCGGTCACACCTGTCTACGACTACCTGCATGTCATACGCATCTAAAACCTATAGAGCTTGTGTGGAACATGTTGCTAAACAGAACAGGACATCTAAAATGTATTATGTTGACATTCAGTTCTTGAAGAAGTGTGTTGAACATATGTTCCAGGAAGAAGAGCAGTACTGATAATGAGATGGATTGCAATTTGTCTAGGCAGTAACAATTATCAACCTCTTTGAATCAACAGATTCGGAATGATTAATATCATCTTTTGTGAACATACCAATTAGCAGACTTGGATGAATTAGCGTATGTTTATCAAAACAATTAACTGTACATACAATGACAACAAATACATTTCAATATTCAAATTCTTTAAGCAACATAAATGGATACAACATTTGGTCTAATGATGACAGAAGGGCTGTACTAACTGTTGCATATTTGTGCCATTTTTGCGATTGTACACAAAGGGCAAAATAAACAATCAATTGATCTATCAAGAAATAAGGAGATACGCCTATAAAATAAATATGACGAGAAATTAAGCTGTGTACTGTAAAATCTTAAATTGAATGCCGTTTCTTTGCAATGGTCCTAAAAGATCAAAGGAATTCACCGATGTGCAAAATCCTTAACATCTATGGACTAAATAATATCAATGTTTTAGCGTCGTGATATTACAAAGCTGCATGCGAAAAATCATTTGGATATGACATGCAGTTTTGTAGAAAATTGCTTTGGATCTTGTTCATGAATTAAAAGACGGACTATAAGTGAATGTTTATGAGTTAATGTTCACCATTTATAATTTTGGCGATTATCTAGGAGTTTAATAATGTCCATAATTTGTCCATTCACAGAGAGAAAGATGGAGTGTGGGCAGCACTAGCCTGGTTATCTGTTCTAGCCAGCACAAACAAAACTGTCAAAGATTTGCTCATCTCTCACTGGCAGGTTTATGGTAGAAACTTCTTTACCAGGTGCGTAGCTGTTAAGGTATGTCAGTCTGTAGTAGTAAATCTAATTTATTACAGGAACATTCCAGAGGAAAAGGCCAATGTCTAATCAACAAAGACTCAGCATCTGTTTTAAGATCACTCAAAGATTGAGTTGTAAAGCACTTGTAACAGTTCCAGCCAGAGCAGGAGCGTTAACGGCAGGGGTGATGGGGCCGGCAACACTGGGAACAAAGGTACCTGTATGAATGTGTACCAAGGTCACTCACCGTCTCGACACTAAGTCGACAAAGGAAAATGGGTGGTTGAGGGGAAGAATGTGTCTGGTACAGGTAGGGTTAGGAGCAGACCACTCTTGCATTACGATTTAGGTATTGGGGCATTAGTGACAGACAGAGGCCAGCAGGTCTTGCTGCAACATTTTCGAGTAACAGGAATTCTGAGTGATTCGTTCCAAAAACAACTAGTTGGAGATAGATCCAATCTAGAGTGATGGCTGAGTCAGACAACCCACAGAAATCCATCGGACAGTCCTGATACTGCTTGAGACAATATAATACTAGGAAAAGAACTCAAGCAGACTGGCCATGGAGAGAGAAGGACTGAGAGTTTAGCTAGAGGACTGGCTGGAAAGGAATGAGAGTTTAGCTCACTGACTTTCTAGAAGAGCAATTGATAGGCTGCTACTAGTTAGCAGGCAGTTTTGCGAATGTGTGAGTGATGGAATGAGTTGCAGGGTGACTGAACCAGTATACGTCTTTGAGTATTGGGCAGTCGCTCTATAAGGTGCGTGTTGGACACCCTGTGACTAGAAGAGATCTGAATGTGTGTGCAGGACACCAAGGGAACAATGTATGTTCTGGAGTATGTGTATACGCAGATCGATTGAGTGTGTGATCACATGTGAGTATTCGTTGAACAGATTGAATGTGTAATGTCAAGATCACCTGCCTGAAGGGATCTGAATGTGTAATGTCAAGATCACCTGCCTGAAAGGGATCTGAGTGTGAGTGAATGCACAGAATACGATTGTGAAGACAAGTTTGTGAGATTGTGTTGAGTGTGCAGATAAGGGGAGGGGAGTGCAGCAGCTAGAACTGGGTTGTAAGTAGTTGGGAAGAGTCAACAAAAGCTAATACTTAAAACTTCCACTGTAATTAATATTAATATATATATAATATAGTTACATGATCAGACCTAGCTATTTCTGCACATATAATTATAGTTACGTGATCAGACCTAGCTATTTTTGCACATATAATTAAATTTACGTGATCAGACCTAGCTATTTCTGCACATATAATTATAGTTACGTGATCAGACCTAGCTATTTCTGCACATATAATTATAGTTACGTGATCAGACCTAGCTATTTCTGCACATATAATTATAGTTATGTTATCAGACCTAGCTATTTCTGCACATATAATTATAGTTATGTTATCAGACTTAGCTATTCCTGCACATATAATTATAGTTATGTTATCAGACCTAGCTATTTCTGCACATATAATTATAGTTACGTGATCAGACCTAGCTATTTCTACACATAATTATAGTTACGTGATCAGACCTAGCTATTTCTGCAAATAGAATTATAGTTACTTGATCAGACCTAGCTATTTCATTGTGTCACTACTATCTCTCTACCCAAACATACAATATATGCTCTCAAAAAACAACATCTAGATTTCTCATGAGCTAGACTGTTTACTGATTTTCTCTCATCTGGGTTGTTGATTGACATGCAGTCACTCTGTTATCTTCCAATAGTCAACGAGCATGCAGAAATTGCTCTATTTGTCATGTCCTCTTCACATCAACACATGTCTGTGTCCAATTTTTTATTTGCTGAATGGATTGTACCTATTTCTGCAGTGGTATAACATTTTCTCAAATGAATTTTTAGCACTCAAAATAATAGAATAGACAAATTTCACAACCAAGCCTAATATCAAACAAATTGAATCCCAAAAGTGTGGTAGTCGTGTGTATTATACACACAGATTTATGGTATCTAACTTTATGTTGAAACAGGCGAGGAACACAAACTGTAGTTTTACTTTGCTATATCAAGAAGGAAGACTAACACCTGGTCAGACACAACATACTGATCAGACATGGACATGTTAGTCAGGGTCAGGCAAAATATGCTGACCAAGACCCCCACCTCAACTTCCCCGCAGTCCGCCTTGGAAACTGGCTGTTTACATGGCAGCCTGGCAAACAAGTTGGGGGATCGATGTGATCCCCGTAGTAGTGAGCGATATTCAGATTCAGCCAGCATAACTCAACCCCCTGGAGGACCTCGGTCTACCTTCATCAGCATGCGCAGGGTTTGAGAAAAGCTACAACAATCGCCGCTAAACATCCTTTTCAGGGCGCACAAAAGAGTAGTCCTACTCATTGTGGGCATTCTTCTTCTTCGTTTGTTCTCAATCTCCCACTACCAAACCCTGAAAGGGTAAGTAGCAGAATGTAGTCCAGAGAACGGAATGCGTTGTGTTGTAGTTTACAGCTTGGCTGCGATATTTGCACCTTTCGGTCCAACACATCCGACTTCAGCAAGCATTTATTGAGTACTGGGTTAGCATTCTCTCTTCGATCTCTTCTCTTTAGCCAGTCTGCCCTACTGCAGCCTGTTATCCATGATCACCGCGTGGAGGTGTAGAAGGGTCTTAGCAGCTATGGTTCGCTGGCCCTGACGCTAGCAGTCAGCTATGGGTCGCTGACCACTGCAGCTCATGCGCTGCTCAGCATCTTGATCCCCATTGTGGGCATTCAACAACTATTTTGTTACATCAGACTCTGGGTGCTCTTTCTACCCTTTGCCTCAAGACAGATTCTTATTTGTTTTCAGGTACGACTATGAGAATGTGTCATCCGAGGCTGGAGAGAAAATAATGGAAGTTCTGAATGAGCTGATTAATAATCCGGCAACTAAAGGAAGGACATTGTCTGCCCCTGCTAATCAATCGTTTAAAATTTCTGAAGCAGATGATTTTAGTTACAAGGATCCTATTGATGGCAGCATCAGTACAAACCAGGTTAGGTCTTGTTCTTGTGCCCTCTTTAAGCTCAGCTGTGCTTGTGTGTCACTGAGAGATGTTTATATTTTGTTTAGTCTACTGTCTGTCGATATAGTAGAGTGGTAGAGCACTCGCTTTTCATAAAAAAATGTTACTGGGTTCAATCTCTGTTATCAGGGATCAAGATGCTGAGCAGCAGTGGCCAGCCACCCATAGCTGACTGCTAGCGTCAGGGCCAGCGAACCAGAACTGCTAAGACCCTTCTACACCTCCGCACGGTGATCCTGGATAACAGGCTGCAGCAGGGCAAACTGGCTAAGGAGAAGGGATCAAAGAGGGAATGCTAACCCGGTACTCAAAAAAATGCTTGCTGAAGTCGGATGTGTTGGACCGTAAGGTGCAAATATCGCAGTCAAGCTGTAAACTATGACACAACGCATTTCATTCTCTGGACTACATTCTGGTACTTAAGCCCTTTCAGGGTTTGGTAGCAGGAGATTAAGAACGAACGAAGCCAAGCCAATCTCTGTTATCAACATGTTCCAGTTGAACTAGCTGTAAATGGGCACCTAGCTTCAATCAGTCAATGCCCGTCACTTCTTTCGGGGTATAGGCTATTGACAACCCTGCTCCAGCAAGTTCAATCTTGAACTACCTTTTCTGCTTATCTCCATTTCAGGTCCAGGGACTGAAGTTCATTTTCACAATCTCTTCCGGTATTTCTTGGTCTACATCTTTTCTTCATCCTCTATGGATTCCATGTCACGGCCTGTCTGGTCACATTTAATAGTACTTTCTATAGTGTGTGTCCTATCCAACTCCGTTTCCTATGTTTGATTTGTTGCTACAATTGTTGGCTCCTTTCTCACATATCTTTGATCCTCAGCATGTCTTGCCAGCTTATACCCATTATCCTCTGTAAACATTTATTGACGAATGATTTGTCTCTGTATTGCTTTTGTCTTTCTCCAAGTTTCTGCTCCGTACATGAGTACTGACTTGACATTGGAATTAAACAATCTTAACTTGGTACTATTCTTTATTTCTCTTGATTTCCATATGTTATTTAGTAACATGAATGCTGTTTTTTCAATTCTTCTTCTTCTTCTTTGTTCGTTCTCAATCTCCCACTACCAAACCCTGAAAGGGCTTAAGTAGCAGAATGTAGTCCAGAGAACGGAATGCGTTGTGTCATAGTTTACAGCTTGGCTGCGATATTTGCACCTTTCGGTCCAACACATCCGACTTCAACAAGCATTTTTTTAGTACCGGGTTAGCATTCCCTCTTCAATCCTTTCTCCTTAGCCAGTCTGCCCTGCTGCAGTCTGTTATCCCGGATCAACGCGTGGAGGTGTAGAAGGGTCTTGGCAGCTCTGGTTGGCTGGCCCTGACGCTAGCAGTCAGCTATGGGTCGCTGACCACTGCAGCTCATGCGCTGCTCAGCATCTTGATCCCTTTCTTAGGTTATCGTATTTATACTAGTTCAGAAGACTCTACAGAGTCTGTATACAACCAGTTTCTTGAAGGGTGGTTTAGCGAATGAGCGAGTCCATCTTAATAGACTCAAACACTAGAGCTAAGTAGACCCGCAGCCAGTTAGGTGTCATCTATAGTTGCTCTTAACAAACCACCTGGGGAAAGGTACAAATAATTTTAGTAGATTTGTAACTTGAATTTTGTCTAGGCAGCTACCGTTAAGCCTACTCTTTTTGATTTCCAACTGCCAAGTAATTTTTAACGTGCTCGACACTGAACACGAGAGTCTGGTCTCACTACCCAGATATCAGGGGAATTTTTACCAGAAGATCCATGTGAAAAAAAATCACGGTCTTCACTGTGATTCGAACTCGCGACCTCTGGCACCTGAGAGGGACACCTTACCTCAAGATCACTGAGTCCCCCTATATATATATATATATATATATATATATATATATATATATATATATATATATATATATATAATTTTTTTGTTTTGTTCCTTAGAATGACTTTCTTTGTTGGTATGTTTATTTTGTGTTTTCTGTGAATCTTCTACAATCTTGTTCTTTCTGTCTGTTTTATATTTTCCATATTCTGTTATGATGGTTTCAAGGTATTTTTAATATTTTTCTGTGTTTTAGTATATTAGCTTCTACATTTATTTTCTTTTTGATCTTCTCAAACCTTCAAGACAGGGATGGTGTGGGCTAGTGGTTAAGTGACATGGCTCACAACCAGAAAGTGCTGGGTTCGATCCCTATCACAGCAATGGCCGTTACCCCAGGGAAGCAAACCCTTAGAAAATGCAGAAGGAAGCAGACCCTTACATAAAATGCATGCTGAAGTTGGATGCACTGGGCCGACTGGCGCAAAATAAAAACCACAGTGCAACGCAACCGCCTTGGGGATTAGAGAAATAAGGCGAACAGAAAAAAAACAAAAGAAAACAACCTTCAACGTTACTGAATTTATTTTGTAATGTGCTGACAGGCATGATGGTCACTAACTTCTTCGTAGCTATTTCCTGCTTGACTTACCAGTAGGGTATGAAAGGCAGTAAAGAAGGGACCTGGCCAGCCCATGATAAGCTGAGGCCTACTACAATGAAGTCTCAAACACCTCATCCCTGACAGCGGTGTCTGCTATGGGAGTACCTTTACTTTTGTACTGTTTGAGATTATTAGTCGTGTCGGCTATTTCATTAATAAACTGGTTCTTGTCACTTGAACATTAGCAGAGCTTGTTGTTGGTAGATGCCACCAATGAGCAGGTTTACTCTTTTGTGTGCCCTATAGAGACTGTGAAGTGGCGGGTTGTTGTAGCTTTTCTCACATCCTGAGCGTGCTGATGAAGGTGGACCGGATTCCTCCAGGTGGTTTTACTATGCTTGGCTTCATCTGCGTGTCACTCACTACTACGGGGATCATGTCGATCCCTCACCTCGTTGGTCAGTATATTGTGTCTGACTCTGACGCGATGTCCTGGTCAGTATGTTGTCCCTTACACGACATCCTGGTCAGTATGTTGTGCCTGACCATAACGCGACGTCCTGGTCAGTATGTTGTGCCTGACCCTCACGCGACGTCCTGGTCAGTATGTTCTTCCTGACAGGACTAGCACCTCAGTTCCCCTGTTTGTTTATGTACATGTAATAATAAATGCTGATCTAGTTAAAAATGGGTAAGTCTAATTGTTTGTGACGTTAATCAAAATAAAATGGAAACAAGAAGATCGAAGGCTGAGGGTCATCTGAGTTGTCATCTTCAATTTGTTATGAGCAAACAAATATGTCTAGAATAGATTCTGTGTCTAGAATAGATTGTGTGGGCAAACACTTCTGGCCATCATAGATGGCCTTGTTACTAGACATATCAGAATAGATAAATTGGTTAACATTCTCGAACCGCTCAGTGTTAGAGTCTTGTGTAATTTTCACAAAGGGTGCGTGAACGAATGGTTTCGAGCCTGCCTGCCGACAAGGAATCCCGGTATGGCATATGTTGTTTTTCTGTTGGAAGTGAAATAAACAAACATAGCTAGCACACGACGTGGCGGCAGAAGTCGCGAAGCAGTCTGTAGTTCTCAGCCTTAAAAACCCCTCAACTACTCCAGCAATGTGAAAAAGTCATATTTATTTACAGTTTTTTTGGTTTTTTAACGTAGCTATAATTTTATGCAAGTTGCATAGGGGAACTGAGATGCTAGATCAGTCAGGCACAACATACTGACCAGGACTTCGCTTCAGGGTCAGGCACAATATACTGACCAAGAACACTATCTCTCTTCCGTGTAGTGTTCCATGGGAACAGGCTGTTCTCAAGGCAGTCTGGATGACAAGATGTTGATGGACATGATCTCCATAGCATACGAAGAGTCAAAACGGATTATTAGAGCCAGATACATGACAAAATGGGAAACCGAACATACTGGCTACACAAAAAACGATGCCTATTACCAGTTGAACAGAAGAGAGCAGGTCGTGGTCTTCAGACTTCGCACTGGCCACAATAGACTGAGGTACCACCTATTCAACAAATTGAAGATAGGTGGCACTGACGAATGCCCGTGTGGTACCGGGAAAATGACCGCTGAACATTTGCTGCAAAACTGCCCGACATACGAGGATCAGAGAGAGCAGATGTGGCCATCACCAGTGGCAACACTAGACAAGCCCTATGGCAGTATTGACAGCCTCAGGATGACGGCTGCTTTTTTCAAAAAAATAAAGGTTGATGTCTGACTGCGTACGATTAAGAAGAAGAAGATCTCCATAGTAGTGAGCGTCATGCATATGAAGCCAAGCATAACACAACCACCTAGAGCACCGCAGTCCACCTTCATCAGCACACTCAGAATTTGAGGAAAGCTACTACAACCCATTACTTAACGTCCTTTTCAGAGCACACAAAAGGGTAAACTTACTCATTGTGCGCATTCAAAAACAACTTAAGTCACATGTTACATAACGTGCTAGATGTCAAAGTACATTCGCCTATTTTTCAAGAAAAAAAAGAAATGTATGCAACAAATGTAATTAATTCTCATTCCTTGAGGAAGTTCTTCCATATCTATTGCCTCTTTTATATTAGCCGAGATTTTGCTTGTTTGAAACATGTGTCCTTCTTGCAGGGCATTCGTCTTCTCTTTGAAGATGGCTCAAGAATCATCTACCGTCTGAGTGGAACAGGCAGCTCAGGGGCAACAGTCCGTGTTTACGTGGAGAAGTATTGGAAGAGTACCAACCCCCTGGATTATGATCAGGATGCTCAGGTAGTGTTTGGCTGCATATTTTTTTTGGTCATTTGTTAGTCTAGCCTTGTGCAACATCCAGGAGAGATCAGAATCATCTTTAGTGAAAGTAAAGTAAGCCCATAGCATTACTGCCAGCTATATGAGGTCGGTAGCCATCTCCTCTCCCTCGCCACTTTTACTTCCCGGACTGAACCGGTACCCATTAAAGGCTGGGTCAACCCTGGAACCGTTGCGGTCTGAAAAAAACATTTCCGTCTCAACTAGGGAATGAACCCATGACCACTGAGATGCAAAGCCAGCTCGCTAACCACTGGGCTACGTCTGGGGATATAAGAAGAGACACAACAACCTGCTTGCAGAGAATGTTTGTCAAGATGACTCAGAATGACGAACTTCGCATGACAATAACATCGGTTGATCAAATGATGCTATGCTTGTTGTTGTTATCCCATAGCTACTGAGCAAGCCTGCTTTTGGCAGCCCAATGCCATTCTTATATAGATACAGGTCTTCTTCAGTTGTTTCACCACTCTGTACAGTGTGTTGGCAATCGTCGGCAGTGCTTGTAAGAATCTTTTCCTCATATTTGCAAGTGCCTTGCACTCAATGAGTCGGTGTTGAACTGTTTCATCAGGATAAGAGCAACATCTGCACAAGGGCATGTGCTGGGGATTGATGCAGTTCAAGTGGCTATTGACTCTTGGATGTCTTCTTGGAACTGAAAGATGAGACTTTGATCTCTTTTATGTAGTTGTATTTATATCATCGTTACTTTTTGGCTGGGACATTTCACTAAATACACTGCGACCTGTTGTTCCCGTCACCCACCTGTTCATCCAGATTTCCCGAGTATTATTCTTAATAATTCGTTTTAATGTGTGGTTACTGCAGGGTCTATCCAATTGTTGTTTCGAGGCTCCTGTTTTTACCAATCTATCGGCCATCTCGTTCCCTAGTAGCCCACTATGTCTATGGATCCATTACACAGTGACATTTATCCTGTGGGCAGTGATGATGTTGTTGATCATCCTCCCCACCAAGAATATCTTCTTTTCTTTGTATGGAGTGTTCTTCAGCGCCTCCAGAACTGACTTGGAGTCACTAAAAATCACAAAATCCATCGGCAACAATTCGCCCAAGTGAAGCTGTTGGTGTAAAATATCAACTGCTGTTTTAATAGCCTCGGCCTTGGCTTCATCCTTTGAACAGTTTTCGCCGTATGAATCACAAAACTTGTATATGAACCCATCGGGTATTTCATATAGATACCATACCCTACAAAAAAGGTAGATTTGAATGCTGATCCATTGATATTCACCAGGACTGCCAATTTTGGGTAGCTGATGTAGGCAGGACATTGTGACCAGACATCGGGAACAAGCCCCCCCCCCCAATCGACAACAACAATCATGTGTGATAGTGAAGATGGAAAAATGGATGCCTTTTTATTCTTCTTTAAAATTACTTTTTTATTCTTTTATTTGTATATACATGGGGTGGAAATACTGCCACATGACTTGTCTGAGGCGCTCATTCCATATTTGCTGGAAGGATCATATCACAGATGAGGTCTTTTCTAGATCTAGCATTCATGCACCTTTTCAGAAAGCTCAACTGAGACGCCAAACAAAGTGTTCCTATAGAAGCTTCTGTATGACGAGCTAAGTTACAAAAGGAGATCACAGCAATGTCCAAAAAAGTAATGATTCAGGGACAGCCTGAAGAAGTCACTTAACTGCTGTCACATATACACTACCACCTGGGAAAACCTGGCCAGAATTACTCAGTCTGGAAAGTCGCTGTCAAAAAGGGCATTGTGGTCAACAAGGGCCTCTGTATGCAGACAGCCTAGGATAGATGAGTAATCCAAAATTTAAAAGCAGAGGAAATATAGGTAAGACCATGTTTGCCAGTCATGCGATCAAATTTTCTGTATTCATATTCACCTGATTGGAGAACTGAGACGCTAGTCCAGTCAGGCAGAACATACTGACCAGGACGTTAAGTCAGGGTCAGGCACAATACACTGATCAAAACCACCACTTCTCTTCTATGTAGCATTCTCTGGAAACTGGCTGTTTTCAAGACTGCCTGGCTGAGATGTGGATCTGGATCGATGTGATCCCCGTAGTAGTGAGCCCAACGCAGATGAAGCCAAGCATAGCATAACTGCCTGGAAGACCGCGGTCCACCTTTATCATGCTCGGGATGTGAGGAAAGCTACTGTAACCCGCCACTTAACGTCCTTTTCAGGGCTCACAAAATGTATACTTACTCATTGTGGGCATTAAACAACAATTCACATGATCAGTAAAAAATGTGTCTCAATGGTGTTGCATGACACAGATTGATGTTGGCTGCATATGTTCTGGTGTTTGCTTGGGTGCTCAACAATTGCACGTGGCTGTGTCTCTGAGATCCATTCTGTGAAGGTGGGTCTTGAGTCTATAATTTTCCGTTCTGAGTCTGAAGATCTTTGTCTGCCCATCTCTGCCAAGTTTGTCTATGCTGTCACTTTCTGGTTTGTATTATTTGTGATGGTCTCTCCATTCTGTCCTCATTGATTGTTTGATAAGTGTCTTTGCTTCTTTATAGCTCTGTGGATTGGGAGTCTGTGTGCCACCACTTTTGGCTTTTGCGAGTTCATCTGCTTTCTAGTTTCCAAGGATTCCACAGTGTGCCAGAATCCACTGTAGGACTAAATCTGTTTTTTGAAACAGCAATCTTATGTTGTATTTCATTTCATGTGAGAATCTATCTTGTTTGGGGCTTGAAATAGCTGGGAGTACGCTCTTGGAGTCTGTTACAATGAACGTTTTCCTTGTAGTTATGTTTTGGCTAATAAGAATCTGAGTTGCTGCATGAACAGCCCTAGTGTACCAAATACCATGCTTTATTCTCTCTCTCTTTCTCTAGGAAGTGCTGAATCCTCTGATAACCATAGCCCTGCAGATATCCAAGCTGAAAGAACTGACTGGGCGAGACCATCCCACAGTTATTACCTAACGGGACACATCCTTCTAACAGGATACACTTCAGCCATCAATACATCCAGTATTACCACCAACTTAACGTCTTTATACTGGGTTAGAAGACTATGCAGAGTCTGAATACAACCACTTTCATTGACATTTCCTTGCTCTAAAAGCAATGCATATCCAATCTATTCTTAAATGCATTAATCAGTCATACATGTGCTTAGTTTCCCAAAGTTTTATTAGCGTTGTTCACAAAAGACAACATTACTGCATCAAATTGATCTGGATCTAGGTAAAAATAAAGCGGAGCTGCTGCAGTTCTGAGAGTCAAAAGTTTATAAAAATATAGATAGGAGTGGCTCAATTACTGTACGGGAACAGAAACAAGACAAATCCCTTTGTGGTCATTACGTGGGTTTTTGTTTGTTTCCTCCTGAACTGAACCATACCTATATATTATTCTTTCTTGATCGAATGTTGTTTTCTACATAACAGAGTGTTCTGTCACAATTGTCTCCCCTGGGTGTTTGGCGATCTAAACTTTCCTTATGTGATGCTATGCATGCGTACATTTAATGAGTTTGTCCCTTTTGTCTAATATTTCTCTATTTGAGGCCATGCAGACATGCATTTAATGAGTATGTCCCACTCATTTAATATTTCCCCATGTGAGGCCATGCGTGCATAAATTTGGTATGAGTTTGTCCCAGGTTTTACAATGCTTCTTCATAGTCAGCCACAGTTCAATTAGTTGGGCATTCATTTTTATATTTTTATTTTTATTTGTCGTTCGTTCTCAAACTCCTGCTGCCAAGCCCTGAAGAGGGCTTTGCAAGTAAAATTATGTAGTCTGAAGAACAGAATGCGTTGTGTCGTATACAGTTTGGCTGGCATATTTGTACCGTCGGTCTGACATATCTGACTTCAGCAGTCATTTTTGGATACAGGGTTAGCCTTCCCTCTTCAATCCCTTCTTCTTAGCCAGTCTGTTCTGTTGCAGCCTGTTATCCAGGACTATCTTGGCAGCTCTGGTCCGCTGGTCCTGACACTAGCAGTCAGATTTGGGTTCAGCATCTTGATATTCTTCTTCTTAATTTGCTCCTATCTCATTTAGCTGGACTACAATATCTGGACTCGACATATCCTCTTTCTGTAAGTCTTTCTGTTTAAGAAAACCCACCTTAGTCTTTGTCAGTGACCAGACAACCTGCAAGGCAGCAGGTGGTTTGATCAGAGTTTTTCTTGTCCTGGATGAAATAAGTCTGAGTGACGAAGTGCTCACTTCTCAGGGCAAAGGTTTTGGCTTTGATCCCCAGCTTACTGTAACAGAAGGAAAAGTAACATGAAACAGAGCTGACAATCCTACCTCATAAAAGCTGTGACCTCATACACTAACACCTAATCCCTGACAGCAGTGTATGCTGTGGATCTACTTTTACCTTTCCATAACCATGTATAGATTATAGGTTTCAGCTTCTTAAGGAATGAAAGGTTTCTTTGTTTCTGGAACTATAGCAGTCAAAATGTGATAGATTAACAGGTTGTACTAGTAGGGACTGTGCACACAATTTCAGCTCTCTGGGTTATGAGGAAGCTAGTTAAAATAGGAGAAATAGAAGTCCACACAAACAGACAATGGTTATTTCAAGTCAAGTTAAATCAAGAAGAACCAATTGACCAGATAAGCAGTTTGAGGCAAACAGGAAATTAACCAGATTGGGATACATGTACATACAACCAAAATAGTACAACTGCTTACACAGGACAATAAGGAGAGTAGAACAGCAAATAAAGGATGAAGGGAGAGGTGGAAAGGAGAAAGGAATGCCTAAGTATCTCATAGACACTGTGTTGTGTAAACCTTGGAAGTATTTTGTTAGTGTTAGAAGCTCAATCTCAATTCCACCTCTGACTATGACAGCATGTGGTGGAAGTTTATGCTCCGTTCTGTTTAGAGGCCTTACAACTCAATTTTACATTGTGTGGAAATTAAAAACATTTCCTGCAAAAAAGGTCTTCTCTTATTTCTTGTTTTGAGTAAGTTTAGTGTCACTAATCCTTTTAACTGTTTTTGTTTATAATGGCAGAGACCTGAAAATTAAGATATATTTGAAGCAAGTGAAGACAAAGGCAGGCTAATTAACAGATCAGGTTGGGAGAGAAAGGTCAGACTGGGAGAGAAAGGTTAGGTTGGCAGAGAAAGATTAGGTTGGGATGAGAAAGATTAGGTTGGGATGAGAAAGATTAGGTTGGGATGAGAAAGATTAGGTTGGGATGAGAAAGATTAGGTTGGGATGAGAAAGATTAGGTTGGGATGAGAAAGATTAGGTTGGGATGAGAAAGATTAGGTTGGGATGCGAAAGATTAGGTTGGGATGAGAAAGATTAGGTTGGGATGAGAAAGATTAGGTTGGGATGAGAAAGATTAGGTTGGGATGAGAAAGATTAGGTTGGGATGAGAAAGATTAGGTTGGGATGAGAAAGATTAGGTTGGGATGAGAAAGGTCAGATTGGGAGAGAAAGATTAGGTTGGGATGAGAAAGATTAGGTTGGGATGAGAAAGATTAGGTTGGGATGAGAAAGATTAGGTTGGGATGAGAAAGATTAGGTTGGGATGAGAAAGATTAGGTTGGGATGAGAAAGATTAGGTTGGGATGAGAAAGATTAGGTTGGGATGAGAAAGATTAGGTTGGGATGAGAAAGATTAGAGATATCTAGTCACCCCTGTTCTACCATGGATGTAGACTTACTAAACCTAGATGACAGCTTACAGTTTCACTATTCTCTTTCAGGCTTCGTTAACACGCAGTCATAAAACATCAATATTCTGCTTGTTTTAACCATAAAAGATGTGTTCGAGATTTTTATTTTCAGAAAAAATTAATAATTAATTAAATACTTTGTTCCAATCGCAAGAGGTTCTTGGATGTAAAAGGTGGTGGCAGGATGCTGACCACATCACCCATAATGTGCCATGGGGCAAAGAAAGATATGGGCCTAACACCATTTTCCCAAATTGCTTCTTCCATTCAACTATAAATGATAACATAGACATTTAACTTCAGAAGTGACAGCTTCTACACATATCATCAGGGATGAAGTGTTAAAGCCTTCATTGTACTAATCCACAGCTTTGTGAGGTGAGGTGGCCTTCCTCGCTGCCTTTTTTCTTCTCTAGCTATCAGCAAAATACCAATTTACAGCTGGGTTGACTGGAACTGCCAGAGTTAAACCCTGTACCTTTGCCATGAAAAAGTGAATGCTCTACCACTGTGCTAATCAGCACATGTCATAAAAATAATAAAAAGGGCGTATTCCCGGTGGCATTGTACAGATACGAGATACGGACCATCACCCAAATATTAAGCAAGAGGACCAGTGCTTTTCAAGCGAAACGTTGCAGGAGAATCCTAAAAATACCTTGGATAAAAAAATAATAAATAGACTTCCTGCAAGATCCGAGTGTCGAAGAAAACTGGCTTATAGACCACATGTCTCGGAAGCTGAGAAATTTTGAGTCATCAATCGCCATGACAAACTGGAAAGAGCAGTTCTGAAGGACATTGTTCCAGGAAGACGAGGCAGAGGACGACCAAGACATAATAAATACAAAACATCAAGGACATGCATGGACATTGAACAGGCAGGTAGACTGATTGCTGATCGAGATTCCTATTGAATTGTTGTGATGAGTGCGACGTTCTATCAAGGACGTGCTACATGATGATGATGACTAAAAAGGGCAACAATTAAAAATAAATATTTTTATGTTGATGGCACTCTCTATCATTGAAAAATAAAAGTAAATAAGTATGAGTTGAGGTTTCTGTGAATTTCAAATTTTGGACGGGATCAAGATGCTGAGCAGCACATGAGCTGCAGCGGTCAGCAGCGCATGAGCTGCAGTGGTCAGCGACCCATAGCTGACTGCTAGCGTCAGGGCAAGCGAACCATAGCTGCCAAGACCCTTCTACACCTCCACGCGGTGAGCCTGGATTTCAGGCTGCAGCAGGGCAGACTGGCTAAGGAGAAGGGATCGAAGAGGGAATGCTAACCCGGTACTTAAAAAATGTTTGCTGAAGTCGGATGTGTTGGTCCGAAAGGTGCAAATATCGCAGTCAACCTGTAAACTACGACACAACGCGTTCCGTTCTCTGGACTACATTCTGCTACTTAAGCCCTTTCAGGGTTTGGTCTCGGGAGATTGAGAACGAAGAAGAAGAAGAAGAAGAAATCCTGGACAAGCGATCAGTTCTGTTATTTTGAAATGTCATAAAATACATCTAGTTCAACACAGGACACATTTTATTAATATATACAGAAGTAATATCGCTGTTGTTGTTGTTCTCGTTGTTGTTATTATTATTCCCTTCCTGTTTTGGTGTCAGTATATGACTCCCCAACTTGGACCTAATCTCTATTCTCTACCTGTTTTGGTGTCAGTATACGACTCCCCAACTTGGACCTAATCTCTATTCTCTTCCTATTTTGGTGTCAGTATACGACTCGTAAGCTTAGACCATCTTTTTCTCTACATGCCCTCTATTCAGTCTGTCGAGAATTACTCTGAGTAAGACTTTGCTATGGCAGCTAATGAGGCTGATTGTTCTATAGTTTTGGCAAAGCTTTAAGTTTCCTGTCTTTGGTATCGGCTGGACGATCGATCTTGACCAGCTGGCCAACCATTTTCCTGTCTGCCATATTCTATTGTAGATGGATGCCAGTTATTGCATCACCACCCACCTGTATGAGCTCTGTCTGGATATTATCCAGTCCAGCAGCTTTCCCCTTCTTCAGCATCTTCAAAGCTTTATTTATTGTTTGATGTTCCCCTGTCTCAGAAGGTGAGGGGGTGATTGCTTTTTCTGGCTCACCCCGGCACTCGTGATTGTATAGTTCTGAGCAATACCCCATCCAGCGCGTCATTATCTCTTGATCTTCTGTAAGACATTTCCCAGTCTTATCCTGTATTGTCATACTGCGACATTGTATAGGCTTTATTAGATATTTGACAATCGTATATGCCTAGTTTGTGCTCCATATATATACACTTTTCAGCGATCTACAACCTTTTGTCTCTTTCATCTTGAACCGTATTTCTCCACTAATTAACCTTTTCCTAGTGGACTCTTCTGTAGCGTTCTTTGAGCTCTTTAATTTCCTTTCTCTTATCGCACAGATCAAGTATTTCTTTTGTAATCCAGGGCTTCTTTTTTGTATGTTGCTTCCCTAGGCTCTCTGCTACTGTGTCTATTGTTGCTGTGTCTGTTATCGCTGCATTAAAAGCATCTGTAATCATATCTATATCTGGGTCTTCTCGTAGGACAGTAAGCTGTGAAAATCTACCTGCTATCATGGCACCGAACGCTTCTACAATTTCCGAGTGTTTCAATCTGTCAAGGTAGAATCTTATTCTAGTTGACTCCTTGCTCATGACTTTCCTTAGACGAAGATGCATAGTCGTCATCAGTAAGTCATTGTCACTTTCAATGACTGCCCCTGTGTAGCTTCTTGTCCGAGCGATGTTATGCTGGATCTGAATCGTTTCTGGACCAATATGTAGTCAATTTGGCTATGTACCTCTCCACTCGAACTGTGTCATGTCCAACGGTTTGCCCCAGTGTGTTTGCCACCAGCAGTTTGCTGTAGCGTGCACATTCCAATAGTCTCAGTCCTCGGTCATTTATCTTCGTGTTTCCATATGGTCCGCAGGTTCCTCGCCAATCTATCACTGCATCTTCTCCAATTTTGGTGTTCCAGTCCCCTTTGTAGAACCAGTATTTCCTTCTTTGGTGTTTCATTTACCAGTTCTTGAAGTTCAGCATAGAATGTGTCTACTTTACACTCATCATAATTTGAAGTGGGTATGTAACACTGTATCCCGGTGATGTTAAATGGCATTGCTTTGAGTAGTTTGCTGATAAACCGGCTCGATCTTGTATGAACCAGTATCCCCACTGCATGTAAATGTTTGTCTTCTCTGACACTGTAATAAAATGTGTGACCTTCCTCTGTGGTATACTCTCCCAAGTTTTTTCAACGAGCCGATGACATTCCATTGGTATTTGTCCATCGCGTGTGTCAGCTCTTTGATTTTCCCGCACGGATTAAGTGTTCTAGCCATGTTTTACGACCAAGATGTAATTTCGGAGTTTGATGGTATCGCCAGTTGCACACTTGTCACTTCCGCCCTGGTGTGGGAAGACAGGCTCGGCCATTGTTAACCCGGGCGTTGACCAAACTGGTATTGTCGATTATGTTTGTGTCATCAGGAGTGTATGAGGCTACGTGGCCTAGGGAAGAAACTCGCTCGGCTTTCACAATCCCAACGTTCTGGGTTCGATTCCCACTTGTGTCCAGTTTGGCAGACACTGGATTTTTTTTCTCGGGCGAATGCTCCTCCACGTACGGAAAGTAATGACAACCTACCGTACTGTACACTTGCCAAGAAACTTCTAACAGCCATACAGGTGGCGGTTGTATGAAGCTACGTTCTGTAGAGGACATGCTACTTTACATCACGAGTGTATCTTGGGCCGCGTCGCTTGGCGGTATACATCTCCTCTTCAAGTCGTGGGTCTGAGTCTGACAGGGAAGAGCACGTCCCTCCAGGTGAGCCAGAGACTTGTTAGTCTATGACCTCACGGTCAAAGTTGCCCGGCTTGCACCCCGTGGAGGTGAGGTTGAATTGTGTACCCACTTTATCGGCAGGCTATTGGGGATGGCGTGCCCTAGTGGTTAAGTGGCACGGCTCACAAACCGAAGGTGCTGGGTTCGATCCCCATCACAGCACCTACCGTTACCCCGAAGAAGCAAACCCTTCGAAAATGCATACTGACGTCGGATTCACTGGGCCGACAGGTGCAAAATAAAAACCACAGTGCGACGCACACAGCCTTGGGGATTAAAGAAAATAAAATCGGCAGGCTGCTAATTTCTCTATTCACCCCTCTCCCCACACCACTGTACCGAGCATGGACTCACCATTACCCACCAATTTATTTACCAATTAATTATCAGTTATACGTTTAAATGTTTGTGTTATGCAAAGTTGATAATATTCAGCAGCTTATGTTGATCAATCCTCGTTTCACATAAAGGTTCTTTTTAAATTTTTTAAAAGTGCATTACAAATAACGGTTTAATTTTTATTGACCGTTTGCATTTTTATTCCGGTGAATAGGATGATAAAAGGACGAGTAAGTTTATATACCGATCAGATCAGATGTTAGTCAGGGTCAGGCAAAATATACTCACCTCGGCTTCCTCGCAGCCCTCTCTGGAAACGGCTGTTTTCATGACAGCCTGGCTAACGGAGTGAGGGATCGACGTGATCATCGAAGTAGTGAGCGGCACGCAGATGAAGCCAAGCATAGCACAACTGTCTGGAGGATCCCGGTCCACCTTCATCAGCACTCTCGTGATGTGAGGAAAGGTACTACAACCCACCACTTAATGTCCTTTTCAGGGCGCACAAAAGAATAAACCTACTCATTGTGGGCATTCCAAACAACAACCAGGGTTTGTAATGTCCGGTCTAGCTGGGAGGCCCGACTAAGTGGCAGGGCCAGATTCTCCATTATGCGTATTAAGCTGAAGGCGAGGGTCTGCAGCTCTTTGGGGCACGTATATTATGTAACAAAATTAGAATATAGTTGTTTTTTTCATCAAGTACAAAATTAAAATGTTTGCATTCGTATTCATAATATTCTAACAAGATTAGTTTTTTTTTAAACTGTCATGTGCACTAACCATACCAAAAACGGTTAGCAAGCTAGTTAGTTTTCTTTCCACGTGTGCCGTTAAGCGCCGTGGGGAGCTTCAGTCGTCTATCCTGCGCCAAGTGCATTGCGTCGATCAATGCAATCCCGTATCGCTGTCCAATCACTCTAATGTCATCTATCCACATGCTTCGCGCCGTCCCCTTGCCCTGTAGCCAGATCTACCAGCATTGTAAGCCATCAGTGGAAGTTGATGAGGATGCATTCTCATGAGATGACCAAACCAACTTATTTTCTGCCGGGAAATGTATTTTGCACAAGACGTAGTGCCGACCATACGTGAATGTCGTCATTCCGCATTCTGTCTCTTCTGGTAAACACCGATGACTTTCCTCAAACACTTCATTTCACAAGTCGAAATTCTGCTCTCATGCGCCCTGGTCAGAGGTCATGTTTGGCACTCGTAGCATAGAGTCGACATAAATATACTGTTTATCAGCCATTGGTTCGTTGCCAAACTAACGCTCGGGGGCCTAAGCAGTGGTGACAGCTGGTAAGTCACCGCAGATGCTTTCTGCCATACGGTCTCAATTTCCCTGTCGATTCTGCCTTCTGCCGAACAAATACTGCCCAAATTCTTGAAGTGAACCTGTTGAAAAGCAATATCATTTACACTTATCTTGAGTGGCCCAAGTGTTTTACTGATCATCATAGTTTCTGTTTTGTTCTCGCTAATTCGCATAATGTGTTTAGTACAGGTAGTCGCAAGCGCGTTTATGTGGTTTTACAGTTTATTTTCTTCGTCGTATAGCAAACAATAGTTCAACTTTTTATTTTCCATAACTTTACTGCACTGATCAGATATTTTGTATTGATCTCCGTTTTTAGTCTTCGCATATTATTTAAAACCTGAATATGGTCAAAGGTGAACCTCTAGAAAGTGTTACGCGGTTCAAATGTCTGGGAGCAGAAATGAATGCGGAGGGGTCTAGAGCCGAGATCCAGTCAAGAACAGCGGTGGCCATGGTCGGTCTGACAAGACTGCGAATAATCTGGAAAGACAAGAACATTAGCCTTAAATCGAAGCTGACTTTAATGTATACAATGGTCACCTCGGTATACCTCTACGCGTGTGAGACTTTGACTCTGACGGCTGCACTAAAACGTAAAATTTATGCAATGGAAATGAGGTCCTTGCGAAGAAATCTCGGCATTTCATATCCGGATCTCGTTACAAACGAGAGTGTTTTTGAAATTGTTAAGCAGTTAGCCCAGAATAAAAACCTACTGACTTTAGTAAAAATACGAAAATTGACATGGTATGGACATATATCACGGTCGGTGGGGCTGACCAAGAACGTCCTGCAAGGCACTGTGGGAAAGGGAAACAAAAAAAGAGATCGGAGGACAATATAAAGAGTGGATGAGAAGGTCTATAGCTGAAACCAATACCCTGACGAAAAAGCGAGACGTATGGCGTTAACTGGTTCGACAAACTGCAATAACGTGCCTCAACGACCTTCTAGGTTACGGGACTGATAATGATATCCTCACGATTCTTTTCTGATTTTATCAGCACTGTGTTGGGGGGGGGGGAGAGGTTGGTATGCTTAGAAGGTCTGTCAAACGCAGCTGTCCGATCTCGACTCCTGGGTTTTGTGTCTTCACCTGATTAAGGGTTCAGTTCATGGGTGGGGCGAGGACTCACCCCTAAACGGACACCGGATGATGCTGTGAATATGTCGGAGAGTTGAAGGCCTATGTGAACTCTCGTTCCAATGTCACATTGGAGCTGCTAGATCAGACGTTGCAACTTGTTGGGAACTCATCTGTTTTAAGGTAGATATGTCGAAGTCAGTCTTGAGGTCAACGTAAGCGACGTGCAGGGAGCGTTTGAACCTCCTGTGAATCAGTGATCCAGGTCAAAAGTGTAAAGTTCATTGAGTTGAAGGGTCCCAATGCTAGCACACAGTACTTCTGCCATTTTTTAAAAAGCTCGTCATTGAGCTAGTCAATTGTGGATGACAGTCATATGATTGTGCGTTCAATTTGATAGGAACAAATATACCTGTTTGTTGTTGTTGTTGAATATCCATAATGAGAAGGATGTCTCTTATGTGCGTACTAAAAAGGACGTTAAGTGGCGGGTTGTCGTAGTTTTTCTCACATCCTGAGCGTGCTGATGAAGGTAGATTCAGGTCCTCCAGGCGATTGTCCTATGCTTGACTTTATCTGCGTGTCACTCACTACTACGAGGATCACGTCGATCCCTCACCTTGTTAACCAGGCTGACATGAAAACAACCCGTCTCCAGGGAAGGCTTCGAAGAAATCAAGGTGAGGGTCTTGTCCAACCTGACTAACATGTCTGATAAGTATATTTTACCTGACCAGACGTTAGTCTTCCTTCCGATATATCTGAAAATATATATCTGAAAATTTCTTTTTGATCACATACCATTATTTGGGCACTCATTAAATTTAGTTGGTCAGTCTGCTGTAGACAACATATTTATAATTAGTGAATTCTTTTAATAAATTGAAAACATATTTTGTTTTTTTTAGTACAAAACCGCACAGATGAGCACTTCTACTTCAATGTTGTTAGTGAATTACCTGTTGTATAGCTACTAAGTGATACACGCTGGCCTGCCCTTGCTGACCTCACTATGACATTTGACCCTGGCTGTTCAAGAATAAAGGAACATTCCGACATATTTGTTGAAGATCCGGAATAGGCAGCCCTAACTCGACAGTAAGCAAAATGTCGTCTGTTCAAAACTAAGTTCAAGCCAGAAAAATACTGAACTTAATGATTTAAGAACAGTACTCTGTCAACTAGGCCAGCAGTAGTCTAACAAGCCAGAAAAATACTGAACTTAATGATTTAAGAGCAGTACTCTGTCAACTATGCCAGCAGTGCGCACCAAAAAGACTAGTGGTACAGTGGGTTACATCCCACTGTAACATTCAAGGCAACGAGGAGGCAGACAGACTGGCAAAAGAAGGCGCAAGACTACCACAACCAGATTCTAGTGTGACCTACTTAACTTAACTTAACGTCTTTATACTGGTTTAGAAGACTCTGCAGAGTCTGTATACAACCAGTTCCATTTACATCACCTTCCTCTAGAAGCTGTACGCATCCAATCTGTTCTTAAATGCATTGACCGTCCCAGCCTCCACCACCTCACTTGGCAATGCATTCCAAGCATTCACTACTCTCTGGCTAAAGAAATACTTCCTAATATCTAATCTGGACCTCTCCTTAGTCAACTTGTAGCTGTGCTCTCTTGTCCTTGTTGGTGGTTGTACTTTAAAAAACTTGTTATAGTCTACTTTATCCATTCCTCTGATCATCTAATACACCTGAATTAAGTCACCACGAATTCTTCTCTCTTCTAGACACTGAAGGCCAGTTCTTTTTAATATTTCTTCTTAACTGTAATTCTGGAATCCCACTATCAGCTTTGTCGCTCTTTTGTGTATTCTCTCCAGCATGTCTATATCCCCTCTCTGATAAGGACTCCACACCTGTACACAGTACTCCAATCTAGGTCTAACTAATGCTTTATACAGTTTGACTATCACTTCCTTGCTCCTATGTTTAATATTTATTTTTATCATCCCTAACATTGCATTTGCCTTTTTTACTGCTACCTTAACTTGCTCCCTCACCTTACATGTATGATCTATTGTAACCCCTAAGTCCCTTTCTTTATCTATCTTTCTAATATTGTTCTCTCCCATTCTGTAATTATGTTCCATATTGGATCTACCCACGTGGATGACTGTACATTTATCTACATTAAACTCCATTTGCCAGATTACAAACCATTCTCGAATTTTATCTAAATCCAACCTCAATATATCCACTTCTGCTTTAGATGAGACACTACTGCATAGTTTTGTGTCATCAGCGAATTTTGCAATAATGGATCCCATACCTATGTCTAAATCATTTATATATATCAAGAATAAAATTGGTCCCAAAACCGAGCCCTGTGGCACTTCACTTTTCACTTCACACCACTCAGAGTACTCCTTATTTATACCCACCCTTTGCCTTCTTCCCGTTAACCAATTTTCAATCCATTTGGCAACTTCCCCATCTATTCCATGTGATTTTAATTTTCGAAATAATCTTTGATGAGCTACTCTATCAAAGGCCTTTGCAAAATCCAGATAAATAACATCCACTGGCTCCCCTTTATCTAACATTTTGGTAACCTCCTCCATGAATTCTAATAGATTTGTTAAGCATGATCTCCCTCTGGTAAACCCATGCTGACTATTTCTAATTAGATTAAATTTGTCTAAATGCATTACAATGTTTTCTTTGATTATTGACTCTAACAATTTACAGACAATGCTCGTTAAGCTCACAGGTCTATAGTTTGCTGGATCTGCCTTTTTGCTTTTTTTGAATAAGGGGATCACTCCCGCATCTTTCCAATCCCGTGGAACAATCCCTTGTGCAAGTGATTGAGAACATAATATAGCCAATGGTTTTGCTAATTGGTCTCTAATTTCAAACAGCAATTTTGGATGAATACCATCTTGACCTGGACATTTTTCCACTTTCAACCCCTCCAATTTTTTAAAAACCATTTCCTCTGTAATACAGATTGATCCAAATCCTGCTGTATCCATGTCTCTTTGAAAAATATCTACAGGCTCTGGAATCTTGGAGCAGTCCTCTTTTGTATACACTGTGCCAAAGTAGTGATTGAGTAGATTTGCTGCCTCCCTATTTTCACTAATTTTTTGTCCAGTGCTGTCTATGAGAGGACCTACTTTGTCCTTTGATCTTTGTTTATTTCTAAAATAAGAGAAGAAGCTTTTACTATCAGTCTTGATCCTCTGAGTAAGTTTCTTTTCGAAGTCTATTTTTGCTATTTTATTCGCTTTCTGAGATATGTTTCTTTTGATTTACCTGCCTCTATATATTTTTTCCATGCTTTATTTTTAGCTCTTCTACATTTAACTACAATTTTAGTGATACACTTTTTGCGCTTGGGGTTTACTTCCCTATATGGAACACATTCCTCTTTTAGCGTTTCGAGAACTGCTTTAAAACTCACCCACTCCTGTTCAAAATCTGTTCCTCTGACAATATCTTCCCAGATTATGTGGTTCGCTGCCTCTTTCATCCTCTTAACATCTGTCTTAGAGTAGTCAAATGTTCGAGTGTTTATGTTCACTTCTTTCCCTGCAATAAGATCCCATCTGATGATTCCAAAAGGTTTATTAGGGACAGATACATGGCCAAATGGGAAATAGAACATACTGGCTGCACAAAAAATGATGCCTACTACCAGTTGAGCAGAAGAGAACAGGTCGTGGTCCTCAGATTCCGCACAGGCCACAACAGACTGAGGTACCATCTATTCAATAAACTGAAGATAGGTGGCACTGACGAATGCACATGTGGTACAGGGAAAATGACCGCTGAACATCTGCTGCAAAATTGCCCAACATACGAGGACCAGAGAAAGCACATGTGGCCATCACCAGTGCCAACACTAGACAAGCTCTATGGCAGTGTCGACAGCCTCAGGATGACAGCTGCTTTCTTCGAACAAATTCAAGTTGACGTCTGACCGCGTAAGAAGAAGAAGAAGAAGAAACTAAGTAGTCTGGAAAATGAGACACATTTTGGAGGTTTGTAAGAGATTTCGAGAATATAAGTGAGGCTGCAAAGCATAGAAGTTTATTTCAATGAGGCAGTGACATTGCTGGTCATTAAGTAATTACACATCCAACTTGAGGGTGAACTTGAACAACTTGGCTTGGCTTGGCTTCGTTCATTCTCAATCTCCCGCTACCAAACCCTGAAAGGGCTTAAGTAACAGAATGTAGTCCAGAGAACGGAATGCGTTATGTCGTAGTTTACAGCTTGACTGCGATATTTGAACCTTTCGGTCCAACACATCCGACTTCAGCAAGCATTTTTTGAGTACCGGGTTAGCATTCCCTCTTCGATCCCTTCTCCTTAGACAGTCTGCCCTGCCGCAGCCTGTTATCCAGGATCACCGCGTGGAGGTGTAGAAGGGTCTTGTCACCTTTGATTCGCTGGCCCTGACGCTAGCAGTCGGGTATGGGTCGCTGACCACTACAGCTCATGCGCTGCTCAGCATCTTAATCCCGAATGTGTTTGAAGGAGAAGTAAATAGTAGAGTGTTCCATTCAGATTCTTTTAGCAATTAAGTGATGCTGTGCTTCTAGTCCGGTGATGTTCATGAAGGAGACTGTGTGTTTCAGGTCTTTGCCGGTCCCCCACAGCTTTTCGGGCATGGTCGCTCTCCCAGACCAGAGTGCCTCTCTTTAATCTCCATAGGTATGGCATTCTTGTAGAATATGTTCTGGTGATTGCTTGGGTGCTCCACAATCGCACGTGGCAGTGTCTCTGATACCCATTCTGTAGAGGTGGGCCTTGAGTCTACAATGTTCCGTTCTGAATCTGAAGTTTTTTGTCTGCCCAACTCTGCCAAGTTTGTCCATGCTATCATTTTCTGGTTTATATTCTTTCTGCTAGTCTCTGCATTCTGTCCTCATGGATCATTTGTATAGTGTCTTTGCTTCTTTATAGCTCTGTGGATAGGGAATCTGCGTGCCACCACTTCCGGTTTTTGCGAGCTCATCTGCTAACTCGTTTACAGTGATCCCACAGTCGACTAAATTCTTTTTTTTTTTCAGACAACAATCTATGTTGTATTTTATTCATGTGAGAGTCCATCTTGTTTGGAGCTTGAGATGGCTTGCTCCATTCAGATGACATGAATGAACATCAAAGAAGAGATAGGAAAGTTGTACAATTCTTGTGAATAGTGGACCTTCATAATCTGCTGATTTTTCCGCCATAGAAGATTTTAAAATAAAAGTTGACTTGCCCGTCATTGACCATTTGTCAACTGCCTTGGGAAATAGGATTTCAGATTAAACTTGAGCGTCCACAAAGGTTGAATTCCTTTACAATAGTTTTTCCTTTGTTAATGATGATCTAAATCACGCAGTTGAACATCTCGTATCTATTTATAGACGTGATCTTGGTGACAGTTTTGGTGATGAGTCTGTCAATTTTAGAAACTTTATTGGGGAATCAAATGACATTTTAAAGATAACATTGGAACCAATAATTCGGGATCAAGATGCTGAGCAGTGCATGAGGTGCAGCGGTCAGCGACCAAAAAGCGTCAGGGCCAGTTAACCAGAACTGCCAAGACCCACCTACACATCCACAGGGTGATCCTCGACAACAGTCTGCAACAGGGCAGACTGGTTACGGAGAAAGTATCGAAGAGGAAAGGCAGACCCAGGATATAAAAATCTCTGCTGAGGTCCGATGTGTCGAACCGAAACGTATCGCAGTCAAGCTGTAAACTTCGACACAGCGCATTCTGTTCACAGACTACATTCTGCTACTTGCCAAGCCTTTTTCGTGACTTGCTGGTGGGAGTTTGAGAACGAACGAAGAAGAAGAATAACCAATAATTCTTCCATTACTCTTCGCATGTTTAAAATCCTTGTACACAACGTCCTTCAATAAGATTTTACAATTGTGTCCATTTGTCTTCGTATTTATTTATCCCTGTTAACAACCAACTACTGTCAACAACGGTCATTTTCTCAACTGAAATGTGCTTCAAAATATCTTTGATCCGCAGCTCAGCAATTTAGCATTGATGCACATGGAGCTTACGTAGTTCTCATTCAACAAAATAACGCACGTCTGTTAATAAAAGTGCATTTCCTTAGTCCTTTACCATTGTTAGTGGTTCAGTTCAAATATTGCCCAAGATGAGAAGGGGGAATAGTTTGAAGCCCCATTCTGGAGTCCGCCTCAGCATAATTCGGCCCAGCTAAGTGTGTACGACCATCGAGCTACAGGAACTATAAGTATCCATACAATATTTGCTTTGAGACCCCCCAAAAAAGTGTGCATCTATGATTCTGCCCGGAGTACAACATTGCCGACTTTATATAACATCTCTTCCAACCATTTCATATTTGTCTGCGTTATTTCACCTAACAATCGATATATCTATTATTGACAAAAACCGTTGGTGTTGTTAACATTACTAAACCTGGTAGATCTATACAGCTCATTCTGAGGATGGACGTGCTTAACGTGAGGTATCTTATAAGACAGACAATGCGGTTTTACAAATCGTAAAATCTTCTCGAATCCACTGACAACAGAGACACAATGCGCCACACTGTATAGACCAGCTGTTGGCATTCCTGTTGAGGTTTTTAGAACTTTATCAAATGGGGCATGGCCTTTATGCGACTAATGAATTTGAATGAACAGTTGAACAAATATTAGTACCACTTTCCTTTTGTCTGCCTACGCGTGCGCTCGAGAGTGCACACACGCACACACATACACACACATACACACTCACACGCCCGCGCATACATTGATACACAAAAACAAATGCAGGTACGTACGTATGTTGTAATCCAGACAGAACGTGTGATCTCAGATTCCTACGTTAATCTTCCTATCCAATAGATGAATAGTAATTCGTTAATTCCTGTTTCGTAAATGGGCTATTGTTTCTAGAGCGTTATATATGTATATGTATATTATTCCCACACTCTTGAGAAAAGGACTGTTTCGAGGTATTAGTAAGAAACAAGTGTAGCTCTTGTTCAATAAGAGCAAGAAATCAGATCCAGCCAATTATAGACTAGTTAGTTTGATGAGCATTCTCTGAATTATTTTAGTCGATTATCAAAGACAATGAGGTAAGGTGTTCGCCTCGGTTGCTGGAAGTCGGTGGTTCAAGTCCCGGTGGAGAAACCTGGTTTTTTTCACGTGGATCATCCGGTAAATATTTCTCCTGATCTCTGAGTAGTGAGATCAGACACCCTTGTGCAGTTGGAAATCGAAAAGAGTAGGCCTAACGGCCGCTGCTCGGGCAAAATTCAAGTTAAAAATATACTCAAATTATTCTAGGGATTCTCGCGCCACAGAGAATATGTCGCAATAAAAGGGACTGTGTGGCTATAACCAGGTTTTTGTTATGTGGTTAGCGGAGCGGCTTAGATGGCGCCTGACAGGCTGCAGGTCTACCTTGCTCTAATTTACGCTTCCACCTGCACCAGTCTCAAAAATAGGCGATCGTATATTCCAGGAGCTAACAAATGCTGGGATTGAGCTGGCAAGTCACCAGTGGATTTTTACCTGCCATAAAAATATGAAACAAAGGACTGAAGATAGATAGATAGATCAAAGGCAACATAGTAATGCACTTGGAACAAGTTTAATATAATCAGGATCGGAAGATTCAGTATAGGTTTACTAAACGGAGATCGTGCTAAACAAATCTGTTGGAATTCATGAACGAGGTTACCAAAATATTAGAAGGTGGAGAACCAGTGGATGTTATTTATTAGAATTTTGCAATCGAGTACCTTATCAAAGATTTTTTCAGAAGTTGTTAAAACATGGTATAATAGATGGCAGAGTTGCCAATTGGATAGAAAATTGGTTAACGGGAGTTGGTATCAATAAGGAGTACTCTTGAGTAGTGTAAGGTAATCATTGGAGTGTCATAGGAATCGGATCCGGGATCAATTTTCTTCTTGATATATACAAATGATTTGGACAATGATTGCACAATTCGCGGATGACACAAAACTATATGGCATGGCCTCGTCTCAAGCAGAGGTGGATCTATTGACATCGGATTTGGAAAGAATTAAAAAATGGTCTGAGAGTTGGCAGATGGAGTTTCGTGTAGATAAATATACAGTCATGCACATGGGAAGGTCCGATAAGGAATATATTTACATGATGGGAGAGAACATTATTAGGAAAAAAGAAAAAGAAAGGGACTTACTAGTTATAAGTCTAGGTGGCAGTGAAAAAGGCTACTGCAATGATATATGCGATAAAAAAAAATATTAAACATATGAGCCAGGAAATAATAGTCCAACTGTAAAGAGCATTAGTGGGACCTAAATTAGAGTACTGTGTGCGGGCGTGGAGCCCTTATCGCAGAGGAGATATAAACATGCTAGAAATGATACAAAGGAGAGAAACAAAGAGGATATTGGGATTTCATAATTATAATTTTGCGAAAAGACTCAACAAAACTGGTCTACAGTGTTTATATCGGAGAAGAATTCGAGGTGAATTAATAAAAGTTTATAAGTTAATCAATTAAAAGGATAAATTGGACTATAGCAAGTTTTTTTCAAAGTACATCCGCCAACAAGGAACAAGAGGGTACAGCTACATGTTTAAAGACAAGTCCAGATTATATATTAAGAAATATATGTTTAGCCAGAAGATGGCGAATGCTTGGAATGTATTTCCCAAGAATATAGTGGTTAATATAGGTCAGTTAATGCATTAAAAATAGATTGTATGCACACATCTATTTTTAGTTTAGATATAGTGGAATAAGCTGGCTGTATACAGACTTTGAAGAGCCTTCTAAACCTGTATAATGAAGTTCAGTTCAGTTAAGTTAACGAATGCTGCTTTACTCACAGCTTGCATAGATGACAGTGTTTGCAATGTTTACTACATTAGAGAATTTAAGACGCACCTACCTACGCACAAACACACACGCACGCGCACCCATCCATACATACATTCATCCATACATAGCTTAGAGGGAGGGGGGGGGGGGGTCGTGCGTGTTGGTGCTCTGCCCCAGGCGGCACTTTTAGGGGTGGCATAGCAACGAAAATGAAAGTATTTAAAGTCTGTGTTTTCATTACGTGCATGTTCTACTGGTTACACCAAAAACGATGCCTATTACCAGTTGAACCGAAGAGAGCAGGTAGTTGTCTTCAGACTTCGCACTGGCCACAACAGACTGAGGTACCACCTATTCAACAAATTGAAGATAGGGTGTACCGACGAATGCCCGTGCGGTACTGGTAAAATGACCACTGAACATCTGCTACAGAACTGCCCGACATACGAGGATCAGAGAGAGCAGATGTGGCCATTACCAGTGGAACTGCAAGACAAGCTCTATGGCAGTGGCGAGAGCCTCAGGATGACCGCCGCTTTTCTCGAAAAAATAATGGTTACTGTCTGACTGTGTACGAAGAAGAAGAAGAAGAAGAAGAAGAAGAAGATGAAGAAGAAGAAGAAGAAGAAGAAGAAGAAGAAGAAGAAGAAGAAGAATTACGTGCATGTTCATATGATCCCTCTTCCCATAATTGCCCTTAGCAACAATTATTTACACCTAGTAACCGTGTCCCTACAGAACCTAACAACTCCATTCTGACTGAAGTGTGAAATAATTATAATCTCAAACATTGTAGAAGAAAGAAGAGCTACACTACGGAACATAGCTCAAATAATGTGTAGGTGTAAATGATTGTCAATAATTTGCACAAGTTAAAACATCGCCGCAGCTCTCGCGAGATGAAACAGAGAAGTGGAGGTAATGTCCCCTTGAACGTGTGCTGTTTATTCAAAAATACACAATTTTAGAAATCATATTCCAGCTAAAGAACGAATATGAGCAGCATCGAACTCAGCGACTAATCAAGGCAGCTGAAACCAGACACAGCATCATAAAGTGCCGTAAAATTATGCAACAAAAGAGAGGTCTTCTTAAAGCCCTGAATCAAGACGACAACACCATCATAACAAAAAGACGATTCATCCAAGCAGAATGCAGAAAATATTATGGTGACCTTTTTTTATCGAAGGCTGACATCTCCGAAAGGTTGGCAGCAACAGAGGGGGACCCCATTACACCGATCAAACATGGCGAAATCATGCCCGACATTAAGCAGTCAAAAGCAGCCATTGCTTACGGGTTAGATGGAATAATTATAGTCGTACGTAAGGCAGGAGCAGAAGACATTGGCATCAGCTGGACCTGATCATCACTAGACGTAACGTCTTTATACTGGTTTATAAGACTCTGCAGAGTCTGTATACAACCAGTTTCATTTACATTACCTTGCTCTAAAAGCTATGCGCATCCAATTTTTTCTTAAATGCATTAACTGTCTCTGACTCCACTACCTCCCGTGGCAATGCATTCCAAGCATTCACCACTCTCTGACTAAAAACTATTTCCTAATATCTAATATGGACCTCTCTTTAGTTAATTTGTAGCTATGACCTCTTGTTCTTGTGGGCGGCTGTATTTTTTTTAAAAACGTGTTATAGTCTAATTTTTCCGTTCTTCTGATCATCTTATAAACCTGTATTGTCCCCTCGAAATCTTCTCTTCTAGACACTGTAGGCCGGTTTTTCTGAGTCTTTCCTCATAAATGTAATTCTAAAATCCAACTATCAGCTTTGTCGCTCTTTTTTGTATTCTTTCCAGCATGTTTATATTACCTCTGTGATAAGGACTCCACACATGTACCCGGTATTTCTTCTTCTTCTTCTTCTTCGTACGCAGTCAGACAGTAACCATTATTATTTCGAAAAAAGCGGCGGTCATCCTGAGGCTGTCGCCACTGCCATAGAGCTTGTCTTGCAGTTCCACTGTACCCAGTATTTCAATCTAGGTCTAACTAATGCATTATACAGTTTGACTATCACTTCCTTGCTCCTACGTTTAATATTTCTTTTTATCATATCTAACATTGCATTTGCCTTTTTCACTGCTACCTTAACTTGCTCACTCACCTTACCTGTATGATCTATTATAACCCCTAGGTCCCTTTCCTTATCTATCTTTCTAATATTGTTCTCTCCCATTCTGTAATTATGTTCCATAGACGGTCTGAACTGAAACATGTTTTGCAAACACGCACGTTTCACAGTGCAGACTGCGATACTAACCACTCACTGGTCTGCAGCAAAATGAGGCTCCAGCCCAAGAAGATCCATCATGCAAGAACTGCGGGTAAATGCCGCATAGGCAAAGCAAAAACTGATTTCCCTGAAAGGGTGGAATGATACCCAAAATCTATATCTGAATTAATGGCAAAGCAGCGCAGTATAAGAAGTGCTACAGAAAGGTGAGAACAAGTCAGAGGGTTATAACAGATCCCTGTAGAGCAGAAGAGATTGGGGCTCGATACTTATTCTTGGAGAGTCAACTTGGCTGAGAAAGTATTTGGATATCTCATCTCAGACAAGGTCAGGACAATCTTGGGTCACAACACGACGTGTGGCCATTGTCAGAACTGGGTTTGGATTGGCAACCCGAGAGAGAGGCAGTTAATGTTTACTTCGAGTTGGAGACAATTGGCAGAGCGGGTGGGGGTATAGGACAGACCATGTCTTATACTAACGGGCCCTTACAGATTGACGGGGATGACAAGAAAAGTCAATTGGGAAAATAGGTTTAGTTGGACGAACTTGTCAGAGTTGCATGAGTTTTAGGCACAGCAGCGATTCATTGACTGCTGACTGGTCAACGGGAAAGGGACATAGGTACCACGTGACCACTGCCATCTTTGTTTAGGCGGAGCTATTGAGGCTTTAAAAGTTGGGAGCTGGGGACAGAGAAAGTCAAGCTTGACAGCGAGGTTATCTCACTATACATCTGGAGCAATATCATTACTGCCTATTGGTGCAAATGGTGGACTTCCTGTCAAGCAAAACTAGAAGGAAATATATTCACTTCGGGAAAACGCACCTGTAGTTTTTACAGACATTACGCATTTGATGATCTGCTGGAAATGAGAGATAACTGATCGTATGCTCGATTCAGTTCGGGAAAATGTAGCTGTAGTTTTCCAAGGTTCTGCTGAAAGAGAGAGAAAAAACGGCTCATGTCTGAACGAACTAATAAGGTGTAGAGGACACCGTAAAGAGTAGTCTCGTGGATTGACTCATTAACTGGTCATGTCAGGCGACATCGGTAAACGTAACATGAATCAGAATGGCAAGAGGGGTTGGCCATAGCCCTCCTAATCGAAAGTGAGTTGTTACCTGAATCCTAAAGGGAGTACTTCACAAGCTTAGCAAGAAGTTATTATTGCACAGCGCAGGACCGATGACTGACAGATGAACTCCATCCCCAACTGCCAAGTGTTTTTGTTTTAACAGTGACCTTCTTCCAGATCTTTTTTGTTAATCTGCTCATTTTTGTTGCTGCCTTTTTTATCCTCATATTGATCACTTGGTCCAGGGATAGTTTATTTTTGACTGCGGATACTAAGTACGTAAAATGATTTACTACATCGAGAACCTCATCATCAATGGAGATTAATAAAGATCACTTGTACTAACACAAACTAATAATAGCAATGGTAGAACCACCAACAAGAAAGAATCAGATATGGGCTGTTAGTGTTTATCGAATAATGATGAGGCCTAGATCATCAAACCACATTTTAAAAAATATATTATTACAGATGCAATGAAAAGGGACTTTTCTTTTTATTCAGTCGAATATGAATGCAGTTATGAATACAGTTATGAATACGGTTACGAATAGTGAATAAGTTAAATTCAAATGCCATCCCCACATCAAAGTCGGCTGAAATGGATCTACAGCGTACTCTCTCTTGCCATAATGGTGCAATCTGAGAGGCTTTTTCCAGTCCATCTCCTGATGTTATCCACCCACTTATAAAATTGTCTGTCTCTTGAACGACAGACTTTCACCCTACCTTTTAGTATGGTTTTCAAAAAGGAGGTGAATAAAAATTTAGCATTAAAACTGTAATTGTAAAGTGATCAACAAAAATTAATTAATTGCAATGCCAAGTCAGTACTCCTGTACGGAACGGAAACTTCAAGAGTCTATGGAGGCTGATGGGTATAATCTGGCAATGTATGGTGATGGACGAAGACTTCTGGGAATGGAGCAAGCCACAATCAATGGAGCAGCAGCGGAAATGGGTTTGGATCGGACAAACAGTACAGAAAGAGCCTTCAAACGTGGCCAGACAGTGCCTGACATGAAATCCACAAGGGAAGAGAAAAGACTGTGAAAATGAACTTCAGTCCCTGAACCTCAACTGAAGAGGATAGCTCAAGACCAAACTAGCTGGAGTAAGCTTGCCAATACATGTACCCCAAAAGGAGTGAGGGGGCTTTGATGATAATGAATCAACAGACGCAGTACTTGTACCAGTACCGAAGAAAGGAAAGGACAAAACAGATCCGAATGGATACAGGCCTATCAGCCTACTGAGCTGTATCGGCAAACTGATGGAACGAATGATAAACACCAGACTGATGTGGCATCTGGAAGAAAAACGAATACTAATTCCACAGCAAGCCGGCTTTAGACAGCACAGATCCACTGAGGACCAGGTCATCCTCATAGCCCAGGAAATAGAAGATGCCTACCAGGCACAGAAACACATAGTAGCGGTTTGGGTGGACCTGGAAAAGGCATTTGACAAAGTCTGGAAAGATGGACTTAGAGTCAAGCTACGGAGAAGTGAAGTTTCTAGGAGAATGTACAAGTGGATCAGCCACTACCTCAAACAAAGAACGGCCAGAGTCCAAGTACAAGGGCAGATGAGCAAAAAGGTGACACTCGAGCAGGGAGTACCCCAAGGGGGAGTACTGTCACCCACACTCTTCCTGGTGTATATAAACGATATTACAGAGAATATACCAAGAAGAGTCCATAGCTCAATGTTTGCAGACGATCTGGCTATGTTGACCTCTGAAAAGAATATCACCATAGCAAGAAATCAGATGCAGCAGGCCCTAACATCGCTGGAAGAGTGGGCGAACTCATGGCTGGTCAAAATAAACGAGGAGAAAACCATATGCACAATATTCTCGCTTTCAATCAAACCACAAAACACCAAATTAAGTCTAAATGGCAAATTTCTGCAGCCAAACGACAACCCAAACTATCTGGTTGTCACATTTGATCGGCGAATGACATGGAAAAGTCAGATCGAGGAAAACCGAATGAGAGCCAGACAAAGAATGGCAATCATGAGGAAACTAGTTGGCACAAGCTGGGGAGCAGACGAAAGTATACTAAAGAAACTGTACACTGGAAGAGTGAGACCAGTTCTCGAGTATGGCATTTCGGCATGGACAACAGCAGCAAAGGCGAACTTCGATAAAGTTAACAAACTTCAAAACCAAGCCATGAGAGTTACAACAGGAGGCATGAAGTCAACGCCAATTGTAGAACTTGAGAAGATTACAAAGCTGCAACCCATGACCGATAGAAGAGACTGCACAGCCCAGCTGCAGTCAGAGAAACTCCGAAGACTGACTGACCACCTAATGCACCAGAGACTAAACAATTTGGGAACTGGGAAACTAAAGCGGAGAAACTTTGCAGAAATAGCCGAAGCAAAGATGCACGAAGATCCCATAAACGCACTGACAACACCAAAGCCAATCACTACTGTACAAAAACCTACCTGGAGGCAGCTTATATTTCCAGAGGTGGTAGAAAACATACCAGGTATTGGAAACAAAAACTGCCAGACTGAAAAAGAAAGGAGAGATACTACCCTAAGCTTTATATCGAAAAAACTACCCAAGCATGGACTGGACCCATGCATACACCGACGGTTCTGTAACAGACACTACACAGAACGGAGGGGCAGGAGCATTCCTGAACCTACCAAATGGCAGAAAAATAACACTGTCATTCACTACTGGTAAGTACACAAGCAATTTCAGAGCGGAGGCAGAGGCACTGAGGGCGGCAGTGGAAGAAATGGTGACAAATAAAGAAAATGAAAGCCACTTAGTCCTGCTTACAGGTGCTCTGGCCGTAGTCACAGCGCTAAAAAGCCAGAAAAACACTGAGCTTAATGACTTAAGAGCAGCAGTCTGTCAACTATGCCAGCAGTCCGCACCAAAAAGGGTAGTGGTACAGTGGGTCCCATCACACTGCAACATCCAAGGCAACGAGGAGGCAGACAGACTGGCAAAAAAAAGTGCAAGACTACCACAAACAGATACTTGTATGACGTACAAAGAGTCAAAACGGCAAATTAAAGCCAGATACATGACCAAATGGGAAACTGAACATACCGGCTACACCAAAAACGATGCCTATTACCAGTTGAACAGAAGAGAGCAGGTCGTTGTCTTCAGACTTCGCACTGGCCAAAATAGACTGAGGTACCACCTATTCAACAAATTGAAGATAGGTGGTACCGACGAATGCCCATGTGGTACCGAGAAAATGACCGCTGAGCATCTGCTGCAGAACTGCCCGACATACGAGGATCAGAGAGAGCAGATGTGGCCATCACCAGTGGAACCACAAGAGAAGCTCTATGGCAGTGTCGACAGCCTCAGGATGACCGCCGCTTTTTTCGAAAAAATAATGGTTACTGTCAGACTGCGTACGAAGAAGAAGAAGAAGAAGAAGAAGAAGAAGAAGAAGAAGAAGAAGAAGAAGAAGAAGAATCAACAAAAGTATACGTTTCACTGTGTTACATCATTACAAAAATGGGACAAATATCGTCAAAAATATTTAATGCTACGAAGTAAACATGTTTCTTCTTCTTCTGCTACGTTTCTTTCTCAATCTCCCACTACCAAGACTTGAACAGGGCTTTGCAAGTAGCAGGGTGTAGTCCGGAGAACGGAATACGTTGTGTCGCTAGTTTACAGCTTTACTGCGATTTTTGCACCTTTCGGACCGACACATTTGTCTGTGCAGCAAACATGTTTCTAACATCATTTCAAAAGCCATTGTCATGTGAATGGTGTACAAGCTTTAACAAATATAGAGCTCTCATCATTATCTGCCCAAAACAATCTGTTTTCTGGAGATGTGTTGCTGGTATGTTGAACAGACAATCATTTGGGATGCTTGCTGTGAAATATCCTGGCACACAGGCTTAGAAAACAGAAACCTGCCAGTGTTGTTCTGCCACCATCACGTTGGATCCATATCCCTGAACATACACCACTCATTCAGAAACGTTTAATTGATCTTATCTTCAACGTTGTTGTTTCGGATCCAACAGCAGCCGGGCTCTTGCCCTTCGGCCCAATGCCATATAATGGTATCTGCACGTGTTTATTAGCTGTTGTCTAGTGCCATACAAAGCGTTTCATGTATCTGGCAATAGAGGAAGAAGCATTTTCCTAAAATCATTGTGCGCTGAGCACTCAAAGAGATGATTATCAACGGTTTCACGTGGGTGTATATGCAGCTGGCACTCAGGAGTATGATGTAATTGGATTCTGTTCAGGTGTTTGTGTTGGGTTCTCAGTCGGGAAAAGGTGCTCTGATCCTTCCTTGTGAGTTGATTTACACTACCATTTGGACTGGGGCTTGCCACATTTCTGTAGACCTCCCTTCCCGTGTTTCTAGTGACCTTTCTGTTCAGCGAAGTTTCTTTGTTTGCTGATCTTATGAGCTGATTGGTTGTTTGTAAAGTCGTTTCTGTGTGGGACTGTTCTTACCTTGATCTTTCCTTTGCTGGTCTGTCTGCCTTGGCATTGCCAGGTTTGCTTTAGTGTCCAGGGATCCAATGGATAACTATTTTAACAGCACTGGAAGTGATAATGTGGTCAATGTCTAGAAATATTTGGAAAAGGTCAGCTCTACAATGACCAGCAACTACTAATTCCCGAAGAGCTGACATTGAATCTGTGAAAATAACAATGTTTTTGGCATTTCAAGGAAAGATGTCAAAAACGGTCCTCATGTGGTACAAAGCGGCTTCAAGTGCATTGATCTTAGCTCCATAGTTGGAGCAAACCTCCTCGTAATCATCAGACAGTTCATCAGAGGATCCGTCCGGGTATTTTATATAAACGCAAAAACCTGCTTTGATGGTGGCTTTAAACGCAGATTCATCAATATATATATATGTATCCATTCATCGGGATAGGCATCAATAGTTCTTTGAGCTGCACTAATGAGAGTACTTGGATCTAAACTTTTGGTTGTATCATATATTAATTCTGCCTGTATTTCTCGTGTTTTAATGAAAGCTTGTGGAAGTATGTCTTTCACTACTCTCTGTAACTCGTGTCTTCTTTCTGGTAGATGGTATGTGTCTTTGATTTCACTAACATGGTGAGGTACAGACTTTTGTTTAATTCTGCTTTTTGGCTGCCAGTTTTTCACAAGATGAACCAGATGAACTTCGCTCATAAACTTCCATAACTGCTTTATCCCTCCGCATCTCAAGGGGTTCCACTTGTGTGTGGATTTCGCAAGCTGCAGTTGGTGTTGTCCTCATTGCTCCACTAATAAAGCGTAGAGCACTATTTAGCACCCTGTCCGGGGATTACAAGTTAGATTTTGAACAAAACAAGTTCTAAGGAACGCACTATTATATTCTATTGCTAAGCGCACATAACCAAGGTATAAGCCTCTCAAAGTATCCTTGTCGATCTTCAATAAGGTTTGAGGTTCTGGTTAATGACTGGTTGTTGCATATTTGCACAGAATGCCATGAGGACAAATAATTATTGGATGCGATCTTACTCTTTTACTGGGTGGATATTCATATTTCACTTGTATACTGTCATATGGGCTCAGCGGTCTCTATGTAAGGTGTCATCCTCGGGTGTTGGAGGTCACGGGTTCAAATCACGGTGGAGATCAGGATTTTTTTCACGTGGATCTTTTCGCAGAAATTCCCCTAATTTCTGGGTAGTAAGGTCAGAATCCCATGTTCAGTGTTGAACACATTAAAAATCCCTTGGCAATCAGAAATTTACAAAATAAAGAGTAGGTTTAACGGCAATTGCCCGAACCAAATTTAAAAATTCGAGTTAAAAATGTACCCAAATTATGTGTACCTTCCCCCAGTCCTAGTAAGCCGCAGGAAGTTGTAAGATACTTTCTACGAATAGCCGAAGCCTTCGACTACCTGTGCATATTCGAAGTACTGTTGGCATTGATAGTGTTGGTATCGGGTGATCGACACAGCTGCTAATGGTTTAACCATGCTATTAATCTTGTGCACTTCAGTTAAGTTTAAACCATGAATCTAGTCCAGCAAGAATAACGAACAATTCATAAAACCAATTCAGTATAAGACTGACTTGAAATCATAAGTTACAAAGCTGATTTCATTTCTGCAACTGACTTTCTTATTTCATATTCACACATTCCCTGCTGAGGGGACTGAGTGGTCTCGAGGTGAGACGTCGACCTCAAGTGAGGGGGAAGGGGTTGGAGGTTAAATCACGTTGGAGACCGGAATTTTTCCACATGGACTTTCTGGTATTTTCCTAGATCTTTGGGTAGTAAAGATCTGACAACCCTTTTCAGTATCGCGCACGTTAAAAATCCATCGGCAGTTGGAAATCTAAAAGAGTAGGTTTAACGGCCGCTGCCCAGAAAAAATGTAAAATTATGTTAAAATTCTACCCGATCCATTTCGGGATGTTCGCGCATTGGGCTGACATTCTCCAGAAATATGGAGAAGAACCGAGCACTTATGGGTTAAACCGTGTACAATGACGTTGATTCCTCGACTAAACTAAACCAAACACGTCCTTCTGCAGATGATACCAGGTAGATTAATGGTCAGTAACACAATTGACAGCAGTTAATTTTCACTGCTAACCTCCCGCGCGAGTTTGTTTTTTTCAAACGGGCTTCAATAACAATGTCGCAACGTCAAATTGAAACAAAACATTTAAACTTGTTCAGCCTAAAATTGCCATGCCAGTCTTTGACATATTCGTATTCCTTAGCAGGGTACTGTTCGGCCGGTTATATGAATAGTCCATTAAATCCGCGTTTTGGCATCGAAATCGAATACAAATCGGTTATTCGGTGCAGCACTTATACATACGAGGCGTGTTCAAATGAAACCGGACCTAAACTGCACCAAGTGAACTTACGTACAATGGTACAATGCGCATGATAACGTCACTTCTGAGGTAAACAGCACATACCAAGAGTCAAATTTGCAAAATGTCATTATCCTCCGACTCATAGTAGTCATAGTTTCTTCAGCAGACCGTTGAAAACGTGGCGAGTGTGATACGAATTCCGTCCAGATTTGATCAGAGAGCGGTGATTCGGTTTCTAACAGCTGATACGGCGACTTTCAGGGTTTGTATGTATGGTTGCTATAGACTTCAGTAAACCACAATTTGTCGGAGGTAGAATGGTCTGTTTTCTTCATGGCTGCCTCTTTTTCCTTCCATAACTTAAGTCAAGTAACCATTTACAGCGGGGTCGACTAGAGACAATACCCACTACATATAAAGCCTAAGAACCATGTCATGACGTCACGGAGATTAGACCTTGGTTACAATGGTTACGTGAAGCGCATTGAACTGTATGGTTGCCTTAGTGGTCAGCGACCCATAGTTGACTGCTAGCGTCAGGGCCAGCGAACCATAGCTGCCAAGACCATTCTACACGTCCACACGGTGATCCTGTATAACAGGCTACAGCAGGGCAGACTGGCTAATTAGAAGGGATTGAAGAGGGAATGCTAACCCGGTACTAAAAAAATGCTTGCTGAAGTTGGATGTGTTGGACCGAAAGGTGCAAATATCGCAGCCAAGCTGTAAACTACGACACAACGCATTTCGTTCTCTGGACTTCATTCCGCTACTTAAGTCCTTTCATGGTTTGGTAGCGGGAGATTAAGAACGAACAAAGAAGACAATCCTCAGAATTTGTCTATTTAAATAGGATATTTATATTCAAACATCAAAATCTTTCTAGTCAATCATGCTCTTTCTATTCAAACACCATAATTTTTTTATTAAAACATCAGAATCTTTCTATTCAAACATCAGAATCTTTCTATTTAAACACCAGAATATTTCTATTTAAACATGTTCTTTCTATTCAAAGATGAAAATCTTTCAATTCAACTTTAGAATCTGTTTATTCAAACATCAGAATCTTTCTATTCAAACATCACAATCTGTCTATTCAAACACCAGAATCTTTCTATTGAAACATCATAATATTTTAATACAATCATGCTCTTCCTATTCAAAGTTCTGAATCTTTCTATTCAAACGAGAATCTTTCTATTCAAACTTCCGAATCTTTCTAGTCAATCATGCTCTTCCTATTCAAAGTTCTGAATCTTTCTATTCAAACGAGAATCTTTCTATTCAAACTTCCGAATCTTTCTATTCAAACGAGAATCTTTCTATTCAAACATCAAAATCTTTCTAGTCAATCATGCTCTTCCTATTCAAAGTTCTGAATCTTTCTATTCAAACGAGAATCTTTCTATTCAAACATCAAAATCTTTCTAGTCAATCATGCTCTTCCTATTCAAAGTTCTGAATCTTTCTATTCAAACGAGAATCTTTCTATTCAAATTTCCGAATCTTTCTATTCAAACATCATAATCTTTCAATCCAAATGTCAGGATATCTTTATTTAAACATAATAACCTTTATATTAAGGTAGCAACAACAATCACAAAGACAAGTGTTTTTAAGCAATCATAAAACACATACACCAAACAACATAACATAAAGTGAAGTAATATGTAATCAGGATTCAAACCACAGACCTTCAGGTCACTAACACTTGCTATAAAGATTTAGATTCAGCAATAATCTATTCATTTGTCTACATCAACATAAGTCTGCATTCCATAGTTGCAATGGATTGACCAACATAGGTCTAAACTCCATATTTGCAATAAGATTTAGCAACATAGATGTATATTTTAGTTGTAATAGACTGAGCAACATAAGTCTAAATGCTATTGTTGCAATAGATTTAACATAGGTCTAAATTCTGTATTTGAACAAACAATATTTTCAATAGATTGAACAATCTATATTCTATATTTGCAATAGATTGAACAATCTAAATTCCATAGTTACAATAGTTTGAACAACTCAGGTCTACATTCCGTAGTTGTAATAGATTGAGCAACATAGGTCTAAATTCTATAGTTGCAATAGATTGAGCTACATAGGTCTATATTATATATTTGCATTAAATTGAGTAACATAGGTCTATGTTCTATAGTTGCAATAGATTAAGCAATCTCCTGCTACCAAGCCTTGAACAGGGCTTTACAAGTAGCAGGATGTAGTCCGGAGAACGGAATGCGTTGTGTTGCTAGTTTACAGCTTGACTGCAATATTTGCACCTTTTGGTCTGACACATCTGTCTTCGTAGGGAATAATCTATATTCTTTTATTGCAATAGAGTGGAACAACATAGCCCTAAATTATTTAATTGCAATAGACAGCTCAAAGATGGTTAGGTTAATAATTTTTTAGAGAGTCTATTTCATTATATACCTTGACTCATGTCTTTTGTTGCAGCAAAGCACATGTGTCACCTGTTGGTTCATGTTTCAAATCCTCATTGTCTATTACTTCTATTTCTGTTCTGGTGTAAGTAAATGTTTCTCAAGTATTTATAATATATTTATCTTCGCAAGTGCTGTGACAACTTTGTTTATTTACTGGCCTTAGTGTTTCCATTTCTATTGTTTGGATTCAAACACCTGAGGTTACTGCTATTAACACAATCTTTTTTTTTATATACAAACACCTGGGATTAATGGTATAAAGACCCTTTTCCTATTAAACACATGAGATTACTGTTATGAACATCCATTTCCTATTCTAACACCTGAGATTACTTTTATAAACCATGATTTTTTTACATTCTTACACTTGTGATTATTGTTATAAACACTCTTTTTCCTATTAAAACACATGAGAATTTTTGTTATAAACCATAATTTTTTTATAGTTTTACACCTGAGATTACTGTTATAAACTATCATTTTTTATATTTTCACACCTAGGATTACTGTTATAAACACTCTTTGTCCTATTAAACACCTGGGATTTCTGTTATAAATGCCTTTTTCATATTAAACACTTGAGATTACTGTTATGAACCATTATTTTTTCTATTATAACACCTGAGATTACTGTTATGAGTATTGTTTTGCTATTAAACACCATTTTAAAAAATCAAATACCTGAGATTACCGGTCCAAAAACCATATTTGCTTCTACCCATCTGCAGGATAGCTAATTTTTCAATCTTGATTCACACATCCCAATAAGTTTAGCAGTACACTTTTTAGTGCTCTGATGTCAAACTCAAAAGGCTACTCCACGCACTGAAGTCTTCTGACTTGGAATACTTGGAACCCTGGTATTCAAACAGGCATGTTAATGTCTGTTGCCAGGTAGCCAAAGGCTTCAACTAAACGTAGTAGGTATCTTAAAACTTCCTGCGAATTACTAAGCCTGCGGAAGGTACAAATAACTTTGGTAGATTTTTAACTAGAATTTTTGAATTTTGTCCGGGCAGCGGCCATTAAGCCTACTCTTTTCAATTTCTAACTGCCGAGGGATTTTTAACGGGCTCGACACTGAACACCGATATGACTACCCAGAAATCAGGGGAATTTTTACCAGAAGATCCACATGAAAACATCTCGGTCTCCACCGTGATTTGAACCTGCGACCTCCAGTACCTGAGGTAGACACTTTACCTCGAGACCACTGAGCCCCCAACTGACTGGGGTGTTCAAGGCCAAGCGTTTATAAAAATCTTCTATCCCTGAGGAGTTGAATCAAATTATATGTACACCTGAAGTTAGTGCACCATGCACTCAAATTAACTTAACGTCTTTATACTGATATAGAAGACTCTGCAGAGTCTGTATACAACCAGTTTCTTGAATCTATCTATTCCCATTACAACATTAGGATGTACCACTCAAGATGTGATAGTAGAAATAAGGTTGATGGTAATAAACTGAGTGTGATTGTGATCAATATGTAGTAACATCTTTGCAGCTGATGATAGTGGTGGCCGTGGAAGTGCCTTGGGCATTTGAAAATCACATTCATTTCCAGTTGTCTAATGTGTCTGCTAAATCTTCTAATTTTTCACTGGGAACTGAGACGTTAGTCCAGTTAGGCACAACATACTGATCAGGATGTCACACACAATATACTGACCAAGACCACAATCTCTTCCATGCAGCATTCCCTGGAAAAAGACTGTTGTCAAGGCAGCCTGACAAACAAGATGTGAAACAATGTGATCCCTGTAGTAGTGAGCGTCACGAAGATGAAGCCAAGCATAGCACAACCGTCTGGAGGACCACAGGCCGCCTTCATCAGCATGCTCGGGATGTGAGGAAAGCTACTACAACCCGCCACTTAACATCCTTCTCAGGGCACACAAAAGAGTAAACTTACTCATTGTGGGCATTAAACAACAACAAGTTGTTACAGATGCCCTGTCCGTGGTTACAGCACTAAAGAGTCAGAAAAATACAGAACTAAATGACTTAAGATCAGTACTTTGTCACCTATACCAGCAGTCCACAACCAAAAGAGTCATGGTATAGTGGGTCCCATCCCACTGTAACATTTAAGGCAACGACTGGTGAAAGAAGGTGGAAGGTTACCACAACCAGATTCTAGTGTGACGTACAAAGAGTCAAAAAGCGTTACTAGGACCAGATACAGGGACAAATGGGAAACAGAGCATACTGGCTACATAAAGCATGATGCTTATTACCAGTTGAACAGAAGAGAGCAGGTGGTGGTCTTCAGACTCCACACAGGATACAACAAACTGAGGTACTATCTATTCAATAAACTGAAGATAGGTGCTACCGACGAATGCACCTGTGGTACTTGAAAAATGAACCCTGAACATCTGCAGCAAAATTCCCCGATGTACGCGGACCAGAGAAAGCACATGTGGCCATCACCAGTGCCAACACTACAAAGCTCTATGACAGTGTTAACAGCCTCGGGATGACCGCTACTTTCTTTGAACAAATTCAAGTGGACGTCCGACAGTGTTTGAAGAAAAAGAAGAAGAAAAAAACAGCTACGTCAATAATGCAGATTCCCTGCGACTTTGTCTACATTGTGTCAATAGCCCTCTTGACAGAGGACCTTCTTCTGTTCTGGATGGCATAGTAGTATTTCTTTACTTAATTGACCTGTCAATATTTGTTGAAGTATTTGTGACTAAACATTTATACAGAATGAGACAGCCAGTTTCATGCCCAACTCTCCTTAGTTCCCTCGTATCACGTACTTGTAGGATTAGTGTTACTAATCTTTGCTTCTATTTTGGGACCAGATAACATTCAGGTGTGAGAGGCCATAAATCAATAGTCCAATGAGGACGTTTCTTGTACGATGAGACAACAATCATATATGGCCACCTTTATGAGAAAGCATCTGGGAAATCAAGAGGGTGAAAGAATTGCTTCTCACAGCAGAGGTACCAAAATTAATCCTTGATGGAAACACACTTCACAATCTAACCAATTGTATGTGAATTGATACCTGATTTACAGTTTGAGTGGGCAAAGCAGTGTGGAAGGAAACTGGTCCAATTAAATGATTACAAACAAAAACGAAAATCTAGTAAAATAAATGATTGAACATTTTTCCTCAACTGCCATGTCTGACATAGTTCTAGTAAATTGAAAAAATTAGCCTTTATCCTTGACTCCCATGTCTGAAACAAACCTAGTAAATTGAAGGATCAAACATTTATCCTAGTCTCTCATGTCTGATACAGACCTAGTAAATTGAAGGATCAAACATTTATCCTTGTCTCCCATGTCTGAAATAATCCTAGTAAATTGAAGGATTGAAAATTTATCCTTAACTACCATGTCTGATTCAAACCTAGTAAACTGAAGGATTGAACATTTGTCCTTCACTCACTTGTCTGATTCAAACCTAGTAAATTGAAGGATTGAAAATTTGTCCTTCACTCACTTGTTTGATACATACCTAGTAAATTGAAGGATCAAACATTTATCCTAGTCTCTCATGTCTGATTCAGACCTGGTAAATTGAAGGATCAAACATTTATCCTAATCTCTCATGTCTGATACAGACCTAGTAAATTGAAGGATCAAACATTTATCCTAGTCTCTCATGTCTAATACAGGCCAAATAAATTGAAGGATCAAACATTTATCCTAGTCTCTCATGTCTGATACAGACTAAATAAATTGAAGGATCAAACATTTATCCTAGTCTCTCATGTCTGATACAGACCAAATAAATTGAAGGATCAAACATTTATCCTAGTCTCTCATGTCTGATACAGACCTAGTAAATTGAAGGATCAAACATTTATCCTAGTCTCTCATGTCTGATACAGACCAAATAAATTGAAGGATCAAACATTTATCCTAGTCTCTCATGTCTGATACAGATCAAATAAATTGAAGGATCAAACATTTATCCTAGTCTCTCATGTCTGATACAGACCTAGTAAATTGAAGGATCAAACATTTATCCTAGTCTCTCATGTCTGATACAGACCAAATAAATTGAAGGATCAAACATTTATCCTAGTCTCTCATGTCTGATACAGACCAAATAAATTGAAGGATTGAACATTTATCCTTGTGTCTCATGACTGATATAGAAATAATAAATGCTAGAACTGAGCATTTATTCTCTACTCCATTGTGTGATTTAGGACCATTTTAATTTACCGTCTAATTAAGAGACTATGAAATTGAAAACCACAGATGTGGATTTAGTAAAATAATGACAATATTCGTGAAGGAAATGAACAAAATGAACATTAAATTTCATTTGTTTTATTTTTCCATAGGAAGATTCACATAATGGCCAAATAGAATAATGCATGAAAAAAAATGTATTTTCAGTTGGTAATAACGAAATTCTGAGATGCTATGATAATACATTTTTACAGTAACAATACTGCCGAATCTGTTTGTTTTTATCTAGAATGCATGCAGGATCGTTGCCATATTTGTTGATTCTGCTTATTTCCTTCTCGCTAAGCGTAAATTTCTTGTGAACTAAATCATGCGTGACTGTTATTTCAAAGTGACCTCCACCTGGCGTTGTTTGAAAAGTCAGCTGGTATCGTGTCATTTCATTTTTGTCTTTACCTGATAAATCCACTTTGTAAATCCCACCATTGGTATCAGCTTTTTTAAACTTGAGTACCTCTGACCTAATTTCTAGTTTTGTTACCATGGTAACATTAGCAATTAGCAATGCAGCACACAGGTCCCTATAAGGGGCAGTGTAATTATTTATTGTATCTAGTGAAAACTGTAGCGCCTGTTTAACGGCTGTCTCGTTCTCCGACACATTCGTCCATGCCAGACAAGCGCACCAATGAGGTGCAATACTTGCATGAGCACATGATCGCTCCAAAGGAATCTCCTTGAATAAACTAATTCCTCTGTCTGAGACATTTCCCGAGCTTGGTTCATCCTTATGTATTAATTCCAAGAAGGTTTTGTGGAAATCAAACGGAGTAGTCAGACGTTTGCTATTGGTTTGAATGTTTTTCATCGCCTGCGGGTATTTCCTACGATACCATTCTGGAAAAAGTAAGCTAACATATGGTAACCGTTCCTCGAGCTTCCCTGACCAGGTGGAACGGAGCGTACCATACCTGGCGCCATGGTCCCCCATTAGGATCAAGAGAGTGTTGTTGAGGTAGTAGCTATCCCAGAGAAACTGTATCAGTTCTTGTAAATCTTCATCCATCTAAAAATACACAAAATTATTTTTTAAAGCATTACAGATAAATTATACAGACAACACAGTGAGTCTGACATAGTAGAAATATATTCTTCATCAAGAAGTAAACTACCAACACTTACAACTATAACTACCTGCCAACATTTAAATCCATAACCAAGCTACCAACACTTATATATATAACTACATACCAACATTTTAATCCATAACCAAGCTACCAACACTTATATATATAACTACATACCAACATTTTAATCCATAACCAAGCTACCAACACTTATATATATAACTACATACCAACATTTTAATCCATAACCAAACTCCCAACACTTATTAATATTACTACCTGCCAACATTTAAATCCATAGCCAGGCAGCGCATGAGCTGCAGCGGTCAGCGACCCATAGCTGACGGCTAACGTCAGGGCCAGTGAACCAGAGCTGCCAAGATCCTTCTACACCTCCACGCGGTGATCCTGGAAAACAGGCTGCAACAGAGCAGACTGGCTAAGGAGAAGGGATCAAAGAGGGAATGCTAGCCCGGTACTCAAAAAATGCTTGCTGAAGTCGGATCAAAAGGTGCAAATATCGCAGTCAAGCTGTAAACTACGACACAACGCATTCCGTTCTCTGGACTACATTCTGCTACGTAAGCCCTTTCAGGGTTTGGTAGCGGGAGATTGAGAACAAACGAAGCCAAGCCAAATCCATAGCCAAAAAAGCAACACTTTTAACTATAATTAAACTACAAGTGATATTTGAAAAGCTGTGCTTTAGAGGAGATCTTTTCATTAATGTGCTAGATTTACACATGAGCTATATATTTTCTTAAAGCTTGGAAAGTCCATTAGGTGATGTGTCATTATTTCTCAACCATTGCAGTCCACACACAAACGTCAACGTCAGCCAAGTTGTTGTATTCAGTCAAGGAAAATATCAGACGTCTTCTCCCAAAACCAGGCAAGCACAGCTGCTTGCACCTCCTTGTCAGATGCGTAACACTGTCCCTTGAAGTGTTCCTTCAGCTTTGGGAGAGGAAGTAGTCACAAGTGACAGATTGGGACTGTAAATGTGTTTAGTAAAATGTCGTCAAATTTAAGATGCTCAAATGCAGCCACTGTTTGTCGACTCGTATGCGGGCGATCATTGTCGTGTTAAAGAATTGTGTCAAGAAATCTTGCCCACACGAACACGCAGCAATCATGCTTCAAGTTCCTGTTAAGTTTTCACATATCGATCGGAGATGGCAGCATTGCCATGCTCCAAAAATTAAGTGTCAGCGAATCCTTTGCAGTCCCAAAAGATGGTCATCATAATTTTTCCCCGCAAAGGCCGCAAACTTAAATTTATTTGGGGTAAGTAAAGTTCTTATGCATGTACTCCATAGACTGGTGCTTGTTTTTCAGGGTCATAATGATGTGCCCATAACTCATGGCCAATGACAATTTCTTCTTCTTTTTCTTCGTTCGTTCTCAATCTCCCACTACCAAACCCTGAAAAGGCTTAAGTAGCAGAATGTAGTCCAGAGAACGGAATGCGTTGTGTATAGTTTACAGCTTGGCTGCGATATTTGCACCTTTCGGTCCAACACATCCGACTTCAGCAAGCATTTTTTTAGTACCGGGTTAGCATTCCCTCTTCGATCCCTTCTCCTTAGCCAGTCTGTCCTGCTGCAGCCTGTTATCCAGGATCACCACGTGGAGGTGTAGAAGGGTCTTGGCAGCTATGGTTCGCTGGCCCTGACACCAGCAGTCAGCTATGGGTCGCTGATCACTGCAGCATCTTGATCCCCAATAACAATTTGATGGATAAAGGCATTGCCTTCTTGTTCATTTCGCTTGGTGCTGTGCATCTACAGCTGTGATAATTAATCCGCTGCAAGTCTTGCCATGCAGGTTTGTCGTGGCTGGATTGTCACATTATACAGTCTGTGCCCACATCCTGACATCCACACAGATGTCATTATATACCACAGTCATTCTTAAATGCATGTCGTTGGGCACACCACCTTGCGCTGTCAGGAATTCAATCACAGCACAAAAATTCAACTGTATTTCCAAGTAGGCCGCCATTTTACTTCCTGCTGTGCACATGCATTATGTTCCAGGCGCATGCCGCTATAGTCACTTCATTAGAGATTATTTTTACATAGCTGTCACTTGGCTCTGAGATCTGGTGTCATAGTTATGGTGCTGGAGGTAAAACTTTTCAAATCACCCTCTCATCAAAATTTATAACTAAACTTAACACTTATATCTATAACTAAACAATGAGCACATATTTATAACTAAACTATCAACACTTATATTTATAACTAAACTGTCACCACTTATAACTGAACTATCAACATTTATATCTATAACTAAACTACCAACATTTATATCTATAACTAAACTACCAACATTTTTATCTATAACTAAACTATCAACATTTACATCTATAATTAAACTATCAACATTTTTAACTAAACTACCAACATTTATATCTATAACTAAACTACCAACATTTATATATATAGCTAAACTATCAACATTTATATCTATAACTAAACTATCAACATGTATATCTATAACTAAACTATCAACATTTATAACTAAACTATCAACATTTATATCTATAACTAAACTATCAACATTTAAAACTAAACTATCAACATTTATATCTATAACTAAACTAGCAACATCTATATCTATAACTAAACTATCAACATTTAAAACTAAACTATCAACATTTATATCTATAACTAAACTAGCAACATCTATATCTATAACTAAACTATCAACATTTAAAACTAAACTATCAACATTTATATCTATAACTAAACTAGCAACATCTATATCTATAACTAAACTATCAACATTTATACTTATAACTAAACTATCAACATTTAAAACTAAACTATCAACACGTAAAGGTACACTAACAGCTCTATCAAGTCATAATACTCATTCTGCAAACAAACTGTTGCAGACTGCAATATCATTTGTTCAACAAATTGGATACACTGACACGTGCCCATTTTTAGGAAGACAAATAGTCATTAGTAGAATATGTTCTATCTGTATAGGTCCTGCTGGAGTAGCAAAGTAATAGTCTAGCACCGTAAAACACATTTGAGAGATAAACTTTTTGGTGATGAGAGACGAGTGAGACAGGATATAAGTTAAGGAGTGAAATAGATGTGGTTGTGTGAGATTCAATGACAAAGGAAAGGAAATCAACTTTCTAAATGCATAAGAACAGGTTACATGACAGTGACACAAAACACAATCACCCTTATCCTAAATGCCTCTTCTGACATGGTTAACAGTTTGCTAAGAATATTTAACTATTACCATCAACAATATCATTTAACTACTATTACCAACACTATTATCTAACTACTACCATCAACAATATTACCTAACAACTACCATCAACATTATGACTTAACTTCCTGTCATCAACAATATCACCGAACAACTACCATCAACAATATGACTTAACTTCCTGTCATCAACAATATCACCTAACAGCTACCATCAACAATATCACCTAATAACTACCATCAACAATATCACCTAATAACTACCATCAACAATATCACCTAATAACTACCATCAACAATATCACCTAATAACTACCATCAACAATATCACCTAATAACTACCATCAACAATATCACCTAATAACTACCATCAACAATATCACCTAATAACTACCATCAACAATATCACCTAATAACTACCATCAACAATATCACCTAATAACTACCATCAACAATATCACCTAATAACTACCATCAACAATATCACCTAATAACTACCATCAACAATATCACCTAATAACTACCATCAACAATATCACCTAATAACTACCATCAACAATATCACCTAATAACTACCATCAACAATATCACCTAATAACTACCATCAACAATATCACCTAATAACTACCATCAACAATATCACCTAATAACTACCATCAACAATATCACCTGACAGCTACCATCAACAATATCACCTAACAGCTACCATCAACAATTATCATCGAACTTCCATCCCCTGCATTATCATTTGACAACTACCACTAATCATATTGTGTACTTCTATTACAACAATTTCACTTATAAGCATTCATTAACAACAACAATATCACTTGTTAGCATTCATTAACAACAACAATATCACTTGTTAGCATTCATTAACAACAACAATATCACTTGTTAGCATTCATTAACAACAACAATATCCATCACCAAAAACTATATCTAGACTCATGTACAATTAACAAAATCATATACCTACTACTACCAATATCATCATTTATCTACTGCAACATCCTGAAATGTCTGCCATAGCAACATCACTTGACTGTAGCTGTCAACAACAAAATCATCTAGACCAATGTGCAAACAACTTACATAATTTGATTTTTACTATCAACAACATCAATATCTACAAATAAGATCAATATCCAATTACTATCTACCACCAGCAGCATCTGGATTATTCTACATCATCAAGATCCATCTGCCATCAACAACAGGAAGATGCTTCTTCCTTCTACCATGAACAACATCATGAGCAATGTACCATTAATAACATCTACCATCAAGAAATATAATATTTATTGCCATTAACAACATCGAGATCCCTCAATCCTTAATAGCCTCAAGATTTGTCTACTATCAACAAAATATTTTGATTACAACCATTAACAGCATCAAGATTCAGCTGCAATCAACATCAATATTTATCTTTTTTAAACAACATGAATGTCTATCTTCCACCAACATGAACAAGCTCCACAAACCATCAACAACATCAATGCCTATCTTCCACCAACATCAACAAGCTCTAGGTACCATCAACAACATCAATATCTATATTCCACCAACATCAACAAGCTCTAGGTACCATCAACAACATCAATATCTATATTCCACCAACATCAACAAGCTCCACGTACCATCAACAACATGAATGTCTATCTTCCACCAACATGAACAAGCTCCACAAACCATCAATGCCTATCTTCCACCAACATCAACAAGCTCTAGGTACCATCAACAACATCAATGCCTATCTTCCACCAACATCAACAAGCTCTAGGTACCATCAACAACATCAATATCTATATTCCACCAACATCAACAAGCTCTAGGTACCATCAACAACATCAATATCTATCTTCCACCAACATCAACAAGCTCCAGGTACCATCAACAACATCAATGTCTACTTTCCACCAACATCAACAAGCTCTAGGTACCATCAACAACAGTAATGCCTAACTTCCACCAACATCAACAAGCCCTAGGTACCATCAACAACATCAATATCTACCTTCCACCAACATCAACAACATCAATATCTATCTTCCACCAACATCAACAAGCTCCACAAACCATCAACAAAATCAATGCCTATCTTCCACCAACATCAACAAGCTCTAGGTACCATCAACAACATCAATGTCTATCTTCCACCAACATCAACAAGCTCCACGCACCATCAACAACATCAATGCCTATCTTCCACCAACATCAACAAGCTCCACGCACCATCAACAACATCAATGTCTACCTTCCACCAACATCAACAAGCTCCACGTACCATCAACAACATCAATGTCTATCTTCCACCAACATCAACAAGCTCTAGGTACCATCAACAACATCAATGCCTATCTTCCACCAACATCAACAAGCTCTAGGTACCATCAACAACATCAATGTCTACCTTCCACCAACATCAACAAGCTCCATGTACCATCAACAACATGAATGTCTATCTTCCACCAACATCAACAAGCTCTAGGTACCATCAACAACATCAATGTCTACCTTCCACCAACATCAACAAGCTCCACGTATCATCAACAACATCAATGTCTATCTTCCACCAACATCAACAAGCTCTAGGTACCATCAACAACATCAATGCCTATCTTCCACCAACATCAACAAGCTCCACGTACCATCAACAACATCCCGATCAGATAATACCAACAACTAACATAATTCAACAGAACACAGAAATACTGACCAAAGTCATGAGATTATTGTCATCATGGCTGAAGTCCGTAATGAAGTGGAACAGAAACTTTGCCTTGTTCTTGTACATCACAAATATATCCCTAAAGTAGTTGAACCACACTCGGCTCTGTGTGCGGGACCCATAGCAGTACTTTGAGTACTTCTGCTTCAAGGAATCCACTGCAATGTAAAATGACCGTGAATAGAAATCAGTAGGTTGCTCTGAAAACCCAAGCATTCTCCAGTTGAAAGGTGCTGCAACTGGCTGAGCGTTACACCAAGATGTGAGGTAGCCAGACTTTTTCATCGTGTGCCAAAGGAAAGGAAACGTATCCAAGACTGTTGCCCCTTTGAAGTTACGTCTGAAACATAAAAATAGCATCTTTAATGTGTATGTGCGAACAAAGACGTAATATGTAAACTTTATTACTCAATTTTATTTACGAATGTGTAATATTATCCGAGTTCATTCCTAGGAGGAACTTTAACTTTTGACTTATCCGATCCCTGGATAAGTTTCCACGCCCTTTTTCTCTGTGTCAGGTAGTGGGAATGTACACGTTTTCTTGTGTCTCCATATAGGGGTTGGTGATGTAGGTGGTTGGTGGTAAAAGTTGTTTTGTGTGTCTAGACAAGGGGTTGGTGAAGGAGGGGGTTGGTGAAGGAGGGGGTTGGTGATGGAGGTGGTTGGTGGTAGTAGTTGTTTGTGTCTCTAGACATGGGGGGGGGGGGAGTTTTGTGATGGAGTTGGTTGGTGGTAGTAGTTGTTTTGTGTTTCATCACAGGGGGTTGGTGATGGAGTGGGTTGGTGGCGGAGGTGGTTGGTGGTAGGAGTTGTTTTGTGTCTCTAGACAGGGTTGGTGATAAGGGGGGGGGGGGGCTAGAGGGGGGGGGGGTGTGTGTTGGTGGTGGAGGTGGTTGGTAGTAGTAGTTGTTTTGTGTCTCTAGACAGGGGGTTGGTGATGGAGGGGGGGGGGGGGGGGGGTTGTGATGGAGTTGGTGTTGGGGGGTGGTGGTGATGGAGAGGGGTTGGTGATGGGGGCGGGGGGGGGTGGTGGTAGTAGTTGTTTTGTGTCTCTAGACAGGGGGTTGGTGATAGAGGGGGGGGGGGTGGTTGTGAGGGAGTTGGTTGGTGATGGGAGGTGGTGGTGATGGAGGGGGGTTGGTGGTAGTAGCTATTTTGTGTCTCTAGACAGAGGGCTGGTGATGGAGGGGGTTGGTGATGGAGGTGGTTGGTGATGGAGGGGGTTGGTGATGGAGGGGGTTGGTGATGGAGTGGGTTGGTGATGGGGGAGTTGGTGATGGGGGGTTGGTGATGGGGGAGTTGGTGATGTGGGGTGGGGGGTTGGTGATGGGAAAGGGGGGGGGGGTTGGTGGTAGTTGTATTGTGTCTCTAGACAGGGGGTTGGTGATGGAGGTGGTTGGTGGTAGTAGTTGTTTTGTGTCTCTAGACAGGGGGTTGGTGATGGGGGAGGGGGGGGGGGGGGGTTGGTGATGGGGGTGGTGATGGAGGGGGTTGGATGTAGGAGTTGTTTTGTGTCTCTAGACAGGGGGTTGGTGATGGAGGGGGTTGGTGATGGAGGTGGTTGGTGATGGAGGGGGTTCGTGATGAAGGGGGTTGGTGGTAGGAGGGGTTTGGTGGTAGTAGTTGTTTTGTGTCTCTAGACAGGCGGTTGGTGATGGAGAGGGTTGGTGATGGATGGAGGGGGTTGGTGATGGAGGGGGGGGGGGGAGGTTGATGATGGAGGGGTTTGTGGTAATAGTTGATTTGTGTCTCTAGACAGGCGGTTGGTGATGGAGGGAGTTGGTGATGGAGGGATTTGGTGATGGAGGGAGTTGGTGATGGAGGGAGTTGGTGATGCAGTGAGTTGGTGATGGAGGGAGTTGGTGATGGAGGGATTTGGTGATGGAGGGAGTTGGTGATGGAGGGAGTTGGTGATGCAGTGAGTTGGTGATGGAGGGGGAGGGGGTTGGTGATGGAGTGGGTTGGTAGTAGTAGTTGATTTGTGTCTCTAGACAGGCGGTTGGTGATGGAGGGAGTTGGTGATGGAGGGGGTTGGTGATGGAGGGGGTTGGTGATAGTAGTTGTTTTGTGTCTCTAGACAGGCGGTTGGTGATGGAGAGGGTTGGTGATGGATGGAGGGGGTTGGTGATGGAGGGGGGGGGGGGTCGTGGAGGGGGTTGGTGATGGAGTGGGTTGGTAGTAGTAGCTGTTTTGTGTCTCTAGACAGGAGGTGGTTGGTGATGGAGGGGGTTGGTGGTAGTAGTTTTGTGTCTCTAGACAGGCGGTTGGTGATGGAGAGGGTTGGTGATGAAGGGGGTTGGTGATGGAGGGGGTTGGTGATGGAGGGGGTTGGTGGTAGTAGTTTTGTGTCTCTAGACAGGCGGTTGGTGATGGAGAGGGTTGGTGATGGAGGGGGTTGGTGATGGAGGGGGTTGGTGATGGAGTGGGTTGGTGGTAGTAGTTGTTTTGTGTCTCTAGACAGGCGGTTGGTGATGGAGAGGGCTGGTGATGGAGGGGGTTGGTGATGGAGGGGGTTGGTGTTAGTAGGGGGTTGGTGGTAGTTGTTTTGTGTTTCTAGATGGGGGGTTGGTGATGGAGGGGGTTGGTGATGGAGGGGGTTGGTGATGGAGGGGGTTGGTGGTAGTTGTTTTGTGTTTCTAGATGGGGTGTCGGTGATGGAGGGGGTTGGTGATGGAGGGGGTTGGTGGTAGTTGTTTTGTGTTTCTAGATGGGGTGTCGGTGATGGAGGGGGTTGGTGATGGAGGGGGTTGGTGGTAGTTGTTTTGTGTCTCTAGACAGGGGGATGGTGATGGAGGGAGTTGGTGATGGAAGGGGTTGGTGATGGAGAGGGACTGGTGATGGAGGGGGTTGGTGAGGGAGTGGGTTGGTGGTAGTAGTTGTTTTGTGTCTCTAGACAGGAGGGGGTTGATGATGGAGGGGGTTGGTGGTAGTAGTTTTGTGTCTCTAGACAGGAGGGGGTTGGTGATGGAGAGGGTTGGTGATGGAGGGGGTTGGTGATGGAGGGGGTTGGTGATGGAGTGGGTTGGTGGTAGTAGTTGTTTTGTGTCTCTAGACAGGAGGGGGTTGGTGATGGAGAGGGTTGGTGATGGAGGGGGTTGGTGATTGAGGGGGTTGGTGATGGAGGGGGTTGGTGATGGAGTGGGTTGGTGGTAGTAGTTGTTTTGTGTCTCTAGACAGGAGGGGGTTGGTGATGGAGAGGGTTGGTGATGGAGGGGGTTGGTGATGGAGTGGGTTGGTGGTAGTAGTTGTTTTGTGTCTCTAGAAAGGCGGGGGTTGGTGATGGAGAGGGTTGGTGATGGAGGGGGTTGGTGATGGAGGGGGTTGGTGATGGAGTGGGTTGGTGGTAGTAGTTGTTTTGTGTCTCTAGACAGGCTGTTGGTGCTGGAGAGGGTTGGTGATGGAGGGGGTTGGTGGTAGTAGTTGTTTTGTGTCTCTAGACAGGCGGTTGGTGATGGAGGGGGTTGGTGATGGAGGGGGTTGGTGTTAGTAGGGGGTTGGTGGTAGTTGTTTTGTGTTTCTAGATGGGGGGGTTGGTGATGGAGGGGGTTGGTGATGGAGGGGGTTGGTGATGGAGGGGGTTGGTGGTAGTTGTTTTGTGTCTCTAGACAGGGGGATGGTGATGGAGGGAGTTGGTGGTAGTTGTTTTGTGTCTCTAGACAGGGGGATGGTGATGGAGGGAGTTGGTGATGGAAGGGGTTGGTGATGGAGAGGGACTGTAATGGAGGGGGTTGGTGATGGGGGGGGGGGTGGTGGTAGTAGTTGTTTTGTGTCTCTAGACAGGGGCATGGTGATGGAGGGGGTTGGTGAGGGAGGGGGTTGGTGATGGAAGGGGGGGGGGGGTTGGTGATGTAGGGGGTTGGTGATGGAGTGGGTTGGTGGTAGTAGTTGTTTTGTGTCTCTAGACAGGAGGGGGTTGGTGATGGAGGGGGTTGGTGGTAGTAGTTTTGTGTCTCTAGACAGGCGGTTGGTGATGGAGAGGGTTGGTGATGGAGGGGGTTGGTGATGGAGGGGGTTGGTAATGGAGTGGGTTGGTGGTAGTAGTTGTTTTGTGTCTCTAGACAGGCGGTTGGTGATGGAGAGGGTTGGTGATGGAGGGGGTTGGTGATGGAGTGGGTTGGTGGTAGTAGTTGTTTTGTGTCTCTAGACAGGAGGGAGTTGGTGATGGAGGGGGTTCGTGGTAGTAGTTTTGTGTCTCTAGACAGGCGGTTGGTGATGGAGAGGGTTGGTGATGGAGGGGGTTGGTGATGGAGGGGGTTGGTGATGGAGGGGGTTGGTGATGGAGGGGGTTGGTGATGGAGTGGGTTGGTGGTAGTAGTTGTTTTGTGTCTCTAGACAGGCGGTTGGTGATGGAGGGGGTTGGTGTTAGTAGGGGGTTGGTGGTAGTTGTTTTGTGTTTCTAGACAGGGGGTTGGTGATGGGGGTGGGGGGTAGTAGTTGTTTTGTGTCTCTAGACAGGGGGGTTGGTGATGGAGTGGGGGGGGGGGTGGTAGTAGGTGTTTTGTGTCTCTAGACATGGGGTTGGCGATGGAGGCGGTTGGTGGTGGCAGTTGTTTTGTGTCAGGAGGTTGGAGATAGAGGGGGTTTCTGATAGTAGCTGCTTCTGCAAATTTGATAATGATGAAAAATCCAGAAAATGATGTGTTACTGTTTCCTCCTGCGTGTCTCACTGGGTTGCAGTATGGTGTATGATTTGCAGCAATTCTGTGTAGGTGTTTGTTCAACACCACAAGTCATTTTCGCAACCTGAAAATTGTACTCTGGTCTCTGCCACATAAGAATAGGTCCATGGCACCCCCTTAATTGTTGTAGAAGGCAATTAAAGAGAGTTGTGCATGGGACTTGCAACCTCATCAGGAAAAATATATTGCAAGAGAAACCACCACTGCATTATCATGCTCTAGACTTCCTGAAGGAGGCATGATGGGGAAGTAGAAATAACTTCAGGATCCATATATAATCTACAATCTTATTGTTCTTTCGCCATCAGACTTTCAAACCAGTGGCTCTAACAAAAGCAACAGTCAGTTCAATGCTCAGACCTTTGCCATACAGTTTCTCATACAGTTATGAAGACCGTGACCATGAGCCTCTCATATCCATGGTCATTATCAGACATGTTTCCAAGAACTGCCATGCTACCAGTGCAACGAGTGCACAAATTTGTCCTACCAATATCACAGTAAAAATAATTTAACTCTTTCCGGACCTTCAGCCACTATAGTGTATCTTTAATGAAACCGTATAGAACCTTTTAGCCACTATAGTGGATAGACCTAGATAACAAGTTTCTTTGTTTCGCAGAACGGTGATTCAGGTTTCTATGTGACCGAACTCTTCAGTGCTAAGACAGGAATAGTTCTCTTATTGAAATTTTACCAAACAAACGATCTAGGTGTCATAAACGTGTTCTTTATGTGAAGTAAAGTGTGTTCACCGCTTGTACTTCAATACATTTTTCAAATTGTTGTTGATTCTGAAGTCATTGAGAAAAATGTACATAAGTTCAATATTTAAGGACAGAAATGCATCAAATAAACTGTGTTTTGAAGGACTTTTGATTCTTTTGTATAAAATTACCTGAAAAATGGAGATAGCAACACTTTAGACAACGGACAGATTTCAAATTTAGATGAATTACAAAGATTGACGTATAAATTATCTGATTCTTAAATTTTGGGGGGTTTCTACAACCTATTTATTCTGCTAAATAATAAAATATCAACAATTGACTGATGTGTTCATTTCCTGTAACCATTTCCAATCCCAGTGATATATAATATTATATGTGTACAATATATTACATTACATATTATAAAATTATTAATATTAACATTGTTATCTTTATGATGGTGTGAAGTAATTACATTAAAAAAGTCATGCAGATTTTTCTTCAAAACTTAAAACTAATTTGGTCCAAACCTAAAAATAATCAGATCCTGACATAGTTAACCTGAAAGTGGTCATCGGGGTTGAAGTCTGTGATGAAGTGGGGCAGAAACTAGTTTCAACAGCATCAATATATCTTCAACATCTACTGTCAATAATAGTAAACAGTATCCATGAACGGTCTATCCCAACAACATCAAGATCCATGTACTGTCCAACACAGAAATATTAAGATTCATTTCTCTTCTATTACAATATCATGATCCAATTATCTTTATAACAACATCCAGGTAATATCAACTTTGTCTCCACATATTGTTAATAACCACAGGATAGATGTATACCAATAACATCACGACCTATGTACATCAGCAACTAGGCCCTAGTGCTTTTACCACAACAATAATAAGATCCATGTACCATCAACAACAAGACCCACGTGCCATGAACAAGAAGACCCATGAACACAAAACAACAAAACCCATGTACAAACAACAACAACAAGACCTATGTACGATCAATAACTAGATCCATGTACCAACAACACCCATGTACCATCAACAAGACAATTGTACAATAAACAACAAGACTCATGTACCATCAACAACAAGACCCATGTTCCATCAACAACAACAAGACCCATGTACCCTCAACAGCAAGATTCATGTACCTTCAACATAAACAAGACAATTGTACAATAAACAACAACTAGACACATATTCCACCAACAACAAGACCCATGTACCATCAACAACAACAAGACCCGTGTACCATCAACAACAAGATTCATGTACCTTCAACATCAATAAGACCCATGTACCATCAACAACAACAAGACCCATGTACCATCAACAACAAGATTCATGTACCTTCAACAACAAGACCCATGTACCATCAACAACAACAAGACGCATGTACCATCAACAACAAGATTCATGTACCTTCAACAACAAGACTCATGTACCCTCAACAACAAGACCCATGTACCATCAACAACAACAAGACCCATGTACCATCAACAACAACAAGACCCATGTACCATTAACATCAACAAGACCCATGTACCATCAACATCAACAAGACCCATGTACCATCAACAACAAGAATCATGTACCATCAACCACAAGACTCGTGTACCTTCAATAACAAGATTCATGTACCATCAACCACAAGACTCGTGTACCTTCAACAACAAGACTCATGTACCATCAACAACAAGACCCATGTACCATCAACTACAAGATTCATGTACCATCAACAACAACAAGACCCATGTACCATCAACAACAAGACCCATGTACCATCAACAACAAGATTTATGTACCATCAACAACAAGACCCATATACCATCAACAACAACAAGACCCATGTACCATCAACAACAAGACTCATGTACCATCAACAACATGACTCATGTACCATCAACAACAAGCCCCATGTACCATCAACAACAAGACCCATATACCATCAACAACAAGACCCATGTACCATCAACAACAAGACTCATGTACCATCAACAACAAGACCCATGTACCATCAACAACAACAAGACCCATGTACCATGAACAACAAGACCCATGTACCATCAACAACAACAAGACTCATGAACCATCAGCAACAAGATTTATGTACCTTCAACAACAAGATTCATGTACCATCAACAACAAGACCCATGTACCATCAACAACAACAAGACCCATGTACCATCAACAACAAGACTCTTGTACCATCAACAACAACAAGGCCCATGTACCATCAACAAGATTCATGTACCTTCAACATCAACAAGACCCATGTACCTTCAACAACAAGATTCATGTACCTTCAATAACAAGATTCATGTACCATTAACAACAAGACTCATGTGCCATCAACAAGACCCATGTACCATCAACAACAAGACCCATTTACCATCAACAACAATTAGACCCATGTACCATCAAGATGAAGACCCATGTACCATCAACAACAACAAGACCCATGTATCATCAACAACAACAAGACCGATGTACCATAAACAACAAGACCCATGTACCATCAACAAGAAGACCTATAAACCATCAACAACAACAAGAAGACCCGTGTATCATCAACAACAAGACCCATGTACTATCAACAACAACAATACCCATATACCATCAACAACAACTAGATCCATATACCATCAAGATGAAGACCCATGTATCATCAACAACAAGAAGACCCATGTACCATAAACAACAAGACCCATGTACCATCAACAACAAGACCCATGTATGAACAACAAGACCCATGTACCATCAACAACAGCAAGTCAATCATACCATCAACAAGTCTCTATCGGCCCATTTTAAGAATACATGTTAGTTCATCTACCCAAACAGGTAAATAAATGTGCATCTATCATTTTAAATTAAAACACCTTCATCTATCTATTTATATTAAGACACCTCATCTATCCATTTATATTAAAACACCTTCATCTATCTATTTATATTAAGACACCTCATCGATCCATTTATATTAAGACACCTTCATCTATCTATTTATATTAAGACACCTTTATCTATCCATTTATATTAAGACACCTTCATCTATCTATTTATATTAAGACACCTTCATCTATCCACCTATATTAAGACACCATCTATCCATCCAAATTAAAACACCATTTATTCACCTATATTAAGACACCATCTATTCACTTATATTAATGCACATTCATTTCTCAGCCCCCATTAAGACATGTTAGTTCATTAATCCACCCAATTAAAGACATTTTTCACTCAATCCATATTAAGACATTAGTTCATCTATCAACCCATATTAAGACATTAGTTCATCGATCAATCCATATTAATCATATTAGTTCATCTATCAACCCACGTTAGGACATGTTAGTTGATCAATCCACTCTTATTACAACACCTTCATCTATCCACCCATATTAAAAACCCTTCATCTATTCAACCATATTAAGACACTTTCATCTATTCAACCATATTGAGACACTTTCATCTATTCAACCATATTGAGACACTTTCATCTATTCAACCATAGTATGACGCCCTTTCACAGCCCAAACATGACCAATTGCACGCTCATTCTTACAAACTGCTATCTTCTGACCTGCATTCTGGTAATTCCCACTCAAACTTGCCCGTCAACATAGGAAACATGACGGCAGTGGTTCCATCACCAACAATGTTATGGGCCTCCAATTCAATGGCGCCGAGCTTGTTGAGGAAATATTCCCGCGTTTTAGTCATCCGTCTGAGCCATGACATCCGCGACATGGAATCGAATCCCAGTATCGCAATACTCAAAGTGTCCGCGTCGGAGGACTTGGAATCTGCGTTTCTCTCTGCGCGCTCTTTAGTGTATGCAACACCCATGTGGATGCCTTCGTATGTTTTCCCCTCGTTTCCTTTACACGAGACCCGAAAAAAGTCAGAAGGCATCATAAAGCCATCCTTTATGTCTAAGATTGGAGCTGCATATTTGATGTGGTAATCGCCATCTCGCTCCAGCGGGTAGTAGTCACAGTGGACCGGCTTGTACTTGGCTTCAGCCGATTTCCTCAATCTCACTGTGCCATTGTCCACATATACCCAGTCGGGCTCCTCCTGGCACTGGACAGGAGAGTATTTATTTAGAAACTTAATCATAACAGGATCTTCAACTTTCAGCTGCGGGTGGATGCACTCCTGTCTGGGCCGTAAAGGAACGGGCGTATTTCTGAGTTCACTATCATCACCTGTGTTGGAACCATTTATCAACTGTTCTCCTAGAAATGACATTCTGTTGCTAAAATTCAGAAGCAAAGGTTCATTCGTGGCATAGAAGACTAGCACCACGAGAGACCACATACAGAAACACAGTACCACGTATTTATTGCAATGCAATGTTAGCCTCTTCATCTTGTTTGTGAGTGTCTCAAGCCGAGGCTAAATTATGGACTAGTCTGTAGTTGTTTTTTTTCTAGATTTTCACGTTCCAAATGTATTTACAAGTGCAGGATCTGGCCAGAGATGAGATGCTGTGCCATCTTGCCGAGAAGGACAAACGTATTCTGGAGATGAAAAAAAAATGCTGGCCGTTACTGATGAATGTTTGCAATTGAGAGGTATCAATTAGTCGATATAATTTTATGATTTCAGGGGATCCGATTAGTCAATCAAATGAATTTAGTTGATTTCATGTGAGCTAATTAATTAATTGATTGAATATTACGATTTGATAGGAATCAGTCAATTAATTGAATTTGACGATTTCAGAAAAAAATCAATTGATCGAACTTAATGATGTTATAGAAGCCGATTAGTCACTTGATTGATTTTGATGATTTAAATGGAGCCGATTAGTCAATTCATTGAATGTGATGATTTCAATGGAGTCTATTAGTCAATCAACTGAATTTAATGATATCATGGGACCCAATTAGTCAATTGGTTGAATTTTATGATTTGAGAGGAATCGGTTAGTCAATTGATTTAATTTGATTATTTAAAGAGAGCCAATTAGTCAATTGATTGAATTTAATGATTTCCCGAGAGTCAATCGGTCAATTGACCCAATTTAATGGTTTCAGAAAAGCCAATTAGACTGACTGAATTTCATGATTTACGATGTGTCATTTAGATATCAGATTTGATTATTTTAGAAGACTCTATTAAACTGATTGCTTTTGATGTTTTGAGACGAGTCTATTAGACATATTTTATGATTGGAGCCATTAGACTCACTGGTTTTGATAATTTTAGAGGAATAAATTGATCTCACTGAATTTGATGATTTGAGAGGTCAATCAAATTGAAAGAATTTGATGATTTGCGAGGCATCGAATACGAGATTCTACAAGAGACTGATAATAACTTTAACAGATCTTAAACTGATATGCCTGTAGTCTATTGCATAAAAGACGAAACTCATGTATGCCCATCTTGCTAACAACTCCTGCAGTGTGAAATTGGCACAGAACATTATGTCTGGAATTCCCAGGTCATCCCAACAATGTTCAGCTATCTGCGTTGTTCGCTTCCCGAGTTATTTAACAATTAAACCCCTACAATTGCGAGCTGTATCAACGCGAAAATTGCGCATCTCATTCTGTCATGGCATTTCCAGGTGAACACATATTTTCTGCTCGCTGAGTCAATCCCTTCCCGCGTCTTCTTAGTTCTTAATTTTTAGTCGACCTGTATTTCTATAAAGGCAGATGCCCCTGTGCAGGTCCCAGCTCTGGTATGAGCTGGATGTAGCCGGGAGAAGGGTTTCCTGCTTAGCGGGCTAGGCTCGAGCAGCTTAATACTCCGCTGTGTTGGGACAAGCGCTTAGTGAGGTTGGTTAACCGATGTGCGAGTCCATCATAATAGGATCAAACACTAGAGCAAAGTAGACCAGCAGTCTGTTAGGCGCCATCTATACTGCTCTTAACAAACCCCCTTACCATGGCCGGTGTTGTGCCATGTCACACAGTAAGTCGTCTCTTACGTACGAAATAATCTCTGTCGGGCAGTGGTGCTATTATTGTCCTTTTCACACACAGAACCAGGTAGACCACCCGAGTCTTTAACGTCAAAATAAGCAAGGTGAAACTGCAGTAAAAGTTCTCTGGTGTTTCTGCTTTATCTCGTGAATTCTATGGTGTCCACCTTTACTGTTCACTTCGTTGGAGAACATCTAAGTCCAGTGCGAAGTCCGTTAGTTGTTGTTGTTGATTGCCCCAGTGAGTAGAATTACTCTTCTGTGTGCCCTAAAAATGACGTTAAGTGGCATGCTAACGTAGCTTTGCTCACATCTCGAGCGAGGTCCTCCATGCTGATGTGCTGTGCTTTGCTTTATCTGCGTGTCGCTCACTACTACGGGGATCACGTCGATCCCTCACCTTGTTAGCCAGTCTGCCATGAAAACAGCCCGTTTTCAGGAAGAGCTACGAGGAAGACAAAGTGAGGGTTTTGTCCAGTATGTTTTGCCTGAACCTGACTAACATGTCTGATCAGTATAATTTGCCTCACCAGACGTTAGTCTTCCTTCCCAAGGCGGCCAATAAATCTAGTCGTGAATACAAATATTTCAAACACCATCATTTCAGCAGTATCCACATTACTGAAATCCACCGGGAGGATTTAAAGAGGCGAGGTATAAGTGCCGTTTGTCCTTGCAGTCATCGCCTTACTGTACATGCATTTTTTTCCGATAGAAAACTACTTGGGCTTTATCGAGGTTTTTAACGCATGTCCTTGTGGTCAGAAGACAGATATTCAAACCACTCGACCTGCTTCTTCTCGTTGTTGTTTAATGCCCACAATGAGTAAGTTTACTATTTTTGCGCCATGAAAAAGGCAGTTAAGTAGCGGCTTGTAGTAGCTTTCCTCACATCCTGAGCGTGCTGATGAAGTTGGGCCGGGGTCCTCCAAGTGATTGTTCTATGTTTGGCCTCATTTGCATGACGCTCACTACTACAGAGATCACGTCGATCCACATCTCGTCAGCCAGACCCTCCTGAAAACAGCCTGTTTCCAGAGAGATCCACATGGAAGAGATACAAGGGTTTTGGTCTGTATATTAGGCCTGACCGGACTAGCTCCTCAGTTCCCCATCTGCTTGTCGTAGTTGTGTATATGTGTTAAAAAAAGAGTGATAGTCTCATGTCCGCATGAATTGTTTGAGGTTTCTCTGATTAAATCTAAACGTTTTCTGTGGTATTGTTGACTAGCTCCATTGCTGCCTTAAGTGAACTTAAGTGAAGTAATCCTCTTAGACAACTAGGGCCGGTAGTCATGGCGTCATGAACATGGTTGAACAACGTGCAGGATAGATGGTGTGGAGCCATATGTCTCAACCAGGTGTTTCTCGAGCGGGCCAGGAAACGATTACGTAAGAGTTGCGGTTGAGCCGGGGCGACCTGAGAGAGGCGGGTCACGTAGCTGAAGAAAGAGAGGCGGCGCCGATCCAGCGTTGAGGGGAAATCCTCCCGAATTGTGTCCGTCGGAGTTGGTGACTAAGTCTTGCCAGCGCACTCCAGGGATACGTCTTGAGTGAGGTACCCATTTACAGCTGAGAAGAACCAAACGTGTCGAGACTGTTGTGTGTGTGTTTCTGTCTATAACGTAAATGCATTGATTGATAACGTGGACGTTCGACGGTTGTAATGTTTAAGCAGGAAAATATGTGACGTACCATTAAGATGTTGAACTACTGTGTTTGGTTCCTGGAGACCGTTTCATATAGCAGCGGTTCAAAAATTTAAACTTCGCTCAGGGCCACATGATGAACGTTAATGAAGCAAGGGCTGCACGAGGTCAAGTATTTTGATGAAGGGCCGGATGAAGTAAAGTTAATCCTGCAACGGCTACTCGAGTTCAAGTTTATGAACGAAAGGCCGGAAGAAATACAGTTCATGACGCAAAAGCTACATGAGGTCAAGTTTATGAACGAAAGTCCGGAAGAAACACAGTTAATGACGCAAAAGCTACTTGAGGTCAAGTTTATGAACGAAAGGCCGGAAGAAATACAGTTCATGACGCAAAAGCTACATGAGGTCAAGTTTATGAACGAAAACCGGAAGAAATACAGTTCATGACGCAAAAGCTACATGAGGTCAAGTTTATGAACGAAAGGCCGGAAGAAATACAGTTAATGACGCAAAAGCTACTTGAGGTCAAGTTTATGAACGAAAGGCCGGAAGAAATACAGTTCATGACGCAAAAGCTACATGAGGTCAAATTTATTGGCCAAGGGCACCAAGAAGTAAATTTAACACGAACACGGAGATAAACTGTTGGACCGAGAACAACAAGAAGTAAAGGTAATGTCTCAAGACTATATTTAGTAGGACTAATGAACCAACGACAGCAAGAAGTAAAGGTAATGTCTCAAGACTATATTTAGTAGGACTAATGAACCAACGACAGCAAGAAGTAAAGGTAATGTCTCAAGACTATATTTAGTAGGACTAATGAACCAACGACAGCGAGAAGTAAAGTTAATGTCTCAAGACTATATTTAGTAGGACTAATGAACCAACGACAGCAAGAAGTAAAGGTAATGTCTCAAGACTATATTTAGTAGGACTAATGAACCAACGACAGCAAGAAGTAAAGTTAATGTCTCAAGATTATATTTAGTAGGACTAATGAACCAACGACAGCGAGAAGTAAAGTTAATGTCTCAAGACTATATTTAGTAGGACTAATGAACCAACGACAGCGAGAAGTAAAGTTAATGTCTCAAGACTATATTTAGTAGGACTAATGAACCAACGACAGCAAGAAGTAAAGGTAATGTCTCAAGACTATATTTAGTAGGACTAATGAACCAACGACAGCGAGAAGTAAAGTTAATGTCTCAAGACTATATTTAGTAGGACTAATGAACCAACGACAGCGAGAAGTAAAGTTAATGTCTCAAGACTATATTTAGTAGGACTAATGAACCAACGACAGCGAGAAGTAAAGTTAATGTCTCAAGACTATATTTAGTAGGACTAATGAACCAACGACAGCGAGAAGTAAAGTTAATGTCTCAAGACTATATTTAGTAGGACTAATGAACCAACGACAGCGAGAAGTAAAGTTAATGTCTCAAGACTATATTTAGTAGGACTAATGAACCAACGACAGCGAGAAGTAAAGTTAATGTCTCAAGACTATATTTAGTAGGACTAATGAACCAACGACAGCAAGAAGTAAAGTTAATGTCTCAAGACTATATTTAGTAGGACTAATGAACCAACGACAGCGAGAAGTAAAGTTAATGTCTCAAGACTATATTTAGTAGGACTAATGAACCAACGACAGCAAGAAGTAAAGTTAATGTCTCAAGACTATATTTAGTAGGACTAATGAACCAACGACAGCAAGAAGTAAAGTTAATGTCTCAAGACTATATTTAGTAGGACTAATGAACCAACGACAGCGAGAAGTAAAGTTAATGTCTCAAGACTATATTTAGTAGGACTAATGAACCAACGACAGCAAGAAGTAAAGTTAATGTCTCAAGACTATATTTAGTAGGACTAATGAACCAACGACAGCGAGAAGTAAAGTTAATGTCTCAAGACTATATTTAGTAGGACTAATGAACCAACGACAGCGAGAAGTAAAGTTAATGTCTCAAGACTATATTTAGTAGGACTAATGAACCAACGACAGCGAGAAGTAAAGTTAATGTCTCAAGACTATATTTAGTAGGACTAATGAACCAACGACAGCAAGAAGTAAAGTTAATGTCTCAAGACTATATTTAGTAGGACTAATGAACCAACGACAGCGAGAAGTAAAGTTAATGTCTCAAGACTATATTTAGTAGGACTAATGAACCAACGACAGCGAGAAGTAAAGTTAATGTCTCAAGACTATATTTAGTAGGACTAATGAACCAACGACAGCAAGAAGTAAAGGTAATGTCTCAAGACTATATTTAGTAGGACTAATGAACCAACGACAGCAAGAAGTAAAGGTAATGTCTCAAGACTATATTTAGTAGGACTAATGAACCAACGACAGCAAGAAGTAAAGGTAATGTCTCAAGACTATATTTAGTAGGACTAATGAACCAACGACAGCAAGAAGTAAAGGTAATGTCTCAAGACTATATTTAGTAGGACTAATGAACCAACGACAGCAAGAAGTAAAGGTAATGTCTCAAGACTATATTTAGTAGGACTAATGAACCAACGACAGCGAGAAGTAAAGTTAATGTCTCAAGACTATATTTAGTAGGACTAATGAACCAACGACAGCGAGAAGTAAAGTTAATGTCTCAAGACTATATTTAGTAGGACTAATGAACCAACGACAGCGAGAAGTAAAGTTAATGTCTCAAGACTATATTTAGTAGGACTAATGAACCAACGACAGCGAGAAGTAAAGTTAATGTCTCAAGACTATATTTAGTAGGACTAATGAACCAACGACAGCGAGAAGTAAAGTTAATGTCTCAAGACTATATTTAGTAGGACTAATGAACCAACGACAGCGAGAAGTAAAGTTAATGTCTCAAGACTATATTTAGTAGGACTAATGAACCAACGACAGCGAGAAGTAAAGTTAATGTCTCAAGACTATATTTAGTAGGACTAATGAACCAACGACAGCGAGAAGTAAAGTTAATGTCTCAAGATTATATTTAGTAGGACTAATGAACCAACGACAGCGAGAAGTAAAGTTAATGTCTCAAGACTATATTTAGTAGGACTAATGAACCAACGACAGCGAGAAGTAAAGTTAATGTCTCAAGACTATATTTAGTAGGACTAATGAACCAACGACAGCGAGAAGTAAAGTTAATGTCTTATGTACCACATTAAGTCAAATTGTTGGATTAAGAGTCGTATGACGCAAATTAATAGCTGAATGACCAATGAAATCAAATGTTGATACAAGGGAGATTTGTCGAAAACTGATTTTTTTTTTTTTTACTTTCCGCAGATAACATTGTTGTACAACTTGTTATAGTTTCATTAATAACTACTATTCCCACACATACTGTGCTGAGACATCTCTACGACCACTCTGGAGAAATACAAATTCGCATGTCGTGGTCAGGCTTGCACACTAATACGGAGGATATTGTTTTCATTACATAATGCTGGCGGTGACGTCCCGCTTTACAAGGTCAAAATGAAACACATTATCGCGCAGATACGGCGAATTTTGTGGCTGGAATGATGTGTCCAGTTAGAGATACACTTTTTCTGCTTCTTTTTTTTTTCTCCTCTACATCTTCTTCTTCCTGTTTTTCCTTGTTAGGGAGCACAAAATGGTACACTTGCTCATTGTGAGCATTAAACAACTTCTTCTTCGTCTTCTGTATATCTTCTTCATCATCGTCTTTTTATTCTAACGTTTCTTTTTTTTTGTCCGAGCTGTGTCAAGTAAGAGATTACTTGATTCTTCTCTTTCCTTTTCTTCTTTTTATGCATCTTAGTTTTCCTCTACATCTTCTTCCTTTTTTAAGGACACACAACAGAGTAAACTTGATCTTTTTGGGCATTTAACATCAACAAACATTTCTTCTTCGTCTTTTTATTCTTCGCCTTTGTTAACATCTTCTTCTTCGTCGTCTTTTTATTCTAACGTTTCTTCTTTGTCTTCCACTTTGTAATCTTCCTACTTATCTTTTTATTCTTCTCTTTCTTTCACAAATTCTTCTTAGTTCTTTCTTTTCTTGTAATCCCCTGAAAATAATTTATTTACTAATCTATTCATGTATAATACAAAGTAGTTGGGAAAAAAACTGAGTTGAGTTAAAATGTACCTAAAGCGGATTGTGTTTGGGGTCAACAAACCTCATTATCTAAATAGGATTGCTATAAAAATTGACACTGGGTTCCTGTGTAACAGATCTTAGCTGTACAGACAATATATAGGTAGGAGCAAAGACAACCATTTATTTCTTTCTTCTTCGTGAGATTTGAGTCAGTGCAGCTGAACTCAGTCCCCCCAGAATTTGAGCAATCAAATCAAACCACGACGCAACCCGACGTAAGTTACAGGCCGTGTATCAACACCTAGAACGATAGTGGTTAGTAACACATAGCCTTGTTGCCGCCGACAAACCCGTGTCGTCTGGAAACCACGCGAATAGGATGGGGGATAATGGCAAGCGGACAAAAGCGCGGGCAGTTTTGGAAATCACGTGATTTGGGAGAGAGATCGAATATAAATCCCGGCATAGAGAGACGTGAGGATGATCGCTTGATATGAGATTACATTAGATAGGCCGTGGAGAGCGGTCGACTTAGATCATTACTTGAGGAGATTCGAGAGAGACGTGAGGATGATCGCTTGATATGAGATTACATTAGATAGGCCGTGGAGAGCGGTCGACTTAGATCATTACTTGAGTAGATTCGAAAGAGACGCTCAGTGGAGGGTAGTCGCGGAGAGAAAAGACTTGGCTTCAGAGATTAGATGCGAACATTTTCGAGAGAGACGCTCAGTGGAGAGCAGGCAACAGCATGAGGCAGATTTGAGTTGAAAACAACCGAGAGAGAACATTTCACTTCAGAGACAGAGAGAAAACACTTCACTTCAGAGACAGAGAGAAAACACTTCAGAGTCAGAGAGAAAACACTTCCCTTCAGAGACAGAGAGAAAACACTTTCCTTCAGAGACAGAGAGAAAACACTTTCCTTCAGAGACAGAGAGAAAACACGTCACCAGAGACAGAGAGAAAACACTTTCCTTCAGAGACAGAGAAACACACTTTCCTTCAGAGACAGATATACTTTCGAAGGAGACGCTGAGTTGAGAGCAGGCGACAGAGAGAGACAGCAAGCAAGGTAACTACCCTCATATTATGTGGTGGTCGTAATTTCAAGTAATTCCATTCATCATTTTGACGCAGTCCGGACCCATGCATACACCGACGGTTCTGTAATAAACACAACACAGAATGGAGGGGAAGGGGTATTCCTGAGCCTAACAAATGGTAGAAAAATAATACTGTCAGTGGCAACTGGAAAATTCTCAAGCAATTTCAGAGCGGAGGCAGAGACACTGACGGCTGCAGTAGAAGCAATGCTCACAGGCGAAAGAAATGAAAGCCAGATAGTCCTGTTTACAGATGCCCTGTCCGTGGTTACAGCACCAAAAAGCCAGAAAAATACAGAACTTAATGATTTAAGAACAGTACTCTGTCAACTATGCCAGCAGTCCGCACCAAAAAGAGTAGTGGTACAGTGGGGTCCATCCCACTGTAACATTCAAGGCAACGAGGAGGCAGACAGACTGGCAAAAGAAGGTGCAAGATTACCACAACCAGATTCAAGTGTGACCTACAAAGAGTCCAAAAGGTTTATTAGGGACAGATACATGGCCAAATGGGAAACAGAGCATACTGGCTACACACAAAAATGATGCCTATTACCAGTTGAACATAAGAGAGCAGGTCGTGGTCTTCAGATTCCGCACAGGCCACAACAGACTGAGGTACCATCTATTCAATAAACTGAAAATAGGTGGCACTGACGAATGCCAATGTGGTACAGGGAAAATGACCACTGAACATCTGCTGCAAAATTGCCCGACATACGAGGACCAGAGAAAGCACATGTGGCCATCACCAGTGGCAACACTAGACAAGCTCTACGGCAGTGTCGACAGCCTCAGGATGACAGCTGCTTTCTTCGAACAAATTCAAGTTTACGTCTGACAGCGTACGAAGAAGAAGAAGAAGAAGATATTGACGCAGTCCCACTGATCACATTGATCGCGTGAATGTAAGTCGTCAGTCGCAGCTAGAGGCAAATTCCCAGAGATCCAATGGATCACATTTGATGGAGTCTATCCTGCCCACGTTGATGTTACCGCCGACAAGAGGAACAAAAACGCGGACGTCATACCTGGGTTCAGTAACTAGGAACTTTACCATCAGCGGCAATCCGCAACTAAGTTCGATCGCAGCAGGCCAGATTAGCAGAACTGATTAGAAGAGCAGACCATGTTAGGAGACCAGATTAGGAGAATTTGGTATAGTGACGTATAAATGGTGAGAGAAAGAATTTAAGTTTTCAGAGAGTTTATAGTTGGCGGTGTTTCTTGATTAAATAATCTGTTGTATTGTGTTTATATTTAGTGTTACTTGAATTTGTTTAGAGTTAGTGTAGAGTGCAATAGAATAGAGCAGACCCATTTACCGTCTGCGACAGAGCTCCATCAAATCGATCGGCTGTGGTACACCAGACCTGATGTGTCTACAAGACTTGACTAAATCTAAATCGCTGGCATCGCACCACTAGAAATCAGGAGAGGTGTTGCGTCAGAAGTCGATAGGAGAAAGCAGGCCTGTGATCAGAGACATCCTCTTTTGGGATATTTTTTTTATTTTTTTTTCGTTCGCCTTATTTTCTCTAATCCCCAAGGTGGTGTGCGTTGCACTGTGGTATTTATTTTGCGCCTTTCAGCCCAGTGCATCCGACTTCAGCATGCATTTTATGTAAGTGTCTGCTTATTCCTGCATTTTCTAAGGGTTTACTTCCCCGGGGTAACGGCCGATGCTGTGATGGGGATCGAACCCAGCACCTTCGGATTGTGAGCCGTGCCACTTAACCACTAGGCCACACCGTCCCCTCTTTTTGGATATAATCCAAAAGAGAGACAACTGAAATTGAAGGAAATGTTTCATTCACACTGTGCAGTTAACATACCAGAAACATGAGTAAAACCGCACCAAAAATGCCGTCAAAGATATTGTGAGGAATGGATGGAGATAAAAGAAGAACTTGCGACAGGGCATACTACTCCATACCCTGCGTGGAGAGCTCTAAACAGGGTAAGCACGAGAGTGTCCAGGTGTAGATAGAGCTTGAAAAAAATGCGGATATGTGGACGACGATGCCATCCCAGACCGCCGAACCTTTGTACAAGACAGCAAGAGCCATGTACTTTAGCGGATCTCATCGCGACGAATGAAAGAGCTTACAGGGCAGCTGTTTGCTGGTACAATACTTTGTCAGGCTGCGTCACTAGAGGGCTAAATGGTTTTTAAAACTAATCGTAGACGAGATTTATTTCAGAGCCACATGAAACATGCTAACAACGCTTGCCCGTGTCGATCGCCTTGAAAACTGTTGTGGTACAGCAATCTGCCAAGCCAGGGGGAGATTCATAATGTGTTCCCAAAGCGATGTCCGGGCAGCGGCCGTTAAGTCTACTCTTTTCTATTTTTAACTGCCAATGGATTTTTGACATGCTCTACGCTGAACATCGGAGTCCGATCTCACTACTCAGAAATCAGGAAAATGACATTTTTACGAGAAGATCCACGTGAAAAAATACAGGTCTCCATCGGGATTCGAACCCGCGACCTCGGCTACCTGTGGCAGACACCTTATCTCGAGACCATTGTTTTCCTAAATATCAACAACACTATCAAACAAAATCAATCTTAATGGATCTGTCGAATTGGATAAAAGTATGAACTGTCAACATTTCTTTGTAAAATTAAAAATACAGACCACTGAAACATGTCCTACAAGACAATCAAATGACCTACAAAATCAAAACCTGCGAGATGGAGTAGAACTGAGGCAGACGCCATGGAGGTACTGTTCAGGCCTAGAAAAGACTGAACTTCTTCCTGGCAACGGGACTGCAGATCTAGCATGACCAAATATATGAACTCAAAAGAAAAAAAAAGAAGAAGAAGATCAAATTAAGTAGTCACTACATCAAGGTAAGCTGGGGTAAATGGCTAACGAAAATACAGTAGTAAAACAATGTTACATAGTAAAAATTATCAATCCAGAATGGTTCCTCCAATGTTTCCTTCATTGCATGTCGTAAAAATTGTATGAGAGCTAGTAAATATAGTTCAATGTAGATAAATGTAGAGTCATCCCGATGGGACCAACCAATAAGGGATACATTTACATATTGGGAGATAACAATATTAGGAAGATAAACAAAAGAATGGAATCTAGTTGGTATAACATATCCTACAGGTAAGGCGCGTGAGTCAGCTGTAATGGCAGTGTAAAGGCTATGATAAAAAGAAACATTACAAATAGGAGCAAGGAAGTGATAGTCAAACTGTATAAAGCATTAGTGAGACCTAATTTGTAGAACTGTGTTTAGATGTGGAATCCTTATCGTAGGGAGGGGGGGGGGAGGAAGATGTATAAACATGCTAGAAAGGATACAAAGACGAGCTACTAAACTGATAGGATTCCAGAGTTATAGTTAAAGACACAGAAAATTGGTCTACTGTGCCCAGAACAAAGAAAAATTCGCGGTGACAATATACAGGTTAATAAGATAATCAAGAGAAAGAATCAATTAGACTACTAAGTTTTATAACTAGAGCGCACGGCTAAAAATTATTTAATTACACGTCTAGATTATATATTAGGAGATAGTTTTTTAGTCAGAGAGAGTGAGGGGTGAATGCTTGGAATGCATTGCCCCAATATAAAGTGATGGCGTTGTCCGTTAAGGCACCATTACGACATTCAAAAACTGATTGGATGCATAGTAATTTTTAGTTTAGGTAGAGTGAAATAAACTGTTTGTATACAGACTCTGTGGAGCCTTCTAAACCAGTTTAATGAAATTAAGTTAAGTTAAGTTAAGTAAGAGGCGACTAAAGTGGATTACCATGTAAAAACTATTCCAATAAGACCGTACACTGACATTGACAGTAATCTGATTTTTCTTTATAAAAAAGCTATTTAGGTGCCCCGTTGGATCTATGCATCGATAAATGGAGAGAACGATGTAGATAAGTAGTAAAACAGTAGATCAAAAAACAATACGCATACATACATCAGATACAGCATGTTGTTTCGTTCAAAGCATCACATTTTGGCTGTTATAAAATCAAATATCCTTTGGTAGGAAGCGGAAATAGGATTGGAAGTAAAATCAGCCGGTTAATTTAGAAACGAAAAACGAAAAATGTGCACAAATTAGTACCTACCCGCACACTGAAAATGTATCGAAAAGACATACATAACATATAACGGATGGAGTACGTCATAACCGAAATGGCTACACCTTGAAGCGCAAACAGTTTTAATCAGGAATAAATATATCCAAGAGCCTTTCCTTGGTGCTGATATGGGCAGTGATCACGATCTGGTGGTTTCAAACGTTGGAGTCAAGCTAAATATAGCAAAACCGTTTTTTTTGGTTTTGTTTTGTTAAAACAAACAACGTCACAGATAGTTTCAGGGTGGGGTTGAGAAGATACTTGACAGTTACAAAACTAAACCAAAAACTGATAAGAAACAGGATAAATACAATTATCTTCACAGACCTAAAATTACGAATATCACCAAATTGACTAAACGAGGCTGTAATAGATAAATACCACCACTATACCAGACAAGGAAAGAACAAGTAATTGAACAATGGGTAATACATAGAATACTAACACTATGTGATGGAAGAGAATCCATAAAATACTCAAAGACAAAAACAGCTATAGATTACAATGCAAACGAATACTGGAAAATGAACAAAAGAATAATGAAAGACAAGTAAGAGTGCAAAAAAATTCGGGATTGAAACCTAAGTCTTAGTCGACCTGTACTTATACAGGGGCATAAGCTCCTGTGCAGGTCCCATCTTATGTGAGCTGGATGTAGCCAGAAGGAGGATTTTCTGCTTGGCGGACTAGGCTCGATCAGCCACAATGGAGGGGGGTTAACTGATGTCCAAGTCCATCTTAATAAACTCAAACACAAGAGTAGACTAGACCCGCACCTTCTAGGCGCTATCTATGCTGCTTTGAATAAACCACCCAACCATGGCCGGTGTTATGCCATGTCACACAGTCGCTTCTTGCGACATGCTCTCTGTGTGGCAGTGGTGCTATTTTTGTCCTTGTCATACACATAGACACCGGCAACCCACTTGGGATACCTACTTAGAGTAAATACATGGCAAATAAAGTAGCGTTCATAATTAGGTGCAGCGACTTTGAACTAGTGTATTATAGCAAGGTACATCTATTAATGAACTAGTATATTATAGCAAGGTACATCTATTAATGAACTAGTATATTATAGCAAGGTACATCTATTAATGAACTAGTATATTATAGCAAGGTACATCTATTAATGAACTAGTATATTATAGCAAGGTACATCTATTAATGAACTAGTATATTATAGCAAGGTACATCTATTAATGAACTAGTATATTATAGCAAGGTACATCTATTAATGAACTAGTATATTATAGCAAGGTACATCTATTAATGAACTAGTATATTATAGCAAGGTACATCTATTAATGAACTAGTATATTATAGCAAGGTACATCTATTAATGAACTAGTATATTATAGCAAGGTACATCTATTAATGAACTAGTATATTATAGCAAGGTACATCTATTAATGAACTAGTATATTATAGCAAGGTACATCTATTAATGAACTAGTATATTATAGCAAGGTACATCTATTAATGAACTAGTATATTATAGCAAGGTACATCTATTAATGAACTAGTATATTATAGCAAGGTACATCTATTAATGAACTAGTATATTATAGCAAGGTACATCTATTAATGAACTAGTATATTATAGCAAGGTACATCTATTAATGAACTAGTATATTATAGCAAGGTACATCTATTAATGAACTAGTTTATTATAGCAAGGTACATCTATTAATGAACTAGTATATTATAGCAAGGTACATCTATTAATGAACTAGTATATTATAGCAAGGTACATCTATTAATGAACTAGTATATTATAGCAAGGTACATCTATTAATGAACTAGTATATTATAGCAAGGTACATCTATTAATGAACTAGTATATTATAGCAAGGTACATCTATTAATGAACTAGTATATTATAGCAAGGTACATCTATTAATGAACTAGTATATTATAGCAAGGTACATCTATTAATGAACTAGTATATTATAGCAAGGTACATCTATTAATGAACTAGTATATTATAGCAAGGTACATCTATTAATCATCTATTAAATGGGGGACGCAGTGGTCTAGAGGTAAGGTATTCGTCTCGGGTGCTGGAGGTTGAGGGTTCAAATCCCGGTGGAGACATTGGGATTTCTTCACGTGGATCATCCGGTAAATTTCCCCTGATTTCTGAGTAGTGAGATCAGACACCGGTGTGCAACGGCGTGCACGTTAATAATATCTTAACAGTTAGAAATCGAAAAGAGTAGTCCTAACAGCCGCTACTCGGGCAAATTTCAAGTTAAAAATCTACTAAAATTATTCTAGAGATTCTCACCTCACAAAAGGGGACTGTGTGACCATAACAACAGGTCTTGGTTATGTGGTTATCGGAGAGGCTTAGATGGCGCTTGACAAACTGCGGGTCTACCTTGCTCTAATTTACGCTTCCACCTCCACAAGTCTCAAAAATAGGCGATCGTATATTCCAGGGGCCAACAGATTCTGGGGTTGACCTGCCAAGTCACAAGTGGATTTTCACCCGCCAAAAAAGATGAATCAAAGAAGGTTGCACCTCCCCACGACGTATAACAACATAATTGGACTGAAGATAGATAGATAGACATCTATTAATGAACTAGTGCATATATAACAAGGTACATCTATTAATGAACTAGTGCATATATAGCAAGGTAAATCTATTAATGAACTAGTGTATATATATAGCAAGGAACAGATATTAATGAACTAGCGCACTATAGCAAGATACATCTATTAATGAACTAGCGTACTATAGCAAGGTACCTCTTTTAATGAACTAGCTTACTATAGCAAGGTACATCTATTAATGAACTAGCGTACTATAGCAAGATACATCTATTAATGAACTAGCGTACTATAGCAAGGTACATCTATTAATGAACTATTTTTTAATAGCAAGGTACATCTATTAATGAACTAGCGTACTATAGCAAGATACATCTATTAATCAACTAGCGTACTTTAGCAAGGTACATCTATTAATGAACTAGCGTAGTATAGCAATATACATCTATTAATCAACTAGTGTACTATAGCAAGGTACATCTATTAATGAACTAGCGTACTATAGCAAGATACATCTATTAATCAACTAGCGTACTATAGCAAGATACGTCTATTAATGAACTAGCTTACTATAGCAAGTACATCTATTAATGAACTAGCGTACTATAGCAAGGTACATCTATTAATGAACTAGCGTACTATAGCAAGGTACATCTATTAATGAACTAGCGTACTATAGCAAAGTACATCTATTAATGAACTAGCGTACTATAGCAAGGTACATCTATTAATCAACTAGCGTACTATAGCAATGTACATCTATTAATGAACTAGCGTACTATAGCAAGGTACATCTATTAAACTAACTAGCGTACTATAGCAAGGTACATCTATTAATGAACTAGCGTACTATACCGAATTATAGCAACAATTAAATAGCGTGCTAAAGGGAAGTAGAACGACTATGAGTTTGCGTAATAATAATATCAATAATAAATAATAATAAGAGCAACAACATCCTTAAAATATAGGACTCAACATTCTCGATAGTTTCTTCTCACAGCTTGACCCATTGCTCGGAGCCGTAAGGGTTTGTGGGGCGTTGTGTTTACATTTAATTATTGGCAGGACCGGCAACTCTGCTGATCCATTCAGTTCGTTCAAGAATTTCGGGGTCCATCAATGGTATGACTCATGAGCCTAATGTCATCTGCAAATCGTTAATGGGTAAGGATAACTACCAACCATATTTACGCCTCTGTCGATGCAGCTTAATTGTTGGAAAATATATGCGGCGGCCGATGTAAATAGGTTTGGGAAAATGACGTTATCTTGTGAAAACCATGCCTTTGTATTGTAAGTTGTTCATGTTGTTGCTAAGGATGTCAAGAGTGTCTTGCATGTGCCATGACGGTGTAGGCGATAAAAAGGTTTGGGAAAATGACGTTACCTTGTGAAAACCATGCCTTTGTATTGTAACTTGTTCATGTTGTTGCTAAGGATGTCAAGAGTGTCTTGCATGTGACATGACGGTGTAGGCGAATAATAGGTTTGGGAAAATGATGTTACCTTGTCTGACTCCTCTTGCTATCGTTAGACATGACGGTGGTATAGGATGAGGGCAAAAATACACTCTTTGTTGGTTTCCTCGATCAATTTGATGAAAACTTCAGAGGTGCTCTGTTTTCTGAGAGCATTTACCACAACATTGGTATCGATACTGTCGAAGGTTTTCTTGTAATCGATAAATACAAGACGTAAGGGTATACGCAGTTCCCGTACCCTTTCCAGAAATCACGCAAACATCGCTGGACTGAACATGTAGTACGCATGCCTGACAACAGATGAACACGTAGAAGAATATTTGGTGACCCTTTGTCTGTATACGTATATGTGTGCGATGGCGGGGTGAACTGACCAAGGTCCTCTTTGGTTATGTTGTTCGTCCATCACGAGCGATGAGAACCTGAACTTTTTTCACCTAGCCAGTCCTTCCAGTCGAGTATTCTGTAAATCCGGGTTGAGAATGAGTGCGGAGATGGCTGACGAGTCCGATTTGGGATCTGCATACTCACAGGTATTGAAAGCATGGAATGTTCGCTTCGCGAGACGGTGATCATGATTGTCAGCAAATCCATGTATCTCAACCGCTTTATTGATCAGCCAGGAGACCCTAAACTGACGTAGCTTTTTTACTATAGCTTGTCCGCTTCTCCGCTCGTCCGTCGTCGCAGGGTTCGACTGTGTTAGTACTGGATAAATGAAAAGAGAATGACTTGCGCGATGAATGTGATTTAAGTGAGGAAGGGTTGCGCAGTTCGTTGGCCTCACTCTCTCGCCCGAGTCCAACTTTAACCAGTGGCAAGACAAGTCAGGACGACTGGATATGAACTTCGGTGCAGTGGATGACCACGGATGCTCAAATGTCTCGCCATGTCCTGTGCGGTTCACACCGCTCAGTCCATTTGCTGTCGTGGTAGCCTGATGACGAGTTTCCTGCTAGGCTGGGCTTGAGCAGGGCAGGGAAAATCTTAAAAAAACTTTCCGTGTTCTTGGCTTCCTACTTTTTATTTTACCACCTCTCCTGCCCCTATTATTTCCGTACGTTTGTTCGGATCTCTCACCGACAAGGACTACAAGGTAGGCAACACGTCTTGTCACCTCCAGTGGTAACGAGTGACCCCTACAACCTCCGATCTAAGTGTCATTGGTAGAGCATTGGTACAGCACTGCAAAATATCAGGACGCATTTTATTGACTTACTCGCGTAAACAATATTTGCTGTGACTTGAGCTTAAATAGATGGGGAAGGTTCGCTCCGTTGTAAACCGCCTTCTCTAGTTCTGAGCTGCCTCGGCCCAGTGACAGGACGTAGTAGAGACGACTGGGCGTAGTAGAGACGACTGGGCGTAGTAGAGACGACTGGAGATAGCACAGGTTGCAAATTTTCCCTCAGGATTTATTACCAAAGCAATTCCCATAAACAGGTAACCAGCAAGGCAGCGCCATAGCCAACTGTAAACTACAGATCACCATTACAGCGCCGTGCTGCACCCACAAATTTATGAATAATCCGTTCAGACAATGACTCATAATCTATTTTGAGAACATAATTCAATAAAGTCGATAGCATATAATTGAGACAATCAAGTATAATAGATTTAGTCATATCCGTATGTTTATGATTCGAAAATAGAAATACACTCCTGAAGTGATAATTATATTTGTATAGATTAGCGAATACATCATTTCCAATCTACAGGGGAAAAAGAAACACATTTCTTTTTGAAGGTATCGTCACGAAAACAGACAGTATTTCCCGCTTTCGAACGTTTTATCATTACATAGGCTTGGGAGTTATTTTCCAAGCCTATATTTCTGCGACGAAAATAATGGCTGCAGTAGCGACAAGCTCGTACATACGATATATATATATATATTTATATATATATATATATATGTATATATATGTACGAGATGTGTTCAAATGAAACAGGAACAAACTGCAACAAGTAAACATTTGTACGATGCGCATGATTACGTCACTATTGGTGTAAACAGCACATACCAACAGTCAAGTTTGCAAAATTGCATTATCCACCGACTCATAGTTTTCTCGGCAGACCGTTGAAAACATTTGTGGGTGTGATTCGGAATCAGTCCTGAGTTGATCAGGGAGCGGCGATTCGTTTCTTAACAGCTGAAGAATGTCGACCAGTTTACATTAATCGCAGAATGCAGGCAGTGTATGGTGACACAAGTGTATCGAAGACAACCGTTAAGAACTGGACAACAATGTTTAAAGAAGGACGTGACTTAACGCAACACTATGCACCTGATCTGGTCTCGGAAGATCTTTCGTTAACGCACGTCCTTCTTTAAACATCGTTGTCCAGTTCTTCACTCTTGTCTTCGACATACTTTTGTCACCATACACTGCCTGCATTCTGCGATGAATGTCAACTGGTCGACATCCTTCAGCTGTTAGAATCCGAATCGCTGCTCGCTGATAAACTCTGGACGGATTCCGTATCACACCCGCCATGTTTCCACCGGTCTGCTGAAGAAACTATAAGTCAGAGGATAATGAAATTCTGCAAACTTGACGGTTGGTATGTGTTATTTACACCAGAAGAGACGTCATTTTGCGCAATCGTACGTATGCTCACTTGCTTCAGTTTCGTCCGGTTATCATTTAAACACGCCTCGTATATATTTTATCTCAAGACCACTGATTCCCCAAATATCAACAATACTGTCAAACTAAACCAATCTTAATGGATCTGTAGAATTGGATAACAGTATGAACTGTCAACATTTATTTGTAAAATTCGGAATACAGATCACAGAACATGACCTACAAGACAATCCAAAGACCTACAAAATCAAAACTTGCGAGATGGAGCAGAGCTGAGGCAGACGCCATGGAAGTACTGTTCAGGCCTAGGAAAGACATGGTACATATACATTCATACCCTACCGATAGAAGAGGTGCGACTGGGTGTGCGTGCGTGCGTGCGTGTGTGTGTGTGTGTGTGTGTGTGCACAGAGTGCGTATTTACATGCCATTTTAACATGAATTAAAAGATTTCAGCTTGCTGTATTTTATTCATAAATTGTCTAATTAAGATGTAATTTCACGCATATATAATGTAGCTGTCTAAGTTCAATTGCCAATGGAATTCCAAAGTTACCTCACAAATATTCAATGTTAGCGTATTGTATTAGTCTGCAAATGTCAATGCGGTAATTTAACTCCAGCTAAACGCGTTCCTGCATGTTTGTATCAATGGTTTGCACTGCAGTTCACGTACGCACATCTTGAGGGATTGCTGAATTGTAGACAATGTCTTTAACGTATCCCTATTCAAAAAAAAAGGTCACACACATGGTGTGAAGTAGTTGATCACCATTACACTCCCTAGCCCTCGACGTGACAGTATCTCATTAAAACGTCCCTTTTTCTTTTCTTCTTTTGTCCTTTTGCCCTTGTCATACGGTATCGCAGAGTGGTGGGATAAGTAGACGTCTTTTTATTTTTAAGTGTGAGGCTTGTGATGTCGTTAGATATAATTGTGTCAGAGACACCCTCGATCCATCGACGTCGTGTTCTGCCTTTTGCTCGTGGACCGGAAACCTGCATATAATCTTGGTGCATGCTGGTCATAATGCATTCTGACTATATGACCAAACCACTTGATTTGTTGAGAGCCAATGTATCCACTAACTGGGTTTGTCCCCACTGTCTGCCTCAGCGTGGTGTTTCGGATTCAGTAATGGATTGTCTTTCCGGCTGCACTTCTTACACTTCGCATCTCACAGCTCTGGATCTTATTGGTCGCTAGTAAGGAACAATATTGACATTGGTAACACAATGTAGGAATAAACAGTGTATTTATCAGCCTCCGCTTAGTGGAAAGAAGCAGGGGCAAAGTTCGCCTTATTAATTATATGTGCAATCTCTCTACCCACTCTGCCGTCATCAGTGAACATACGACCTAGGAATTTGAACTCCCGTATTTGCTTGATACCAATGTCACTGATCTGAAAATTTCGCTCCACTTGTTCCCGTGAAATCAACATAATCTCTGTCTTGCCTGTGTTGATCTTCATGTCATATTCGTTACAAGCTAAATGGAGATAGTTCAGGTGGTATTGGTCTTCTCCGTTTTCGTAAAAGAAGACCTGATCATCAGCAAACAACAGATCATTGAGAGACTCTTCATGGGGGTTAGCCAACTGTGTAATCGTATCCATTTATATAGTGAATAAAAGTGGAGAAAGTGCACACCTCTGTCGAGGATATTCCTTACTGGCAGATAATCATTGGCAATTGAACTTGGACAGCTACATTACAAATGTGTGATATTACATCTTAATTTGAGCTACATTACAAATGTGTGACATTACATCTTAATTTGAGCTACATTACAAATGTGTGACATTGCATCTTAATTTGACAACATATGAATAAAATATAATCAGCTGAAATCATTCAAATCATTTGGAAAAAAATGTCATGTACATATACGATATATATATAGGAACAATGAAGGAGGAGCAGATCCTAATTAATGTTGAGGGGTCAGACACTCCATAAAGAGAGCCTCGGACAGTGCACCTGAACCCGATGGAAAATGATAAAACCTTCTGAAGTACTGTGGGGATGATGAGCTCGCAAAGATTACATATGATTTTAACGGAAGTCTTAAGGCAGGCCATGTACCAGAGAAGGGGCTACACAGCTATCTTATCCCCCTAGCGAAACCAGGCAATGATGCTACTGATATAAAAGGCTACCGCATCACTACAGGATGTGTACGGTAAGGTGCTGGAGAGAATAATTGTTAGACAACTTGCCTGTGAGCGGGAAAAAAGAGGTCAATTCCCAGAGACCCTCGGCACATACAGACCTGACAGAGAGACGGCCACCAATGCAGCTGTCTTGGAATACGACATGTATTAGGGCTTTCAGACACCCTAGATGCATACAGACCTGGCATAGATATGATCACCAATGCAGCTGTCCTGGAATAAGACATATATTAGGGCTTTCATACACCCAAGATGCATACAGACCTGGAATAGACACGACCACCAATGCAGCTGTCTTGGAATACGACATATAATAGGGCTTTCAGACACCCTAGATGCATATAGACCTGGCAGAGACACGACCACCAATGCAGCTGTCTTTGAATACGACATATATTAGGGCTTTCAGACAAAAGAGGTAACTCATCCCAACGATCGACCTGGAAGAGGCCAACAACAAGGTCAACTACGGCAAACTAATCGACCTATTAGTACACCTCAATTTGACCTCCGGATTATCCGTTGGATTGCAACGGTCCTTATGTCAAGTAGCGTGGCTCTAAAGTACGGTTCCAGGACGTCATAGATCAGAACAAACGAGCCCGGACGGCCTCAAGTCTCTCCTCTGTCTTCTGTATTTTTTAATGTGTACACTTGCAAAATTGAACATATGGAGGTGACTGGGCCTGGTAGGATATTCACATTGGCGGACGACATCCTGCTATAGAATCAGGGCAAAGACAGGGCTGAAATTGTTCCGGGTGTGCGGAGCAAGCTGGGGAAACTATCTGAATGGTGTACCAACTACATCGCCGAAATCAGTCCATCTCAGACCAAGATTGTCTGGTTCTCCCTAAACAACAGATTGGTCTCAGATACACTTCCAGAGGCCACCTGCATGGGCACCATCATCGAGAGAAGACATGTCATGAAATACCTGGGTATCACATTTGGCAGAAGCCTCTCTGTCAATAAACATGTTTACAATGTGGTTCTGAAAGCAAAGAGGGGTATCAATGCAATCAAAGTCATGACGGCCACAGACATGCAACAATGGACTCTCTTCCTGTTGATGCAAGCATTGGTTTTGTCTGTCCTGGGCTACGGTCTTGGGTTACTCACGCTATCGCAGACACGTGTAGAAAGATTGGAGAGAATCCAGAGCGAGGTCATGAGAGAAGATCTGGAATGCACTAGAAATACTCCCATTGCTGCCATGAGATTCCTGCTTGATTTGCTAAGCATCAACGTGCGACATCAAGTAGCGAAATCAAGTACATCAACGTTGCGAACAACGAACAACATCCTTTGCTCCAAGACTTGGATACACTCAGGCAGACGCATTAAGCGAGGAAGGTCATGGATGGCAGAGACAGAAGAATCCCTGATGAGGGTCTGTGCATTGGAAGAAGTATGAAGAGGTAGTGGATAGGTAGAAGTGGGCAACTAGAGCCCCCTGACAAGGGTGGTGATATAACTGAGCAGAGTGTCGTGAGTGGGGCGGCACTAGGATAGAAGCTTCAATACAGGAGCTGATCCAGTTACACTCAGGACCACAAGACCCAATTATGTACACAGATGGCTCCGCCGGCAGAGATGCAAACAAATGCGGTTGGGGTTTCGTTGGCTACCAAAATGGCAAAGAGGTGGTGGAGAAATCAGCTGTCTACTCCACTGTCACATCGAGTATGAGGATGGAGATCGAGGCGGTAATGGTGGCCCTGACTTGGTGACGCAACCGGTGACACACGCAGTGATACTGTCAGACACAGGGCATGCTCCGTAAGATAGAACGGTGCATGCTAAGAAGGGAGTGGGTCTCTCTTCTGAACAACTCTGGTGTACATGGTGTCACATGGACCTACTGCCCGGGACATGCAGGCGTCTGAGGCAACGAAAGAGTTTATGCAGTGGCGGGACGCGCTGTGATGAACGACGCGGGGATGACGAGAGACAGGGTTGAGTTGATAAGGGCAGTCATGGACAGTCTACAGAATAATGAAGAGATAGAGGGTCGCGAAAATGCATATGTGCAGAGGATGATAGATTTGGGAGTGACTAAGGGAGAAGGGAGAGAGTGTGTTCTGTCTGAAAAGATCCGAAGAACACGAAATCAACACCTGACTGGTACTCTGAGTATATATACGCTTGGCTGGCTGCTTAGATAGAGAACGGAACACTTATGGGAATGTCCCCTGTCTGATAGTTGGTTCCTAGAATCAAGAATCAAGAATATATTTATATCATCATGCATCATGTCCTTTGTAGAATGTCGTTCCCATCACAGTCAGTCTGAAAGAAACTCGTTCTCTTGCCAAAATTCCAGCCTCCGCCACAGTCATACTCAGGCATTCCTGGATATCTTGGTGCCATCGTCTTCTTGGTCTACCCCTTCCTCTTTTGCATAAATATATATATATATGATTCGACAACTCGCATACGGGTTGCAGAACAACACAAACCTTCATACTCCTTCATAGTATTATGAAACCAAGCCTAGAAGTATCATTGTAGGCTATAGGACACAGATTAGAATGCGTCAGTTTCTACACATTTCGTTACAATGTAGTTGGGGATCTCGCCAACAAGATTCGGAAGCTTGTAGATTGCTTGAGATAACAACGGAAGTGTCCTATAGCGAGGTCTAGACACACGTAACAAGGGTTATGCATCAATGTATTCAGGCCATGAATTAACGCAGTATAGCGACTATGAATAAGCTTCCTATTGCGACTTTAAGCTAGCGCAATATAGCAACTATGAACTAGCGTATTATAGTAACTGTGAACGTTTGCGCTAAAGTGATTATGATTTAGCGTAATGTAGCGACAATGAGGTAGCGTAATTTTGCAACGCATAACGACTATGAACTAGCACAAAATAGCAAATTATAGCGACTATTAATTAGCGCAATTTAGTAAAGTATAACGTCATTGAGTTAGCGTAATATAGGAGAGTATAGAATCTATGAACTAAAGTTAATATAGCGAAGTACAGCAAAGTATAGCGACAATGTGCTAAGCGCAATATAGCAACTATGAACTTGTATTCAGTTCAGTTCAAGTACTTTAGAACAGTAAGTCTAGTGAGTCACACAATTAAAATACTACTCAAGATCACACAAGAGAGAATAACAGGTAAAATAGAGAGCGAAGTTTCAGAAAAACAATTTTGGTTTTCGAAAGTTTAAGTAGAAAAATGGAAGCAATTTTCTGTTTGCGTACTTTGACAAAAAAATATATAGAAATTCAAAATGACATTTATATTTGCTTCATATACTACCAGAAGGCTTTTGACAGAGTCCAGCTTGAGAAATTATTTAAATGTCTCCAATGAATAGGTCTAGATGGTAAAAACATAAGACTGCTCCATAATCTGTACTGGGAACAAATTATTACAGTAAAATCAGGAAAGTTATGCTCTCCAAGTATAGATGTAAAAAGAGGAGAAAGACAGGGATGTGTATTATCCCCTTGTCTTTTTAATATCTACACAAAACAAGTATTCAAGCAGATAGAGGGGATTCCATCGCTTGTCATTGTTGGAGTGGCAATGAACAATCTAAGATATGCGCATGCTGCATTTGTTATAGCAAAAAGTGAACTTGTGTACTAAAGTGAACTTGTGTACTAAAGCGAATAAGAACTGACGTAATGTAGCGACAACGAGCTAACGTAATTTAGCGAGCTAAAGCAACATTACTTCCATTTGGAATAATGATATTCAAACAGGTATTCAAACAGGAATTCAAACAGGTATTCAAACAGGTATTCAAACAGGTATTCAAAAAGGTATTTAAACTGGTATTCAAACATGTATTCAAATAGGTATTCAAACAGGTATTCAAATATGTATTCAAACAGGTATTCAAACATGTATTCAAACAGGTATTCAAACAGGTATTCAATTAGTATTCAAACAGGTTTTCAAACAGTATTCAAACTGGTATTTAAACAGGTATTCAAACAGGTTTTCAAATAGGCATTCAAACAGTATTCAAACAGGTATTCAAACAGGTATTCAAGCAGGTATTCAAGCAGGTATTCAAACAGGTATTCAAAAAGGTATTTAAACTGGTATTCAAACATGTATTCAAATAGGTATTCAAACAGGTATTCAAACAGGTATTCAAACATGTATTCAAACAGGTATTCAAACAGGTATTCAAACAGTATTCAAACTGGTATTTAAACAGGTATTCAAACAGGTTTTCAAATAGGCATTCAAACAGTATTCAAACAGGTATTCAAACAGGTATTCAAGCAGGTATTCAAGCAGGTATTCAAACAGGTATTCAAACAGTAATTCAAATAGGTATTTAAACAGGTATTCAAACAGGTATTCAAACAGGTATTCAAAAAGCTTCGGCTATATGTAGTATGTATTTTACAACCTCCTGCCGCTTACTAGGCCTGGGGGAAGATACAAATAATTTGGGTAGATTTTTAGCTAGAATTTTTAACCGGGAAGCGGCCGATCACACTACCCCGAGATCAGAGGAACTTTTACCAGAATATCCACGTGAAGAAATCACGGTCTCCACCGGGATTCGAACCCGCGACCTCCAGCACCCGAGGCGGACATCTTACATCGAGACTTCTGAGTGCCCCCTCCCCCAGCAACTTTGAACTAGCCTAATATATAATTTTAATTAATCGAGTACAGTAAGGAAGTACATTCCAGGACTATTACAGTTTTCGAGTTTTGCCTGAAGTAACAAAGACTTATCTACCGACCACACAACAGAATGGACGATAATCGATACTCATTGCAAATGGATGAAAAAGACAATGCTGAACGAAGAACATCAATATTTCTTTCAACCCTTTTGTTAATGGCAGAGTCATCCAGTATTTATCAGCTACAACAATGATGTTCTTTGTGACGTAGAGGAACAAAACGTAACAGGAAGTATTCAAATTCATTGCCCTGGTTAACAGGATGTCTCACTCGCTAACGGGCCACTTGTTGTCCCATTAGCTAATGGCTACTTGATTTCCTTTACAACTTTTTAAAGCTATGAACGTAAATCAATACAATTTGACACTGTCATACCTTGGAGTATGAGAAGCATAATGAGCTAATATTAAATGTTGCAAGTGAGTCTTCTGTATGTCTGTGGATTTTCCTTATAACTTTTAAACCAATGACAGTTACAACTGACCTTCAGCGAAGGATACAGGCCTTGGAGATGAGATGTTTCCGAAGACTTTTAAACGTCACGTACAAAGCTCGAGTAACAAGTGAGGAAATACGTGATAGAATTGCAACAGCAATAGGGCCTTTTGAAGACCTCTTGGCAACTGTCAAAAGAAGGAAACTCGCTTGGTACGGTCACATATCGAGATCAAATGGTCTTGCAAATACGATCCTCCACAGAAAGGTGCAAGGCAGACGACGAAGAGGCCGTCCCAAAAAGAGGTGAGAGGACAACATAAAAGAATGGACCAATCTCCGACCAGAAGAGGCACGAGCAGCGGCCGCTGACAGAGAAGGGCAGCGTGGTTTTATGAGGATGTCTTCATGTGTGCCCCAACGACCTCACCGGTTACGGGATGACCTGACCTGATTTAACCTGATACTGTGAGCCAGTTCTAAGTGACTTTGGCCTCAAGTTCGCCTGATAATACTCTAACTGGTTTTTTCCTACCGGTCATGCAGGAAGGGAAAGTGTTTCTCAACAAGCCAAGAAATTTCGTGAAACTTTAAGAAAACTTTCGGTGGAAAACTGAGTTTATAACTCCTGATGTGTTGGTGAATACCTTCAGTAACATTGAGAGGCGTGTGCAGGCGTGCCCTGTTGCTAATGGTGACCATTGCAACATTTAATATGAACTCAATGTTTCTCATACACCGAGGCATGTCCATGTCCAATTCTATTGAATTACGTCCATTAACTTAACTTAACTTCTTTATACTGGTTTAGAAGACTCTGCAGAGTATGTATACAACGAGTTTCATTAACATTGCCTTGCTCTAAAAGCTATGCGCATCTAAGTTATTCTTAAATGCATTAATTGTCCCTGCCTCCACTACCTCCTGTGGTAATGCATTCCAAGCATTTACCACTCTGACTAAAAAATTATTTCCTAATATCTAATCTGGACCTTTCTTTAATTAATTTGTAGCTATGCCCTCTTGTTCTTGTAGGTGGTTGTATTTTGAAAAACTTGTTATAGTTTATAAGTTATAACGGAACAGTAGGGACCGGTAGCGAGGGGGGCACCCTGTAATCACATTTTGAAAACCATGAAAACATGCAATATTCTATCTCTGAAATCAGCCACGAAGTTATCGATTATTGCAAAAATTTGCGATTGAATGAAACCCCAAATAATTTAGCTGCCACGGTTCTGTTTTGTTTTTTTGTTGTTTTTTTTTGCGTTCGCTTTAATTCTCAAATCCCCAAGTCGGTGTGCGTTGCACTGTGGTTTTTATTTTGCGCCTGTCGGCCCAGTGCATCCGACTTCAGTATGCATTTTATGTAAGGGCCTGCTTTCTCCTGTATTTTCTAAGGTTTTGCTTCCCCGGAGTAACGGACGGTGCTGTGATGGAGATCGAACCCAGCACCTTCTGGTTATGAGCCGTGTCACTTAACCACTAGGCCGCCGCCGTCCCCGCTGCAATGGTTGATCAGCGTCATGCGTGGCGAACAGAAATAAACAAGTAATTTAGTTTACACTACGTTTATATCAAGACGCTGAGCAGTACATGAGCTGCAGCGGTCAGTGAACCATAGCTGACTACTAGCGTCAGGGCCAGCGAACCAGAGCTGACTACTAGCGTCAGGGCCAACGAACCATAGCTGACTACTAGCGTCAGGACAAGCGAACCAGAGCTGACTACTAGGTTCAGGGCCAGCGAACCAGAGCTGACTACTAGGTTCAGGGCCAGCGAACCAGAGCTGACTACTAGCGTCAGGGCCAGCGAACCAGAGCTGACTACTAGCGTCAGGGCTAGCGAACCAGAGCTGACTACTAGCGTCAGGGCCAGCGAACCAGAGCTGACTACTAGCGTCAGGGCCAGCGAACCAGAGCTGACTACTAGCGTCAGGGCCAGCGAACCAGAGCTGCAAAACCCCTTCTCCGCCTCCATGTGGTGATCATGGATAGCAGGCTGCAACAGGGCAGACTGGATAAGAAGAAGGGATCGAAGAGGGAAGGCTAATCGGGTATCTTGCTGAGTCGTATGTGCCAAACTGAAAGGTGCAAATATCACAGTTAAGCTGTAAACTATGACACAACTCGTATGAGCTCCGGCTCTACCCTGCTACTTCCAAAGCCCTTTTTCAGGGTTTAGTAGCGGGAGTATGAGAACGAACGACGATGAAGGAGAAGGAGAAGTAGAAGAAAAGAAGAAGAAGGTACAAGCTTTTAATCATTTCCACTAAGAAAAGTAGGCTTGTAAGACAAGTAAGTTTGTTCTTTTTGTTTTTTTAAATGTATTTATATATTTATAACTTTTGTAAATTTATTTATGTATTTATTTATTTTGTTTTAAAATTAATTTTATTTTTATTATATTTATTTATTTATTGTTTATGTTTGTTTTTGTTTGTATTTGTTAGGGGGGGGGGGTGTCGCTAAACGGGTCATAATTTAATATAATTAACACGTGGTACTATTAGAGGTTATACAATCTCAGCTCTCTAGGTTATTGTGATGTTGGTTGAAATAGGAGAAATAGAAGTCCACGCAAACGGGCAATGCTCTTGTCAAGTTACATAAAAGCTTAGGCAGGAATGATAACGTCTGGTCAGGTAAAACATACTGATCAGACATATAAATCAGGGTCAGGCAACATATACTGATCAGACATATAAGTCAGGGCCAGGCAAAACATACTGATCAGACATGTTGGTCAGGGTCAGGCAAACATAATGATCAGACATATAAGTCAGGGTCAGGCAAAACATGCTGATCAGACATATAAGTCAGGGCCAGGCAAAACATGCTGATCAGACATATTAGTCAGGGTCGGGCAAAATATACTGGCCAAGACCCTCACCTTGACTTTCTCGTAGCCCTTCATGGAAACGGGCTGTTTTCATTGTAGTGTGGCTAAAGAGGTGAGAGATCGACGTGATCCCAGTAGTAGTGAGCGACACGCAGATGAAGCAAAGCATAGCACAACCGCCTGGAGGGCTTTATTCAACCTTCATCAGCACGCTCGGAATGTGAGGAAAGCTGCAACAACCCGCCACTAAACGTCCTTTCCAGGGCGCACAAAAGGGTGATCCTACTCATTGTGGGCATTCAACAACAGCAACAACAACAACAACAGCTACAGCAACACCAACAACAACAACTACAGCAACACAAACAACAACAACATAAAAGCTTGTAGAAAAGGGTGACAAACAAGGCAAACAACGGTAATCGCCACAAGACGCACTGGCGCAATGGTGGAGAAGCACAATACTGGATATCAGCTGGTTGACTTCGAGCTTTGTCCGGCTATTTCGCCCCTTCCTTCATTCACTGCCCACGGTTATAATGACCGTCTGGTACTCTGTTACTGTATCCCCAGTGTGGACCCATTCCTCTCCCTTGACCATCGTCTCGACTGCAGTCACCTCTCCTATAGTGAAACACGCATGAAAGTGATACCATCATATACACTGATGGGTCGGTGCAAAGTAGTGGAACATCAGGCTGGGGTTTGTCGGCTAGAATAAAAGACCAGATCGTTGCTGAACGAAGCGGCGCATACGAGACTACATCAAGTATGAGAATGGAGATGGAGGCGGTGACAGAAGCTCTGAGGTGGCTGTCTGAGACATCTTCAACAGAAGCAGTCATTGTGTCAGACTTCTAAACACTACTTCGGTAGGTGCAGAATGGGTGGCTACGACCTGAGTGGATAGCAGCGCTGGAAACCTCAAAACTCCAGGGGCTGGTGTGGATCTACTGTCCTGGTCATGACGGGGTTCCGGGCAACGAGCGAGCTGATTTTTTGGCGTCGCACGCACCCATAACAGGCACAGTAGACATGGATAAAGGTGACATAGTGAAGGTTATCAAGGACCACCTGTAAACGACACTGCTTTCGATGAGTATGCAAGGGACAGGCTGCGGCACTTTGGAATTAAATTAGGATTCAGTGGATCAGGAAACCTGAGAGGACGAAACAGGCACCATTAGCATCTACACTTTGCGCCATCTGCTGAGAGAGACTGAGCAACTATGGGTATGCCCGGAGTGCAGTGAAGTTGACTCCTAGAAGAGAACAGAACAATACTGGATATGTGAAACCAGTTCTTGAATCTGGCATAGTAGCATTGGTAACAGCAAAGAAGAAAAACTGAGAAAAAAAAAGAACGAATATGTAACCAACGAAGCGGTACCAGCAATGAGAAGAAAATGTCCACTGCTACCTTTATAGCCTGTCGTAACAGTCGACTAAAGAGAGTCGTGCATAGGGTTAGCAAAATAAAACATTGTCATTATAGTCAGCCACTGCAACAGTTTGGATACACGATTCATCTAAAAGGAAGCAACCTGTTACAAATTAAAGCAAAAAATGTGAATGATTGCCAATGGTTGGAAGCAGGCCTGCTTTATTAGGGGCCAGCGGCATTGTTGGCTATGCTTGACATTAGAGCAACCAGCTGAATACATTCATGAAACATCTGAGCTCTAACAATAACCAGACCCTTATTTATTAATTTCTAAACGATCATTACAGTTTTTCTTCCCATTACTGAGATGCACAAAACGGATTGGTAGGACTGATTAAAAGCATAGTGCATATCAATCAATATATCAATCGATCAATCAATCACCTCCATTCTCTCCCAAATAGAAGCATGGGGTTATAATCGCAGATGGCATTATTATGGAAAGAGTGTTGTACGTGAACTGGTGGTTGGGGTTTCGGTGTGTGTGTGGGAGGGGGGGGGGGTGTTCTCTGGTCCTTTGTCTTACGTGGTAAGATTTCCAACCCCATGTCCAACCCTACAATGTCCCCCTTTACATCATGGACAGTTGTGAGATAAATGTAACAAATACGGCTGCTGGTCTACATTGCTCTGCTGTTTTATTTCATTAAAGATGCCGCCAGATCACGGATTTGCCTGGAATTCACACTAGTCGACGACTTACATTTGTGCTCACGAAAATGTGTTGTTTTCCATTTGGACTGGTTAATTCGTTGGTTTTTATCCTGGAATGGATATCGATTTTATGAATAGAACTTAAACCTGTGTCGTATTTCACGGTCTAGCTCACACAGCTGAACTTCACTAGATAGGCGCCCTTCGACCTAGCTGCACACAATGTTGGTTTTGATGTGTGAAATTTAGAAAGGACTATAATGGACTGGAACACAGCCCACGAGAGATGCCCAGCTCACTCACATGCTGAGTGATGTCACTACGACCTCTTGCGGTTATGGAAAAGGCACGACACACAATCCCCCTCCCCTGTCTTAACTTAAATTAACGTCTTTATACTGGTTTAGAAGACCCTGCAGAGTCTGTATACAACCAGTTACATTTACATCACCTTGCTCTAAAAGCTATGCGCATCCAGTTTATTCTTAAATGCATTAACTGTCCCTGCCTCCACTACCTCCCCTGGCAATGCATTCCAAGCAGACACCACTCTCTGACTAAAAAGATATTTCCTAATATCTAATCTGCACCTCTCTTTAGTCAGCTTGTAGCTATGCCCTCATGTTATTGTAGGTGGCTGTATTTTAAAAAACTTGTTATAGTCTAATTTATCCATTCCTCTGATCATCTGTATTAAGTCACCACGAATTCGTCTCTCTTCGAGACACTGTAGGCCGGTTTTTCTGAGTCTTTCCTCATAACTGTAATTCTGGAATCCCACTATCATCTGTGTCGCTCTTTTTTGTATTCTTTCTAGCATGTTTATTTCCCTTCTATGATAAGGACTCCACACCTGGACACAGTACTCCAATCTAGGTTTAACTAAAGCTTTATACAGTTTGACGATCACTTCCTTGCTCCTATGTTTAATATTTCTTTTTATCATACCTAACATTGCATTTGCCTTTTTCACTGCTACCTTAACTTGCTCACTCACCTTTCCTGTATGATCTATTATAACCCCTAGGTCCCTTTCCTTATCTATCTTTCTAATATTGTCTTGCATGATACATGTTTACGGGAAAGGCTTCGGGAGTAAACCCTGAGACAAAAATCTGCAACCTGTGCTATCTCCAGTCGTCTTGATTAAATCTTGCCACTGGTCAAAGGTAGTTCAGGACGAACAGCACAGGCTTAGTCCATCTGTTGATGCTGCTCTCACATTTATAGCGCTAAAAAAAGCATCCTACCCGCCTTCTATTAATCAAAATTGTCTTCAGGACTGCATCGTGTCTCTTTATACGTTCAAAAAATTGTATTTGCCTACTATGTTCTTCTTCTTCTTCTTTTATTTTTTCCTTTTCTTCTTCTTCTTCTGCATTCGTTCTGAAAAGGACAGTGTGACGCTGTGTGGTATATTCAGAGAGGCTGCAAGATCTGTCCATTTCGGTCCGACACATCCGGTTTAAGCACCGTATTTCTGTAACCGGGTTTACTTTCCATCTCCGATCCTTATTCTTTTAGTCAGGCTGCATGGTTGCAGTCTATCTCTAGGGTCGACATGTGGAGATGAAATATGGTCCTGGTCAACTATTGGTCGCTTACCTTGACGCAGACAACCTTGACCCAGACAACCTTGACGCAGGCAACCTTGACGCAGACAACCTTGACGCAGGCAACCTTGATGCAGGCAACCTTGACGCAGACACCTTGACGCAGGCAACCTTGACGCAGGCAACCTTGACGCAGGCAACCTTGACGCATGCAACCTTGACGCAGGCAACCTTGACGCATGCTGCTGCCATCTAATTTCCCGATGCATCGCCGGCCCCGTATATCTTTCAGTATTTTCCTTCCCATTTTTAATCTCTCCAGAACTTCTTAATTTGTTTGCTTTTTTTCCAACGAAATACAACCCATTCTTCTGTACATTCACATTTCTAGAGACTTTGTTTTGTACTCCTGTTTGCTCATCGACCACTTTTCTAATATACCAAGGAATAAATATACTTGTACTGAGAAGACATAAGGCAATCCACTTTTAGCATTGATAGTTACGTGAATTCTATATCAATAATATAAAAATGCCGAAAACATGCTCCCTGACTAGAGAAAACAATGCTTCCCTGAGCTGACACACGGAGGCTAACAGCCTGATCATTTAGATTTTCAACTGCCAAGGGCTCTTAAGGTGTACACAGGACCTCCAAGTCTAACGTCTGTCTCCGATAGTAAAGTATACCCATAGCATTACTGCCGTAGGGGTGCGAGGTGTTAGCGATCTCACATTTCAAAGGCTCGGCTATATGAGGGCGGTAGACATCTCCTCTCCCTCGCCGCTTTTACTTCCCGGACTGAACTGGTACCCATTTAAGGCTGGGTCGACCCGGAAGCCATTGCGGTCTGAAGAAACATTTCCCCCTCAACGGGAGAATGAACCTAGGACCACTCAGATGCGAAGCCAGAGAGCTAACCACTGCGCTACGCGGCTCCACGGCCAAAGGTTAATCTCCCGTTACTTGAAACCAGAGAACGGTTGAAACTTGCGGGATTCGAACCACCTATTGTTTCGAGGTAGCATTCGCTCCTTCGAAAGCTTGAAAACTATAGCCACCTCCCTCTTTGACACTCAAAGGACTTCATACAAAATGTAATCCATCAAAATGTCGACCATGTGAAAACCAACTGACTGTTACAGAAACACGTACGATCAAATTGTACAGACACGACGCGCCTGGATCAAATGGGCTGCCCAACTTTATACTAGAGAAACAGTCCGGGGAACAAGAAATACGTTGATGACCCAAAATACGCAGGACAGAAAATGTTCAGAAATTGATTGAGAAAATTTGAAAGCGACAGCAAGACTGACTATTGACAGACAGAGGTGCAAACAGAAATTGTGTAATCCGGTAAGATTGGATTGAAAAAAATTGTGTTACAGTGCATGCAATCGCGTTTGCAGCATTAAAAAAAACGAGGCGATAGACAGTGCAGCCAAAGAAAGAGCGAAACTCGCACAGGAGGAATACCTGGTCAAAAATTAAGAAGCAAAAGCCATAATAAAAGGGCAATACAATGTAATGTGGAAGAAAGAACATTCCAGATGCCACACAGATGACCGATACTACGAACTGTCCAGAAAAGACCAGGTTATCGTACTACGCCTTGGAACTGACCACAACAGAATGAGTCTCCACCTGTACACCAAATTCAGAATAGGCACCAACAGCCTGTTAGTGCGACCTGGCAAACATGACAGCAGAACATGTACTTCAGGACTACCCCAGCACAGATCTGAGGAGAAGAATGTGGCCCATGCCGACTCCCCTTGAGGAGAAACTGTACAGTGGTACTGAGACCCTGAAAAACCAGCAGAATTTATTGAAGAATCCGGAGTTCCAATCTAAATAAGCATTGATCACATACATATAAGACTACTCCAGTGAGATGCCATGCCCCAACGACCTGGTATGTTATGGAATAGACGAGAATAAAGACAAAATAGAGCACAAAGAAAGCTGTTGGTGGTTACAGGGCTACTCTCACGTCATTTCAGCAGAGGTGTACCAGAAGAAACTAAGAGCAAAGCTATATATGTATATTATTTCAGATTTTTGAAGCCAAGACTATCGTCAGAGTTCAGTGAACTCTTTCAGATATCTGAAGCCAAGACTATCGTCAGGGTTCATTGAACTCTTTCAGATATCTGAAACCAAGACTATCGTCAGGGTTCAGTGAACTCTTTCAGATATCTGAAACCAAGACTATCGTCAGGGTCCAGTGAACTTTTTCAGGTATCTGAAGTCAAGACTATCGTCAGGGTCCAGTGAACTCTTTGAGATATCTGAAGCCAAGACTATCGTCAGAGTTCAGTAAACTTTTTCAGGTATCTGAAGCCAAGACTATCGTCAGGGTCCAGTGAACTCTTTGAGATATCTGAAGCCAAGACTATCGTCAGGCTCCAGTGAACTCTTTGAAATATCTGAAGCCAAGACTATCGTCAGGGTTCATTAAACTCTTTCAGATATCTGAAGCCAAGACTATAGTCAGGGTTCATTGAACTCTTTCAGATATCTGATGCCAAGACTATCGTCAGGGTCCAGTGAACTCTTTGAGATATCTGAAGCCAAAACTATCGTCAGGATTCAGTGAGCTCTTTTAGATATCTGAAACCAAGACTATCGTCAGGGTTCAGTGAACTCTTTTAGATATCTGAAGCCAAAACTATCGTCAGGGTTCAGTGAACTCTTTTAGATATCTGAAGCCAAAACTATCGTCAGGGTCAAGTGAAACATATTGATCAAGGTCCTCTCCTCTCAGCAACGTCTCACGTCTGGAACTGAGCTGTGGTCATAGTAGTCTGGCTAACGAGATTAGGATCGGCACTGTTTTCCTCATCGTAGTGTGCTTACTTAGTAGATTCGCATTACACTTCAGACAGGACAACCCAGGCCCACCTTCATAATTACGTGTCGCGATGTAAGAAGAGCAACTGTAACCTGATATCACGGAATTGTCGTTAAAACTTAAACAGCACAAATCGATTCTAACATTAGCATTTCAGAGGTTTAAGAGAGTGTTTATCCCATCTCACGGGGACGTCCCTAGAAATAAATGAATGGTACAGATCAAATGAGAGGGGACAACTTTGAAGAGGCTCAACAGTCATTGTTCATAAGAGTACGACAGTTTCAATTCTAACTACGAATTTTATTAGAGCAATGTCTAGTATATTGGACACACCCATCTTTTGAAACTTAGATATCGTTATCTCTTGCTAATCGTTCTAAGGAAGTGGCGTCATCATGCGCGTGATACATTTGTTCATTTATTGCAGTTTGGTTCGGTTTGATTTTATCACGCCTCGTACATACACAGCGATGCCCGTAATGCGAACACCCGCCGAACAAACCCGCTTAATGAACACATGTCTTTAGTTTTAACCCTTGTAATTGGGGAACTGAAACACTTGTACTTATGAGGCACAACATACTGGCCAGGACGTCGCGTCAAGGTCAGACACAAAATACTGACTAAAACCATTTTCTTTCTTTCATGTATCGTTCCCTGGAAACATGCTGTTTTCAAAGCATTATGGCTGACGAGTGTGGATTGACGTGATCCGGGTAGTAGCGATAGTCACGTAGATGAAACCAAGCATAGCACATCCACCCGGAGGACCGCGATCCACCTTCATCAGCACCCTCGGGATGGGAAGAAAGCTATTGCAACCCGCCACGTAACGCCCTTCTCAGGGAACACAAAAACGTAAACTGACTCACTGTGGTCATTTAAAAGCAACAAAGAATAATAACAACCCATGCCAACGAACGCAGGTTTGCTTTTAAGAGCATTTTCCGATAATGATTTTTAAGCAAGCTATTCAGTTCGTTTCAAAATTGATTGCGCGCCATATTTTCCTTCCGTTTTTTAATTCACGTCCGCAGTTGAGAATCATTTCAGCGAGCAGAAATGTTTAATATTCTTCTAGCCACACTCGGGCTCTGGATAAGTCCTTCAAAGGAATTAAAGTTGCCTTCTTCTCTGTAAACAAGACTTCGTTGTCGCATCCATGGATTTAGGTGTAATTGCTGCATTGACATCGGAGTATTTAAGGAAGACATTCACAAAGGCCGAATCTGCATTAGATTATGTTTTTAAGGGAGCCAAGCAAAGTGAATTAACTGTTTTATGGAAAGATTTGACTATTTCAGATGGCGTTCAAACAATATTAGAAGCATGGAAGGAACTACATTGAAAGGAATTCAATCCAATTAAAGTGACGTCTCCGCAACTACGGTTGTCTGCGATAGACCTCCAATATCGTGTGTCTTTTGTCTTGACTCTACACTCTACATGACTGACATTGCTCCTGTAGCAGATCCCACTGTTTGCCCTAGGGTTATTCTAACTTAGAACATTATCACACTCATCCACATCATTCATGACCACGCACAACAAATGACATAGCACACAGCAGGTGGCATTTTTATTATATAATACTCATACCAGAAAAATGAATAGTGAAATTACAAACACAATACAATACATATCATCTGAACTAAATATTCCTATATTATATATATATTAATACAAATATTAACTAAATCGGATATTTTAAGCATTAGCTATTGATGGAATTCCCAACTATCAAAACCAAGTTCTATTGCCGTACACACATCACACACCCATCTAGATCTCACCTAGTCGATCTACACACTCGCTTATCTCGTCAGGATATACCTCGTTCACAAGGTGTCCTGCGTACAACACAAGTTCAGATTATCTATTAATACAAAACGCCCACACACACACATCTATTTGAGCGGCTGGCCCCGACTCAATGGCGTATGCTGTTTGCGCGATCCTGTTTTATCTCCAACATTCGTACAACAGTCTATCAATCGCTCCTCTATTTAAGTCGGTGAGCTAAACAGACTCCTATCTACATTCACTCGTCCCCTCTCCATGCCAGCCTGCCTGAGCTAAACTTTGCCTAGTGTTGTATACTCTCAGATAGTATCAGAGCTGACCAATGGATCTCAGGGGGATGGTTCTATTCAGTCGTTATTGGAACGAATTACTCTGAACACCTATCACTCATCTATCACAGCAAGCTCCGCTGCCCTCCCGTCTGTCACTCACCCTCCAATCCCCAAATCGGAACGCCAGTGGTCAGTTCCTACCTGTGCCTTCTTTCCCCAACTCCGATTTCCTTTGATGAGACGGTGAGTGACTTGGAGTAGTGGCCTGACAGAGAGTGACCTTGGCACGCATTCAGGTACCTTTGTTCTCAGCAACCACATCACCCCTGCCCTAAACTCTCATGCTCGGGGTGTAACTGTTTCATCCATCTTTTTATGTTGCTCTTAACTTATATCGCTGCCCGCCTGTTTCCCGCTAACCTTCAACCTTCTCCTCCATTATGGTTTTCAGTAAAGTTTCGTGTCTTTTTATTTGACCAAATTATTTGATTTGCCTAAATTTAATGTCTCTCAAAAGTTTCTCTGGCCGAGTCTACTCTCATCAGGACATTCCTATTTGTTTGTTTGTCTTTCCGTGAAATGCGGCACGTTCGTCTGTTGGGCTTACACCACTGGAGTAGGCTAACCCAGATCAGATGTTCCTAAAAGGTCTGTTGTTTACGGATGATCAGGTCATCTTTGACCAAAATGGAGAAGACCTACAATACCACCCAATATATTTAAATTATCGCTTGTGACAAGTACAACATGAAAATCAACACAGATAAGATGGAGACTATGAATATATCGCGTCGACACATGCAGAGAAGTTCCCAGAGCAGTGACAAAAGTATCAAGCAAGTACGCGACTTCAAATACCTAGGTAAAGAAAAATACTGAACTTAATGATTTAAGAGCAGTACTCTGTCAACTATGCCAGCAGTCCGCACCAAAAAGAGTAGTGGTACAGTGGGTTCCATCCCACTGTAACATCCAAGGCAACGAGGAGGCAGACAGACTGGCAAAAGAAGGTGCAAGACTACCACAACCAGATTCTAGTGTGACCTACGAAGAGTCCAAAAGGTTTATTAGGGTGAGATACATGGCCAAATGGGAAACAGAACATACTGGCTACACAAAAAATGATGCGTACTATCAGTTGAACAGAAAAGAGCAGGTCGTGGTCTTCAGATTCCGCACAGGCCACAACAGACTGAGGTACGATCTATTCAATAAACTGAAGATATGTGGCACTGACGAATGCACTTGTGGTACAGGGAAAATGACCACTGAACATCTGCTGCAAAATTGCCCGACATACGAGGACCAGAGAAAGCACATGTGGCCATCACCAGTGCCAACACTAGACAAGCTCTATGGCAGTGTCGACAGCCTCAGGATGACAGCTGCTTTCTTCGAACAAATTCAAGTTTACGTCTGACAGCGTACGAAGAAGAAGAATACATAGGTTCACTGATGACGGCAGAGTTAACAGAGAAATCCCACATGAATTCAGAAGGCGAACAGTGTCCACTACCGAATAGAGTGCTTCTTTTAACTAGAGAAGGCTAACAAACGCACTGATTATTCCTTTATTGCGTTACCAATGTCAATCTTCGTCCTTACTAGCAACCCATTATAGTTAAATCTAGAACTGTGAGACTCGCTGTGTTTGATAAGTGCAGCCTAAAAGACAATCCGTAACTGAATCCGCAACATCGCCCTCAGGCAGATAGTGGGGACAAACCGAGTTAGTGCCTATATTTACGCTAAGAAAACCAAGATGTCATTTAGTCAGAATGCATTAAGACCAGCCTGCAGTGAGAGCATATCATATACATGTCTCATGTCTACGAGCAAGGGGCCAGACTCGATGTAGGTGAGTCGACGGTATCTTTCACACTCCCAGGAAGTTACACCTAAAGAAAACGCAAGCTTCTCACTTGGTAATAACAAGAAACCTACGCATCCTGTCCGACGCCTTGTAAGATAAGTGCAGTGGGACACAAGAAGAAGAAGATTTGAAAGAAGTTGGTAAGAAGCACATTTCATTCCTGATGGATGGATTTGAACGGTGTGAAAATCATGTGCACAAAGGGGTCGGTGTGGGCTAGTGATTAAGTGGCACGGCTCACATCCCGAAGGTGCTGAGTTCGATCCCCATCACAGCACCGGCCGTTACCCCGGCGAAGCAAACCCTTAGAAAATGCAGGAGGAAGCAGACACTTACATGAAATGCCTACTGAAGTTGGATGCACTGCGCCGAAAGGCGCAAAATAAAAGCCACAGTGCAACGCACACCGCCTTGTGGATTTGAGAAATAAGCCGAACGCAAAAACCAAACAAAAACAAAAAATCGTTTGCACGAAATCATTGCAAATATTGATTTGACAAAGGAATTAGAATTTGAAGATGTTTGAGAATTGCACGCATCCAATGAAGAGTCCAAAATAGACGAAGAATTTCTACTTACTGATGAGCAAATATGGCCGTCTTTTGAAGATGTACGTTATCCCGAAGACGTGATCCATCTAGACTGAGTACCGAAGAAATAGCTGAAGAAATAACCAAAATAAAGAAGGCAGCTTCAAATTTGGAAAGCATGGAAACACATTTGTAACTGGAGTTTCTGTGGGGAAGTGATGACGCCGTTTGGCTCGCTTTCAGACGGTCGGGGTTCGAATTCGAGCTGAGACGGTCGGATCATGGTGTTAATTTTTCCGGAGATCCCTGGGTTCATAGTTGGAGATCCCTGGGTTCATAGCTGGAGCTACAGAGATCCCTGGGTTCATAGCTGAAGCTACGGAAATCCCTGGGTTCATAGCTGGAGATCCCTGGGTTCATAGCTGGAGCTACAGGGATCCCTGGGTTCATAGCCAGAGCTACGGAGATCCCTGGGTTCATAGCTGGAGCTACGGAGATCCCTGGGTTCATAGCTGGAGTTACGGAGATCCCTGGGTTCATAGCTGGAGTTACGGAGACCCCTGGGTTCATAGCTGGCGATTCCTGGGTTCATAGCTGGAGCTACGGAGATTTTTGGGTTCATCGCTGGAGCTTCGGAGATCGTGCTTCGTACGGTGCTCTCTGCAGGCAGGGATACCTTTCTGCTGAGAGAGACCGGGCCATATTGGAAAACCCGTGGCAATGAAGTCGAGTCATCGCCTTCAACCTTTAACTTTAAAAACGTTCAAAGATCATTGCAATGCTACAAAACTCAATAGCCTGTCACAGTGAACTGGTCTGAGTAAGTAGCCCATGAGCTCAATGCGGCACAATACATTGCATTGCTTTTTCAATAATAAATCTTCACATTCATAGGCAGTCCTCTCTAACTCGTCAGATACAGTAAAGTATATCCGGTTGTTGTTGTTTTCGAATACTCACAACAAGTAAATTAAATTCTGTGTGCGCCCTGAAAAGGACGTTAGGGTGTCACACATTTCAATTCAGGTATAACCTGTACGTTTAATCACCATATATAGTGAACCGTGCGACTTGATCGGGGGGGGGCACACATTTTCTGAAGGTTGCCTTCGTCGTCTGAAACACTATGATTGCATAAGTGTCCACAGTTCACGTTCCCAAGATTATACACTCGGAAAAGCTCTGCAGAAGTGAGGAATCAGATTGTCTTTATTATGATCAAAAACATGTTTTTTTAATGCCAAGATGTCCAACGTGTATCTACGAGTGACAGTCATTAAGTAATCTTAATTTTATTAATAATATTTTTACAAGCGTGCGAACCATACATTTTGTTTGGTTTTATTTTTCAACATTGTCCCCGTGCCTTGTAACACATTTTGTCCACCTGCCCACTAGTTTGTGGATGTCCAACACACTTTATCAGCCTGTCCACTAGCTTGTGGATGTCCAACACACTTTGTCCACCTGTCCACTAGTTTGTGGATGTCCAACACACTTTGTCCACTAGCTCGTGGATGTCAAACACTTTGTCCACCTGTCCACTAGCTCGTGGATGTCCAACACAATTTGTCCACCTGTCCACTAGCTCGTGGATGTCCAACACAATTTGTCCACCTGTCCACTAGTTTGTGGATGTCCAACACACTTTGTCAACCTGTCCACTAGCTTGTGGATGTCCAACACACTTTGTCAACCTGTCCACTAGTTTGTGGATGTCCAACACTTTATCAACCTGTCCACTAGCTTGTGGATGTCCAACACACTGGATGCCCATTTAAAAAAAAGGCTTTTGGTGTGACCTTTAACCAATTTTACACCGCTTGCATTACCTTCCTATAACCGAGGTCATCATGGATAATTTTGTACATAGAGCCGTGACTGATGTTGAAATGTGTGGCTATTTAATCAATAGTGACTCGCCTGATGCCACGAACTAACTGGTCGATCTGCTGTTTCACTGTGGCAGTTGCCACGTTTGCTGGTCTCCCATGTTACAGTTCATCAATGACGATTTCTCGTCTGTTTTGAAATCTTACCACCCATTCAAACTCTGATTAAAACAAATGTCTCCAAACTGAACCTTCCTACTTCTGTGGATTTCAGAAGGTTTGACACCCTCTTCCCCCCCCCCCCTCACCCCCACCCCCTCCCGAAATAAACGAATAACGTCTCGTTGTTCTACCATGGTGCAAGTCCACAGAATACAAGATACTGAACAAAGTGATACGTTCTAAGTGCAGACACGCAAAAGAACAGTGGATATCATCAAAATGAAAGATAATAGAAGATATTTGAAAAGCGACACCACACAAGAGCTATGCTTGTGGAAATAAAACATCTTTGAAACACTACACGACTGACTCAATTAAGAGGATGCGTTAAGAACAAAAATGTAGACATATTACTTGATGAGAAAGATACAAAACAGGCGGGGTGAAATATATAAGGGAACTGTTGGACATCAACAGAGGCGACAAACAAACCATCAACATTTAATAATGTTGTATTTTTAGATCAGAGGTGGAAAAATAATAAAATAAATATAAGCAATAGAAAGCAACTGACATGCACACAATAAATATATAAATTATAGAAGCTCTATAGAAAATCAGTATATATAGAATCCCTGATCTGTGTAACGGAATATTCGATTCAGTATCTTTAGCGAGCAGCATGAATAAATAATTCGTTATACGGTTAACCGGGAAACCTTATTCGACCGAATGTTCCAATTTTAGAACAGTTAACCTCATAAGTCGCATCATTAAGAAGATATCGCTCAAAATTATACAGGACAGACAAACATTACGTACACGTTCACTTGCTAAATAATACATAGAAGTTAAAAATAAGCATTTATATGGGATTTACAAGTACAAAATGGTGTTTGACATAGTCCAGCATGGGAAACTAATTACATGTCTGATAAAATTATTATGGAAGAAACACACAACAATATTAAGAACCATACGCTGGGAACTAATTGGCATTGTACGATCTGGCTGTCTTTACTAATCATGTCTTCTTAGCCGTCGCTAAGCTTAGTCGACTTGTACTTCTACAAGGGCAGATGCCCCTTTGAGTGCAGGTCCCAGTAAGCTGGATGTAGCCGGGAAGAGAATTTCCTGCTTAGTGGGCTAGGTTCGAGCAGTTTATTACTATGCTGCGTTGGGCTAAGTGTAGCAAATGGTGGTTAATCGATGTGCGAGTCCATCTTAATAGACTCAAACACTAGAGCAAAGTATACCCGCAGCCTGTTAGGCGTCATCTATGTTGCTCTTAACAAACCACCTAACCATGGCCGGTGTTATGTCATGTCTCACAGTTAGTCCCCTATTACGACGTGCATTCTATGGGGAAGTGGTGCTATTCTTGTCCTTGTCCTACACAAAGACCCCGGCAGACCACTCTGGATTCATCATGTAAAAAGAGGAGTGCTACAAAGAAACATACTCTCCCCTCGTCTGTTTAACATTTAACACAGAACACATTTTTACGGCAAATAGAGGAAATACTATTACTCATTATTGGTATCATCATCGTGTAGAATGTCATTTGCAGAACTTCGCTCTCATAACAGCCGATCTGTAAGACTCTCGATCTTTGGCCAGCTTTTCCCATTGTGTTACTGTCATCCTCCGAGCTTCTTTAATGTTCTGTGTCTATCTTCTCCTCGGTCTACCTCTGTCTCGCAGTCCAGGTACCATGCTCTCCATTGTTGTATTCTTGTTTTTGTTCAAGACTATTGCTGCGCTTGATGTGGGTAAAGTATTTTAGTTTCCCAGACGTAATATTATTTGCTAATCTATTATGTTCCATATCCAGTGCCCTTAGGACATCTGTGTTTTTTCTTTGTCGCTGTCCATTGTATTCTGTGAAACGTTTTTGCAGCATTTAAGCAGGATGGATTCAGTTTTATATAGTATTGTATTATGGTCCATGTTTGTTTTCCATCCTTAACATTGATTAATTACTGGTCAATTATATGATCCTATAGTCCAGTCATGTTACAGAACGATCTTAACACTACCCTAAATGGAGAAAGACACTAAAATAGACATTCGGCAAGAGCTGAACATAGAGGAGAACTGGTTTATCAATTCCATTTTGGCCAGAAAATTGAAATACTTTGTCACATCAAGAGACACAACGGTCTTGAGAGAACAGTGATAGAAGGTATGGAACCAGGTAAAAGAGGAAGGGGTAGACCATGATGACGATGGCACCAAGATATCCAGGAATGCCTGGGTATGACTGTGGCAGAGGCTGAAGTTTTAGAAAGGGAAAGAAATTATTTCAGACAGCCTGTGATGGGATCGACGTTCTATAAAGGGGATGCTACATGACGATGATGATGGTAGTCCAGTGGCTAAACTTCTCCCAATACGTCCGTATTGTTGCTAGACTGATATTTCACATACTGGCAACACGTGTGTTGTCGCTAAACTAACAATTCATCAACCTCCAACATCGTTAAACAAACGATTCACCCACCATCCACCGACAGTGTTTTTCGCTAATCGAACGATTCATCAATCTCCGACACTGTTGTCACTAAATGGGTGCAGGCAACTATCAAGGAAAACGAGTTGTTATTTAAGAACGTGAGAAATTCAAAGACCGAAAAAGACTACTATGACTATGATAAATAGGCGAGTCATAGAGCATGTGCTGAAATCCAAAAAAGCACACAAAGAAGACATAGCAGAAATATGGAGAAGTGAAGTGAAGTGAAGTGAAGTGAAGTAAAGTGAAGTGAAGTGAAGTAAAGTTCTTGGGGAGCAAATACGTTTACAAAAAGATCCATGCTATCTGAGGGATGAGAATTTTAATCCTACCACAATAATAAACGACAGAGATGGCAAGCACATGTTCAATAGCAAAGGCGATAAAGGCAAGGTGGAGATATATTTCACAGAGTTGCTCAGCTCAAACACAAATGACGATGACTAAATCATGTCTGTTAATGTTAAATCATTGGAAGCAGTACCAGACCAGACCATCTCTGCTAATGTTACATCATTGGAAGCAGTCCCCGACCAGACCAGACCATGTCTGTTAATGTTACATCATTGGAAGCAGTGCCAGACCACATCATGTCTGTTAATGTTACATCAATAGAAGCAGTCCCAGACCAGACCATGCCTGTTAATGTTACGTCATTGGAAGCAGTCTCTAGCCAGACCAGACCATGGCTGTTAATGTTACATCATTGGAAGCAGTACCTGACCAGACCGTATATAACTACATATTAATTCTGGAGCACGAAGTCAGGGAGACTACTAGGAGATGCCATAAAAAACAGGATCCAGGAGATGCCATACAAAATTTGATCCCCAGAGACGCCAAAAACAAGGCCCCAAAAGATGTCATAAAAACAACGCCCTAAGATATACCATAAAAAACAAGGCCCCAGGAGATGCCATAAAAACAAGACCCCATGTGATGCCATGAAAACAAGGCCCCACGAGATGACATTAAAGCAAGGCCCTAGGAGATGCCATGAAAGCAAGGCCCCATGTGATGCCATGAAAACAAGGCCCCACGAGATGACATGAAAGCAAGGCCCCATGAGATGCCATGAAAGCAAGGCCCCACGAGATGACAATCTACCGGGGACATCATACTGGTGTGCTAGGAGGTGCGGATAGAGAGGTTACGATATTTCAGCAAGCGTGATAAGTAAGCAAGGTGCCGATGGATTGGCAAAGAGCAGTGGTTTTGCCGATATGGAAGAACACAAGCAGCAGACAAGACTACTGCTAATATAGAGGTATATCCCTTCTTAGTCACGTGTGCAAAATATACGCCAAGGTCTTCGAACAGAAAGCGGGACCTAAGGTTCATTTAGCATGTGCTCAGCGAATCACAATGTGGCTTTAGGAAAGATAGAGGACGCACGAACGCAATGTTTGCATTAAGACAGCCCGAGGAAATATCAATAGAATATCATAAAGAACTAAACGTGGCTTTAATTAACCAAACGAAAGTCTTTGATAGGGTCGACAGGAATAAATTGTGGGGGTCTTCTGGAGAAATACGTTGTTATGGGACAGTTCCAGTGAGGAGTGAGGTGTGTTAGGGATGTGTGCTATTCCTTCTTTTATTAATCATCTATATCAATGCTCTTAAACCTGAGCGCTAGCGCCCGCTGGTGGGCGATTTTAGCTTCCAAGTGGAAGGTAGCGGAATAATTACATTGTGTATTAGAAGCATATACATATTATTAAAGCAATGCAGAGACTACACAATTTGAAGAAACTAAAGCAGAATACCAGGAAATCAAAAACATAATTTTTTACAAACTGTGTTTTTCCCATGGCAGCATTCGGCTGCAAAACATGGATAGTTAGCCGTTCTTCAAGGAAGACAATCGAGTCCTTCGAATCGAAATATTATAGAAAAGTTCTCAGAATACCTTGGATCGAAAAAATTAAGAATGCATACATTCGCCAAGAGTTGGGCACAGAGGAAAACTAGTTCATAAATTGTGTATATCTATCTTCAGTCCACTTATGTTATTAGACGTCGTGGGGAGGTGTGACAGCCTCTGTTTCATATTTTTTGGCAGGTGAAAATCCACTGGTGACTTGCCAGGCCAATCCCAACATCTGTTAGCCCCTGGAATATACGATCGCCTATTTTTGTGACTGGTGCATGTGGAACCGTAAATTAGAGCAAGGTCGACCCATAGCCTATCAGGCGCCACCTAAGTTGCTTTGATAACCACATAACCAAGACCTGTTTATATGGCCACACAGTCCCCTTTATTGTGACATATTCTCTGTGGAGTAAGAATCCCTATAATTTTTTGAGTAGATTTTTAACTTGAATTTTGCCCGAGATTCATAGATTTTAGCACAAATAAAAAATTGAAATACTATGGCTACATCAAACCATGCAACGGTCTTGAGAGAACGGTAATGCAAGGTATGATGCTGGGCAAGTGATACAGAGGCAGACCAAGAAGGTGAGGGCACCAAGATGTCAAGGAGTCCTTGGACATGACTCTGGAGCAGGCTGAAGATTTAACAAGAGATGGAGTTTCTTTCACACGGGCTGTGATGGGAACAGCGTTCTGCAAAGGTCATGCTGCATGATGATGATGTATTAAAAACATAAAAAATATACAAACTCGGTAGACGATCGCGAAATTGTCTTTAACTGAGATTTTAGTTGGCCGTAATGAAAATGTACCCCCACGAAAGTTAGAAAAGTTGGCGCCAAGTATACGAGGGTTGACGAGCTCTGATATATATGGATATATGGCGGGGGGGGGGGGGGGGGGGGAACGCGGCGTGAGCTAGTGGTTAAGTGACACAGCTCACAGCCCGAAGGTGCTGGGTTCGATCCCCATCATAGTACCAGCTGTTACCCCGGGGAAGCAAACCCTTAGAAAATGCAGGAGGAAGCAGACCCTTATATAAATGCATGATGAAGTCAGATGCACTGGGCCAACAAGCGCAAAAAATAAAAATCACGGTGCAAACGCACACCGCCATGGGGATTAGAGAAATAAGCAAACGCAAAATTTAAAAAAAATATACAAAAAATATGGATTTATTATTATATTATTGTCTATCGCAAGCGATGACGGCCACAACATCAGACGGCTTTGTCTTAATAATGTGATGTGCGCTGTATGAGGATTATAGTGAGGAAGTGACTGCGTTGGTCATCAATTTCACTCTCTTGTCCTGAGTTACCTTGAATCAGTGGCAAGGATATTGGTCGAGACGACTGGAGGTAGCTCGGTATGCAGGCACTCTAGTATTACCTCCCGTGAGACATGGGTCGCTTGAACCTTGCGGGATTCGATCGTCTGCCGTTTCCGTTCATCACTGTGAGAGCCGAGTGCCTTAACCTCTTGACTACAACGACTTCTTCTATATGAATAAAATCATCTGACTAGTCACTACTCTTGAAGAATCACCCAAAGAATTGATTGTCTCAGACGACCAGAACCTCTCCTACAATAAATAGGAGTATTTACAACACGTCACATGTCACCCTGCCTAGAGTATGGCACGAAGATCAACCATGATAAGGCGGTAACCAATGACAATCAAACGTCAACCGACACAGAGCAGTTTCCAATCTAGCGACAAAACCCTAACGCAGGTAACGGAATTTACGTATTTTCACTGGCGACGGCAGACTGGACAGAGGCATAAAATATAATTCAAAAGGAAAACAAGGGGCACTGCCACCTAGCACGGATACTGAAACACCCAAATGTCACTACATCCACTAAACAGACGCTGATAAACACGTTGATCATCCATACCTTATGTCTCAAAATTGGACTCTTATCAGATTTACACAAACGTCAGATCAAGACATGTAAGATGCGCTGGGTTCGAAGTGCAGTAGGAAAGTCAATTCGCGACAAAATTTACACCACACGGAGAAATATGGTGGAAACTACATCGACTAACTATTATACTGACGCACAGAAGATACAGAGTTTTGGACATTTGACAAAGATGAGATGTCATACTTCGTGGAGGATTTAGAGCCACGACAAGAGGTCGACCCCGGCGCCAATGGATAGAGAGGAGCAAAGTAACACTCCAAAAGTGTCGGCAGCAAACGCGTCCCAAACAGCGGAAACAAGAAGTAAAAGCGTACCTCGTCTGTACGACGATGCAAAAGTAGAGAAGTAGGACAAATAAAGAAAGAAAATAAAGTTGATGTGATTGGTTGAGTGTTTTCGTTTCTTATGTGCCCATGGTGATGATCATGTGGCCCTAATGTGCGTTTTGTTTTATTTCTGCTCTACTGAAGTAAATGAGTCTTACCTATTTTGCTTTCATCTACTTTCCTGTATCATCGACAGTGTTATCATTAAACTCGTCAATCATCTACCACTGAAAGTGTTAACACTATACTGTTCTATCCTCTACTCCTTAAGGTGTTATCACTATACTGCTCTATCCTTTACTATTGACAGTGTTATCACCAAACTCTTCTATCTTCGACTCCTGTTGTAGTTATCTTGTTTAGCCCATATCAATAATGACAAAAATTCACAGGTTAAAAAGTGGTAAAAGGTAGCCAACCCTAGACCAGCCAGTGTTGTGGGGAATGAAGTGTCATATCTTTCACTGTTGTGGTCTATCATTTCAAGTGTGGTGGTGTGGCTGGGTTACTTCCTCGATGTCTTACGTTCACTAACTGTAAGCAACGTACCAATTAACAGCTTTGTAGACTTTAGCGCATCATCACCAAGGATGGAAAATGTGTCTGCCGTGACAATTCACCACTTGGACCCGTCCGCTACGACAACATATAGCACCTCACAAAAAGTAGGCGTTGGTGATAATAATAATGATGAATCGTCGTTTCACTCCATGTGAAGCATTTGACCACATTAACAGCTGCCCCTCCCCCCATACAGGAAGCCTGTATCCTAGCAGTTGCGATTTCATTAGAAATGATGATGTTGTTAATCCTCTTTACTCACCATGTACGAGAAGGAAGACTAATGTTTGCTCAGGCAAAATATGCTGATCAGACATGTTTGTTAGTGTCAGGCAAAACATACTGATCAGACATGTTTGTTAGTGTCAGGCAAAACATACTGATCAGACATGTTTGTTAGTGTCAGGCAAAACACGCTGATCAGTCATGTTTGTTAGTGTCAGGCAAAACATACTGATCAGACATGTTTGTTAGTGTCAGGCAAAACATACTGATCAGACATGTTTGTTAGTGTCAGGCAAAACATACTGATCAGACATGTTTGTTAGTGTCAGACAAAACATACTGATCAGACATGTTTGTTAGTGTCAGGCAAAACATACTGATCATACATGTTTGTTAGTGTCAGGCAAAATATACTGATCAGACATGTTTGTTAGTGTCAGGCAAAACACGCTGATCAGACATGTTTGTTAGTGTCAGGCAAAACACGCTGATCAGACATGTTTGTTAGTGTCAGGCAAAACATACTGATCAGACATGTTTGTTAGTGTCAGGCAAAACATACTGATCAGACATGTTTGTTAGTGTCAGGCAAAACATACTGATCAGACATGTTTGTTAGTGTCAGGCAAAACATACTGATCAGACATGTTTGTTAGTGTCAGGCAAAACATACTGATCAGACATGTTTGTTAGTGTCAGACAAAACATACTGATCAGACATGTTTGTTAGTGTCAGGCAAAACATACTGATCAGACATGTTTGTTAGTGTCAGGCAAAACACGCTGATCAGTCATGTTTGTTAGTGTCAGGCAAAACATACTGATCAGACATGTTTGTTAGTGTCAGGCAAAACATACTGATCAGACATGTTTGTTAGTGTCAGGCAAAACATACTGATCAGACATGTTTGTTAGTGTCAGACAAAACATACTGATCAGACATGTTTGTTAGTGTCAGGCAAAACATACTGATCATACATGTTTGTTAGTGTCAGGCAAAATATACTGATCAGACATGTTTGTTAGTGTCAGGCAAAACACGCTGATCAGACATGTTTGTTAGTGTCAGGCAAAACACGCTGATCAGACATGTTTGTTAGTGTCAGGCAAAACATACTGATCAGACATGTTTGTTAGTGTCAGGCAAAACATACTGATCAGACATGTTTGTTAGTGTCAGGCAAAACATACTGATCAGACATGTTTGATAGTGTCAGGCAAAACATACTGATCAGACATGTTTGTTAGTGTCAGGCAAAACATACTGATCAGACATGTTTGTTAGTGTCAGGCAAAACACGCTGATCAGACATGTTTGTTAGTGTCAGGCAAAACATACTGATCAGACATGTTTGTTAGTGTCAGGCAAAACATACTGATCAGACATGTTTGTTAGTGTCAGGCAAAACATACTGATCAGACATGTTTGTTAGTGTCAGGCAAAACATACTGATCAGACATGTTTGTTAGTGTCAGGCAAAACATACTGATCAAACATGTTCGTTAGTGTCAGGCAAAACATACTGATCAGACATGTTTGTGAGTGTCAGGCAAAACATACTGATCAGACATGTTTGTTAGTGTCAGGCAAAACATACTGATCAGACATGTTTGTTAGTGTCAGGCAAAACATGCTGATCAGACATGTTTGTTAGTGTCAGGCAAAACATACTGATCAGACATGTCTGTTAGTGTCAGGCAAAACATACTGATCAGACATGTTTGTCAGTGTCAGGCAAAACATACTGATCAGACATGTTTGTTAGTGTCAGGCAAAACATACTGATCAGACATGTTTGTTAGTGTCAGGCAAAACATACTGATCAGACATGTTTGTTAGTGTCAGGCAAAACATGCTGATCAGACATGTTTGTTAGTGTCAGGCAAAACATACTGATCAGACATGTTTGTTAGTGTCAGGCAAAACATACTGATCAGACATGTCTGTTAGTGTCAGGCAAAACATACTGATCAGACATGTTTGTCAGTGTCAGGCAAAACATACTAATCTGACATGTTTTTTAGTGTCAGGCAAAACATACTGATTAGACATGTTTGTTAGTGTCAGGCAAAACATACTGATCAGACATGTTTGTCAGTGTCAGGCAAAACATACTGATCAGACATGTTTGTTAGTGTCAGGCAAAACATACTGATCAGACATGTTTGTTAGTGTCAGGCAAAACATACTGATCAGACATGTTTGTTAGTGGCAGGCAAAACATACTGATCAGACATGTTTGTTAGTGGCAGGCAAAACATACTGATCAGACATGTCTGTCAGTGTCAGGCAAAACATTCTGATCAAACATGTTTGTTAGTGTCAGGCAAAACATACTGACCAAGATCCTCACCTTGGCCTCCCCGTAGCCCTTCCTGGAAACGGGCTGTTGTCATGGCAGCCTGGCTAACAAGGCGAGGGATCGAAGTGACACCCGTAGTAGTGAGCGACACGCAGGGGAAGCCAAGCATAGCAGAACCGTCTGGAGAACCCCGGCCTACCTTTATCAGCACGCTCGGGATGTCCGGAAAGCTACAGCAAACGACTACTAAATGTGCTATTGAGAGCGCAGAAAATAGTAAATCTACCCATTGTGGATATCCCACCAACAACATCAACTGACCTTGTAGGACATGATCTCCATACAACTCATGTAGTAAATTTCCTAATATTGCATTCTGTTGGTTTAACTGAATTCACAGCCTTGAGACTGTTTTGTACTCGTGTGGCCAGTCCAAGATAAGAAAATTAATTAGGTCGAATATCCGTGGCTATCTTTTTGTTTACGTGTAAATACCTTTGTTAATCGTATTTAAGTTTCAGCTATTGCCGCCACTGAGTCATCATTATACGTTGTGGCAAAAGCCACGATTAAAGCCGATTTCAGGGAAAAATTGGTTGATCAACACTTTCCTTTCAGAATTGAACACAACTACTATAATTAAACTAGAGAAGAGCAAATAATCGTTTTCGGAATGAGAACGGGGTATAATAGACTCGAGTCATCTTTACAACAAAATGAGGATTGGGACAGACGACAGGTGTCCATGTGGGGAGAACGCCATGGCCGTTGAAAAGGGTTTACAAAGCTGCACGCTCACACAGAAAGGAGTGAGAGCAATACTGGGCTCGCGAGACATGACAGCCAAACTTTGTACAGAGACAAAACAAACCTTAAACATCGGCAAGAGAAAACGGGACCTTGATAAGATGATAATCGACAAAGAAGAAGAAGGTATATATCGGTCAAAAGATTCTCGGAGTGTTATATTATTATACTAATATCATCTCTTTTTTCATCTTCTTCGTCTTTTACTTCTTTCTTTACAGCTCGTCTTAGTAGACGAATCGTTAAACATTTTCATTTTTGTTAGCGTCTGATTATGGTAACTGAAGAACACTCGTTTTTCAATCCCCTTTGCAGACACGTTCAATTCGACTCAGCTATAAGGTGGTACGTAGCTTACTGTTAAGGAACGAAAAGCAGCGAGGAAGGGAACTCCTATGGGGCCACCTTTACATAGTATGTTGTCTATTACCATATTCAATAATTGTTATTTTATTTTTTAAATGCATTATTATTATTACTAGTAGTAGTAGTAGCAGAAGCAGTAGTAGTAGTAGTAGTAGTAGTAGTAGTAGTAATAGTAGTAGTAGTAGTAGTAGTAGTAGTAGTAGCAGCAGCAGTAGTAGTAGCAGCAGCAGCCAACAGAATTAGTAGTAGTAGAAGTACTAGTAATAGTAGTAGTAGTAGCAGTAGTAGTAGTGGTAGTAGCAGTAGTAGCAATAGTAGTAGTAGTAGTAGTAGTAGTAGTAGTAGTAGTAGTAGTAGTAGTAGTAGTAGCAGCAGCAGTAATAGTAGCAGCAGTAGTAGCAATAGTAATAGCAGCAGTAGTAGCAATAGTAGTAGTAGTAATAGTAGCAATAGTAGTAGTAGTAGTAGTAGTAGCAATAGTAGTAGTTGTAGTAGTAGTAATAGTAGCAATAGTAGTAGTAGTAGTAGTAGTAGCAATAGTAGTAGTTGTAGTAGTAGTAATAGTAGCAATCGTAGTAGTAGCAACAGTAGCAATAGTAGTAGTAGTAGTAAGAATAGTTGCAGTAATAGTAATAGTAGTAGTAGTAGTAATAGTAAGGTAATAGTAGTTGTAGTAGTAGTTGTAGTAGTAATCGTAGTAGTAGTAGTCGTAGTGGTGGTAGTAATCATAGTAAGATAATATTAGTCGCAGTAGTAGTAGTAGTAGTAGTAGTAATAGTTGTAGTAGTAGTAGTAGTAGTAGTAGTAGTAGCAGCAGCAGTAGCAGTAGTATTAGTAGTAGTAGTAGTAGTTGTAGTAGTAATAGCAATGGTAAGGTAATGGTAGCAGCAGTAGTAATAGTAATAATAGTTAGGTAATAGTACTTGTAGTAGTAGTAGTAGTAGTAGTAGTGGTAGTAGTAGTAGAAGTGTAGAAGTAGTAGTAATAGTAGTAGTGGTGGTAGTAGTAATAGTAAGATAATATTAGTAGCAGTAATAGTAGTACTAATAGGTGTAGTAGTCATAGAAGTAGCAGTAGTAGTAGTAGTAGTAGCAATAGTCAGGTAATAGTAGCAATAGTAGTATCAGAGGTTATTGTTGTTGTTGCTGCTGTTATTGATGTAATATTGTTAATAATAATAAATGTCTATCAACGTCGATGATAACAGCCAACATCATCATATGTCATATAACGTTCTAGAGTGTCTGTGTTTGTGACTGATCAAGCCAAAGCGAGTGCGAAGTTCTGTAGAAAACGTGGTCTGCAGATACTACTGATACTGATATCTCCTCTGCTCTAGACTTTCTGAATGCGCGTCGATCCTAATCTGACTGCCTCCACACCGAAGCCTTAGCTGATTGCAACGTTTTTTTTTTGGGACCGCATATTTCCAGTTTGAACGATTGTGAGTCAAGTTCTCGGAGGCGGTAATGTCTGTCTGACATCGCCTGAAAGACTAAACACAGCCGGTCCCTGTGTTTATATTCTTGTTATTACTGTTGTTATTATTATTACTGTTATTATTATTGTTGTTATTATTGTTGTTATTATTGTTATTATTATTATGTTACTATTGTTTTTATTATTGTTATTTTTTTAATTTTAATTTTTGTTGTTATTATTATTGTTATTATTATTGTTATTATTATTGTTATTATTATTGTTATTATTGTTGTCATTATTGTTGTTATTATTATTATTATTGTTGTTGTTATTATTGTTGCTATTGTTGTTATTATTGTTGTTGTTGTTATTATTATTGTTGCTATTATTATTATTATTGTTATTATTATTTTTGTTTTTATTATTATTGTTGTTATTATTATTGTTATTATTTGTAATATTGTTATTATTATTATTCACCGCTTTTCCTTGTATGCTTTAATATTTGAGTGTTTTCAAGTACTGCCAACACCCTACCCCTTCTTCTTCATCTTCCTCGTATTCTTCATAACGTCATTACTAAGTTAATGATAAAGGTTAAAGGTTAAAGGCAATGGCTCGACTTGATCGCCTCCGGTTTCCACCCCCCCCCCCCCCCATCTGGCTCAGTCCCTCTCAACAGGAACAACATTACTAAGTTTAAATACTCTACAGGGATTAAGACGCTGAGCAGTGCATGAGCTGCAGTGATCAGCGACCCATCGCTGACTGTTAGCGTCAGGGCCAGCGAACCAGAGCTGCCAAGACCCTTCTACATATCCACGCGGTGATCCTTGATAACAGGCTGCAGCAGGGCAGACTGGTTAAAGAGAAGGGATCGAAGAGGAAATACTAACCCGGTACTCAAAAAATGTTTGCTGAAGTCGGATGTGTTGGACCGAAAGGCGCAAATATTGCAGTCAAGCCGAAAACTACGACACAACGCATTCCGTTCTCTGGACTACGTTTTGCTACTTAAGTCCTTTCAGGATTTTGTAGCGGGAGATTTAGAATCGGTCAACAACAAACAAAAGTAGGACCCCCAGGTCTATCCATCTACTCAGAGCCAGACGTGCGAGACAAAGGCGGGAAAAGGATATTCGGAAATGTTGTAAAACAGGAAGCCCAAGCAACAGTGTAAAGTATCGGTATGTAAAACATCGCCCATGCAGAGTCAAGGTAATTTGATTTATTCTAATTTGTAAATATTGATGAAACAGTGAAAAACAGCCAAGGTCAGAAACCTCGCAAGTAAAATCACATAGATAGATAAATAGCCACCCCCCCCCCCCCCCCCCCCCCCAAAAAAAAAAAGATCTTCCAAATCAGAACAATACTTTTATTAAATTGAACCGTATTGAACCACTGAACCTCACAAAAGATTTAAAACCCCACGAAGCACAAGCAAAGTGAAAATGGCCAATCTGGGAAAAGAAACAATAATATATGCGATTCAAGAAACCATGCTCAACCCAACCAGAAGACTCTATATTCCAAAATACAATATAGTTAGGAACGATAGAGAGATGGGAGCGAAAGGTGGAATAGCCTTTATAGTAAATGAAGAAAACAAAATAATGGACGAATTCATTTAATACCGAAAACCTAGAAGCCTTATCCATTAAAAAAGACAGTAATCCAGCGAGCATCACAATAATAAACATACATAAACCAATAGGAAAACTCACCCCAAATGACATGGAAACAATCAAAGCACAAATAAACAATAGAACAATCATAGAAGGGGATTTCAACGCACATCATCCAGCATGGGGAGGAAGCGCCATAGACACGGCAGGGAAACAAATAATGACCTTCTGCGAAAAAAACAATCTAATAATAATAAACGATGGGTCAATGACCAGAATAAATAACAATCCAAATGGATCAGATACGGCTATAGACATCACAATAATGACACTAAACTTAGCAACCATCAAATCTGAAGTTCTGGATAATGCAGGATCAGACCACCTGCCCATAGCAATTTATTTAAAAGAAAAATATATACGAAATACTGGATCAATCAGACCCTATTTCAACTACCATAAGGCAGACTGAAACAGATTCCAAGAAGATCTGCTCAGACTCAAAAGAGAAGACTTAATCTCAAATAACGTAGACGTATTCAACCATAACCTAACAACCAACATCCTGCAGATAGCTATAAAGCACATACCCAACAAAAACATGCCAGCTAACTTAATACGATCCACAGGAAAAGAAAACCAATACGGTAACCGTAAAAAGAACAAAACACCTGTACCCTAACCAAATAAAAAAAGACAAAAAGCTCTAAAGAAATTCAGGAAATACAAAACGGAAGACAACCAAAAATATTGCCAAACAATTAAAAAAGAAACAGAGAAAGTAATAGAAAAGCGGTACTTGTGGGTTAATTCACCCATTCTGAAATTCTAAGACCACACGGGCTTCCGCACAAAAATAATTGTGTGTTTAGCTATCAGGGTGCAGTTTTGTTGTTTTTCATGGGTAAAAAAAGGACCTTGATGCTGGTTTGTGAGTTTTGTGGGCAATTAATGAATTTGCACAAACCTCACGGAGGTTACTGTTCCATTTTATGGCAGCATTATTGGCAATTCCTAGCTCTGATTTACAGAAAGCAATACTAGTCATCTCTTTACTCAGTACATGAAGAAAATAATCTCCCTATAAGACAGACGGGTTCACTCTAACCATGTGCCAGAACGAACAGAAATGTCCTGCTGACATGTGCGACATCTCTAACGATCTTTGTGAACTGTGAGAGACCTAACAAAATCAATTATGAAGGAAAATAAATATACTCATTCCCAAAATGGTCCCAGGAAAACAATTGGGCATATTTTTGCAAATACCTACGAAGGACAACGAGGATCATCAAAAGCGAGGAACAACGGGAGGAGCATCCCGGAAATACCAGGCTAGGTACAAACAGATACACACACGCATCCAAGCACTGGTTTATGCGTCTTAGTTTCGCCCAAATTGACTACGCCAGCAGAAACTAGTGAGGCAAACACTTAAAATTTAAAAAAAATTAAAATAAGTAGCGGGAGATTAAGAACGAACAAAGCCAAGCTAAGCCAAGCCAAATACTCTACTAATATAGCCTCCTTCTTTATAATCTTAATCTTTCTTATTTTCAAGCTTTGATAAAAGAATATTTCAGGGTTATCAAGTTTTGGTAGACGAATATTTCAGGGTTTTCACGTTTTGGTGGACGAATGTTAAAAGATTTTCAAGTTTTAGTAAAGGAATATTTAAGGGCTTTCAAGTTTTTGTAGACGAATATTTAAGGGTTTTCTAGGTTTGGTAGACGAATATTTAAGAGTTTTCAAGTTTTGATAGATAAATATCTGAAGCTTCTCAAGTTTTACTGGTATTTCCTCTCCTGATATTTCCAGTTTTCTTCTTCACCTTCATTATAAAGTTTTTAAAAAGGAACTTTCAAAACTTTCCAAGTCCTACCAATACCACTTTCTTTTTCATTATCTTCATCATCATCATCATCTTCTTCAAGTTTTTGTAGACGAATATAGTCTTTCCATGATGTACTACTATCGACTCATCCTTTATCAAGTATTGCACCAACTGGCACAGGCGACCACTGATACCCACAAATTCATGTCCGATATATATTTTTTTTTAGCAAAGTTGATGCTCGCATGCCTTCCTTTGCTTCTTTTTCCAGCAATATTTCCTGCTGTCACATAATCTCTACGCTTCCTCTTTTCGTACCATGTACATAAAATGTACATAAAAGGGAGCCGCGTAGCGCAGTTGTTAGCGCCCTGGCTTCGCATCTCAGTGGTCCTGGGTTCATTCCCCAGTTGAGGCGGTAATGTTTTTTCAGACCGTATTTTTTTCACTTGACAACTTTCGGTTGTGACGGGTTACAGTGGCTCTTCTCACAGCACGAGGCGCGCTTTAAGAAGGTGGACTGAGGTCGTCCTGACTGTAGTGATATGCTTGGCTCCACAATAAGCCCTGCACTATTGGAATCACAGTGTCTCTTTCCCACTTCATCAGCCAGACTACTGTGACACACGCTTTTTTACAGATAGAAATTCTTCGAAATGAGATGGGGTCTTGATCAGTATGTTTCATCACATATGTTTTTCCTGACTCCTGACTATCAGTCTGACCAGTATGTTTCACTTGACCCTGACTAACATAGTCTGACCAGAATGTTTCACTTGACCCTGACTAACATAGTCTGATCAGTATGTTTCACTTGACCCTGACTAATATAGTCTGATCAGTACGTTTCACGTGACCCCGACTTACAGTCTGATCAGTATGTTTCACCTGACCCTGACTAACATAGTCTGATCAGTATGTTTCACTTGACCCGACTAACAGTCTGATCAGGATGTTTCACTTGACTCTGACTAACATAGTCTGATCAGTATGATTCACCTGACCCTGACTAACATAGTCTGATCAGTATGTTTCGCCTTACCCTGACTAACATAGTATGATCAGTATGTTTCACTTGACCCTGACTAACATAGTCTGATCAGTATGTTTCACTTGACCCTGACTAACATAGTCTGATCAGTATGTTTCACTTGACCCTGACTAACATAGTCTGATCAGTATGTTTCACTTGACCCTGACTAACATAGTCTGATCAGTACGTTTCACTTGACCCTGACTTACAGTCTGATCAGTATGTTTCACCTGACCCTGACTAACATAGTCTGATCAGTATCTTTCACTTGACCCGACTAACAGTCTGATCAGGATGTTTCACTTGACTCTGACTAACATAGTCTGATCAGTATGATTCACCTGACCCTGACTAAAATAGTCTGATCAGTATGTTTCGCCTTACCCTGATCAACATAGTATGATCAGTATGTTTCACTTGACCCTGACTAACATAGTCTGATCAGTATGTTTCACTTTACCCTGACTAACATAGTCTGATCAGTATGTTTCACTTGACCCTGACTAACATAGTCTGATCAGTATGTTTCACTTGACCCTGACTAACACAGTCTGATCAGTATGTTTCACTTGACCCTGACTAACATAGTCTGATCAGTATGTTTCACTTGACCCTGACTAACAGTCTGATCAGTATATTTCACATGACCCTGACTAACATAGTCTGATCAGTATGTTTCACTTGACCCTGACTAACATAGTCTGATCAGTATGTTTCACTTGACCCTGACTAACATAGTCTGATCAGTATGTTTCACTTGACCCTGACTAACATAGTCTGATCAGTATGTTTCACTTGACCCTGACTAACATAGTCTGATCAGTATGTTTCACTTGACCCTGACTAACATAGTCGGATCAGTATGTTTCACTTGACCCTTACTAACAGTCTGATCAGTATATTTCACATGACCCTTACTAACATAGTCTGATCAGTATGTTTCACTTGACCCTGACTAACATAGTCTGATCAGTATGTTTCACTTGACCCTGACTAACAGTCTGGTCAGTAGGTTTCACCTGATCCTAATATAGTCTGACCAGTATGTTTCACCTGACCCTAATATAGTCTGATCAGTATGTTTCACCTGACCCTAATATAGTCTTACCAGTATGTTTTACCTGACCCTAACATAGTCTGACCAGTATGTTTCACCTGACCCTAATATAGTCTGATCAGTATGTTTCACCTGACCCTAATATAGTCTGACCAGTATGTTTTACCTGACCCTAATATAGTCTGACCAGTATGTTTTACCTGACCCTAACATAGTCTGACCAGTATGATTCGTCTGGCCCGGCGTCCGTCTCCTGTCCCTTGAATATCATTATACGTTAAAGCAAGATTATATGAAAATCTTCTCTTCCTCAAAATATCTCCCAACTAATGTTTTTCAACTAAATTCCTTTTTGTCGTAGCTTAAGTTAACTTTACATGGATGAGAAAATATGATCGCTTGTTCAGGCAGTTCCCACATAATACACAAACAAAATTTTAATTTTAACCCTGATATAAAACAAACATAGAACTTATCGAGTTTCGAACCCGTGTTTCCTAACTAAAAACCCGATTCCCAAACGTTTGGGTCAGACGCTCTTTGTGAAATTTATAGGAAAGTAAATATTAGCAAAGGGCGACGCATTTCAGAAGTATAAATCCGGGTTATCACACGTATATCTGTAACAGTATACCTAACACATAATAAATACCTCAATATTCAGCGTATCACTTTCCGCGTGCGGAAACAGCCAGCGACACATTTGTCCTTGATGATATACAACAAGGTCACGTATGAAAAGCACCCGGCCTGGAGTTCCTGGAAGAAGAAAAAAACAGAAATGCCAAACCTATGACACCGCCACCAGAAGAGACGAGACTGGAGTTCCGAAAACAGGGCAGAACTGATGGCAGAAGGCGAGAGCGAAGGCAGAGGAGAGACACAGAAGTACAAATGCTCGTGGCACGCTTCAGACAGAGAAGATTTATGCTCTCGTGTGCGGTGGATGGGGATGGGGGGTGCTCAGTCGTGATCGATAAGATGAAATATGGCGAAGGGGAGATCTCGCGCCAAAGCTTCCTTTTGAGGGCTTTGATATAAACCCTCAGCAGCTCGGTTTCCATGGCAATGTAGGACGGCACCAGACGAGCACAGAATTCAATAACAGTTCAATGGCACATTCTGTCAAACATACTAGGATAGCTCCCATGACACAACAAAACAAGACTATATCAGGGGATAAACTAAATAAGACTAGGTCAGAGGACAAACTAAACAAGACTAGGTAACAGGACAAACTAAACAAGACTAGATCAGGGGATAAACTAAATCAGACTAGGTCAGAGGACAAACTAAACAAGACTAGGTCACAAGACAAACTAAACAAGACTAGGTCAAAGGACAAACTAAACAAGACTAGATCAAAGGACAAACTAAACAAGACTAAACAAGCTCAAATAACACACAGCTAGACCATGTGACAACTTAATGGCAGCTAGAACCGGAAGCACACTACACGAGATTTTATTACGTAATAAACTGATGATGACAAGACAAAGGGACACATTACACAGGGAGCAAACTAAACTCGACTACATCAAGGGATCCGATCCGTCAAAGACAGCCAGTTAGATCAGGGGACACATTAAACAGGCAGCAAACTAATCTCGACTACATCAAGGGACCCGTCAAAGAAAGCCAGTTAGATCAAGGGACACATTAAACTGGGAGAAAACTAAACTCGACTACATCAAGGGACCCGTCAAAGAAATCCAGTTAGATCGGGGGACACATTAAACATGGAGCAAACTAAACTCGACTACATCAAGGGACCTGTCAAATAAAGCCAGTTAGATCAGGGGACACATTAAACAGGGAGCAAACTAAACTCGACTACATCAAGGGACCCGTCAAATAAAGCCAGTAAGATCAGATCAGGGGACACATTAAACAGGGAGCAAACTAAACTCGACTACATCAAGGGACACGTCAAATAAAGCCAGTTAGATCAGGGGCACGGATTAAACTGGCGAAAAAATAAACAAGAAAAAGTTTGGGAGACCAACTAAACTCGACTGGATCCCAGGACAACCTAAGCAAGAGTAAACCAGGTAACTGGCCAATACAATAAAATTACATGGCAAATGAATCTGACTAGATTTTGGCATATACTATCGACGTTCAAATGAAGTGACTAACTAAAAAGATATAGATCAAGTGACTAGATTAGCATCAGCTAGATCAATCGATTAAATAAACACTGTTAGATCAAATAACTAATTAACAAACTGTTAGAACAATCGATGGAACTAAGTTCTTTTAGATCAAGTGACTAAATAAGCACATCTAGATCACGTGACCAGCTAAACACATCTTGATCACGTGATCAGCTAAACACATCTACATTACTTGACTAACTAAACACATCTAGATTACGTGACCAGCTAAACACATCTAGATCAAGTGACTAACTCAACACTTCCTGATCAAGTGACTAACTAAACATATTTTGATCATGTGACTAACTCAACACATTTAGATTAAGTGACTAATTAAACCTATTTAGATAAAGTGACTATTTAAGCACATCTAGATAAAGTGACTAACTAAGCACATCTATGTCAAGTGACTAACTAAACACATCTAGGTCAAGTGACTAACTAAACACATCTAGGTCAAGTGACTAACTAAACACATCTAGGTCACGGGACTAACTAAACACATTTCGATCAAGTTACTAACATGACTTGATTTTAACAATGGAAACATTTAGACACTTTGAAAATAGTAAATTACAAACAAAACAACTAAAACAGACAAGGATTTGAAGCAATCAGCAACATAAGAATATTTACGAAATTAGTGCCATATTCATCCCAGTCGTTCAGATGAAATCTCGCTTCCAGAAGTGCAGCGTTTGATGAATTGACAAATGGGGGAATGCATATACACATGAGTTTCCTGCAGCGAGGCACATATATCAGCTAGAAGAGTGTTTCCCAACCTTTCCACACTCGCGGACCGGAGAAAATAGGAAAACACTGTTTGCGGACCGGTGAAAGAATAACAATTGTTCGCGGAACGTTGAAAACAAAAAAAAAATTGTTCGCAGACCGGTGATAACAAAATAAATTGTTCCCGGACTATTAAAAACCAAAAAATGTTGTTTGCGGACCAGAGAAAACAAACAAAATTGTTTGTGGTCTGGTGAAAATAGTAAAAATTGTCCGCGGACAGAACAAATCCCATTATTTATATAGTATTTTATCTATTAGTTGTTAAAGCTAATATTATCAAATGACAATTCTATAGCCATTGAAATAACCAAATAGCGAGCAGTAAATAGACGTGCGGTTCAGAAGCAATTTCCTTTTTCGCGGAGCGGTAGGTAATTTATGCGAACCGAATCACTCAGCTAGAAAACTGTGAATTATGATTTCAAAGTACTTGCAGCGATATTACTATGGTGAAAATAGTGGCAGGTGGGCGGAAGAGGGGGTGACATAAAATCGATTTTTGTGCGTGCAACTGTTTACCAGAACATTTTAAAATTAATATTTATTAACTAATTTCCTGGCCAGCTGTGTCGGATTAAGGGTAAGCCGTTTGATTCTATGAGAATCGAAAAGATAATGCATTCTTTCCAGTCGCTGAGTTGTATCTAGAAAAGAACACCAAATTAGACGTTCTCACATTCCTAGAGTAGTGGGACAAAAGGATTTCTCTTTACCCTTTCACGATGCGTTGGATTATTTATCACGATCTGTATTATATGTGGATTGTCTTCCATTGGGTAGTCAATGGTTTAACTTAACTTAACCTCTTTATACTGGTTTAGAAGACTCTGCAGAGTCTGTATACAGCCTGTGAGGATGGTTAACCGTTGTGCGAGTCCATCTTAATAGACTCAAACACTAGAGTAAAGTAGACCCGCAGCGAGTAGGCGCCATCTATGCTGTGTCTCAGCCCTTTACAGTTCAACCAAATTTGCAAGATGTTAGTCAATGACAGGTTAAACCTCCAAATTGAATTTGAGTATATCTTATGGAAACAATGCTTTCTGTAGGTACATAATTGTTAAAGATTCAAGCAAATTAGTTTTTGATGGTAAATTAAAGATATTTTCAGAAGAAAATACTGAAAATGTGGTATTTTGGGCAGAAAACAGCCACATTTATATTCACAATTTGTCAAGATATTTCAAAGGCAAATACAAATAGATTTATTAAATTTATTAAATATAAACAGGACACAATATTTTACACTTGCGGTATTTGAAACATTTTGATTAGAGCTACAGTTAAGAAATTATGCTCATGTATGTGTAACGTAATTTTTACAAATAATTTTATTAGGGATAAGGGCTAATATGAAGACATAATAAAAAGCTGTTGCATGTCTGGTAGTCCATCGATATGTCATTGTTTGTTTCTACTTGTCTGTCAATTCTGGAGACAATATGTAAATACCTTTTTGAGATATTGCGCACATAACAAAAAAAATGTAGAGAAAAGTAATTTTGAAATAAATGCAAAAATGTAACTTACCGTGCTGGCGGTTTTTTTCTTTTTTTACTGTTTTTTACATAGCTTTTTACTTAGTTTTTTACTCAGGTTTTTACATAGTTTTTTACTTAGTTTTTTACAAAGTTTTTTTTTACTTAGCCTAGTTTTCCTTCGTTACACAGGAATAGCATCATTCACAGTTATTTCTAGCCTGTCTCTTCCGACAAATTTAGTTTTAGAGCATCTGTACAAGATCAAGTGATGGAATGTTTCATTAGCATTTTGTGTTCCACCATGCAGACATTTTGTTAATAATTCATCGCTTGACAGGCTACATTATTTCCATGACAACGTCAATGTTTATTTTTATTTTGACCGTGGTACTATGTCACACAATTTACATGGATTCCTTTTCTATGTTCCCAGACTGCCCGCAATGCCTTTTCATAGCTACTAAATTTCCAAGACGAGAACAGTAATTGTTATGTGTCATAGTTAACATAATTGTTTTTTAATGTTAAATATAAAGATACAGAATCGAAATATCTATCACACAAAGTTTGTTTATAAATCAAATTGAGCTAAATATCAAGATATGGTTGATATGTGACTTAGATAAATCAAACTGTAGGTGCTGCTATTCTAGTAAACTGCAATGGACATTTTACGACATTGGAGATGTGGTGCTATTCTTGTTTCTGTCAAACACAAAGACCCCGACAGACCTCTTGGTTTGATTTTATCTTTTGAACGTGAGTTGGGAAGAGCCATTAAGCTCCATTAAATGATTCACAAGTTCGACGCTCTGGAGTCATATTTCAAAAACCAAGCAAAACCAGATCCACAGGACCCAGCCAATAAACTGAAACGAAGAAACCAGAGTTTGATCTTCAATCTGAGAACAGGTCATGTCCCTCTCAACAAACGAAGAGACCAGAGTTTGATCTTCAAGCTGAGAACAGGCCATGTTCCTCTCAACAAACGAAGAGACCAGAGTTTGATCTTCAAGCTGAGAACAGAACATGCCTCTCTCAACAAACGAAGAGACCAGAGTTTGATCTTCAAGCCGAGAACAGGCCATGTCCCTCTCAACAAACAACTGAATAGATTAGACTCACTACGTGAACCAAACTGCAGATTCTGCCATGACCACGAGGAGTCAGTCGAGCACCTTCTGACTTTGTGCCCAGGGCTGACCGATCTGCGGAGCCTGCTGCTACCACCACACCCCACCATACTCAACACTCTCTACACATCACTACAACAATTGAGGAGGACGTGTGCTTTTGTTATGGCGTCATTGGGCTGTCAAGAGCTGCCAGCTCACAGCTAAAGGGATTATATCATCAGTCTCATCATCATCAAGCTCTGAACTACAGGACAGAGCAGTTTTGAATTAGAAGATATTTGTGAGCGTCTTTAGTATATAAAAGACATTTCTAAGAATGATATATGTTCTTGCATATTAGATAGTCAATGGCATGGACAGAGGCAACAACATTAGTGAGTTACTGCAGTGGGTGACACTACCATAGTGAGGCCACTGCTCATTGGTTCATGTTCCCTCCTATAGTTTGATGTTTCTGTCCGTCTACTCTGTGTCTACTTACCGAAAGCAAATAAATAGGTCACAAATGGCTATTTAAAAAATAAATGAGATTCCAAGTTGAAAACCATTTATTATTGTACTTGCATGTCTCTAACTTAACAACTTAATTCCCACCGTATCTACGAGACGTTTTCAAATGAAACCGGACCAAACTGCAACAATGGAACATACGTACGATGTGCATGATGACGTCACTTCTGGTGTAAACAGCACATACCAACCGTCAAGTTTGCAAAATGTTATTATCCTCCGACTTATAGTTTTCTCAGCAGACTGTTGGAAACGTGGCGGGTGTGATACGGAATCCGTCCAGAGTTGATCAGCGAACGTTGACTCGGTTTCTAACAGCTGAAGGATGTCGACCAGTTGACATTCATCACAGAATGCAGGCAGTGTATGGTGACAAAAGTGTGTCGAAGACAACAGTGAAGCACTGGACAATGATGTCTAAAGGAGGACGTGAGTTAACGAAAGATCTTCCGAGACCAGGTCAGGCGCATATTGTTACGTTAACTCATCGTTAAAAATCGTTGTCCAGCTCTTCACTCTTGTATTCGACACACTTTTGTCATTATACACTGCATGCATTCTGCGATGAATGTCAACTGGTCGACTTCCTTCAGCTGTTAGAGACTGAATCACCGTTCGCTGATCAACTCTAGAAGGATTCTGTATCACACCCGCCATGTTTTCAACGATCTGCTGAGGAAACTATGAGTCGGAGGATAATACAATTTTGCAAACTTGACGGTTGGTATGTGCTGTTTATACCAGAAGTGACGTCATCATTTACATCATACGTATGTTGCAGTTTGGTCCGGTTTCATTTGAACACTCCTCGTATCAGTGCACCAAAAACCTGGAGCGTAGAATGCCCGAGTGGTCTGCCGGGGTCTTTGTGAATGACAAAGATAAGAATAGTACACCTGTCCCACAGAAAGTTTGTCGTAAGAGACGACTAACTGTGTGACATGACATAACACCGGCCATGGTTAGGTGGTTTGTTAAGAGCTGAATAGATGGCACATAAGAGTCTGCGGGTCTAATTTGCTCTAATGTTTGAGTTTATTAAGATGGACTCGTATACTTGTTAACCACCTTCCAAGAAACTGGTTGTATACAGACTCTGCAGTCTTCTAAACCAATATAAAGACGTCAAGTTAGGTCTTTGGTCTGGTGTCTCGGCCACATTTTCACGTCACGTTCAAATCTTCGTCATTCGTGAAACGTCATTCAATGTGAGATTGTACTGCACCAAATAGGTGACAATCACTCCGGATAAGCCGGGCCTGTTTTTGTTTTGTATTTTTTACGTTCGCCTTATTTGTCAATTTTCCAATGTGGTGTTCGTTGTACTGTGTATTTATTTTGCGCCTATCGGCCGAGTGCATCGTCCGACTTCGACATAACTTTTATGTAAGGATCTGCTTCCTCCTGCATTTTCTAAGGATCTGCTTCCTCCTGCTTTTTCTAAGGATCTGCTTTCTCCTGCTTTTTCTAAGGATCTACTTCCTCCTGTATTTTCTAAGGATCTGCTTCCTCCTGCATTTTCTAAGGGTTTGCTTCTTCCTGCATTTTCTAAGGGTTTGCTTCCTCCTGCTTTTTCTAAGGGTTTGCTTCCTCCTGCATTTTCAAAGGGTTTATTTCCTCCTGCATTTTCTTAGGGTTAGCTTCCTCCTGCATTTTCTAAGGGTTTGCTTCCCGGGGGGAAAGGCCGTGCTGTTATGGGGAGCAAACCCAGTACTTTCGGGTTGTGAGCCCTGTCATTTAACTACTGGGGACGGCGTGGGCTAGTGGTTAAGTGACTCAGCTCACAACTAGAAGGGGCTGGATTTGATTCCTACCCCAGCACCGGCCGTTACCCCGGGAAAGCAAACCGTTAGAAAATGCAGGAGGAAGCAGATCCTTACATAAAATGCATACTGAAGTCGGATGCACTGGGCCTACGGGCGCACAATAAAAACCACAGTGCAACGTACACTGCCTTGGGGATTAGAGAAATAATCAGAACGCAAAAAAACTACAAAAACAAAAATTTTACCACTAGCCCAAGCCGTCCACACAGCCAGGCCTGTAAGGTGAATGTCCAAGCAGTTGCCACCCAAGCTTGGTGATTAACTCATGTTCTAATCAAAGTAAATGTGGCAATCTGAACCGGACGTGTAGGTCCGGGTTCATCTGAACATGTTGAAAGGCTATAATATAATTTATTGACCCAGTTATACGGCACAGTACACGACAAATACCTCTCACAGCAAACAGGAAGCATGTCTTTATGAATACCCTTGGGGATCAAGATGCTGTGCAGCGCATAAGCTGCAGTGGTCAGTGACCCATAGCTGACTGCAAGCGTCAGGGCCCTTCTACACCTCCACGCGGTGATCCTAGATAACAGGCTGCAGCAGGACAGACTGCCTAAGGAGAAGGGATCGAAGAAGGAATGCTAACCCAGTACTCAAACAAAGCTTGCTGAAGTCGGAGTGTTGGATCGAAAGGTGCAAATATCGCAACCAAGCTGTAAACTACGACACAACGCATTCCGTTCTCTGGACTACATTCTGCTACTTACCCTTTCAGAGTTTGGTAGTGGGAGATTGAGAACGAACGAACGAAGACGAAGAAGAAGAAGAAGAATACCCTTGCAGAACCCCTTCCTCCCCCAACGCACAACAGCATGCTTTTGGTTAATTGCAGACTCTGTGACCATGGACGCCATTTTGTATATCAGCTGCGCACGTGCACACGATATTTAACATCTGTTACCTACAATAAACAATAATGTGAAGGCACTGCGGCCTAATGCCACCTTTAGAAACTACCAACGCAGGATTCACGAAGAAGGCCATGTCTATATATGTTCTTGCATTGGTGGTGCCTCTAACGGGGTTTTTTAACGCGATGACATCACCAACATAACGCAGAACGCACTTAAAACAGTCAATTGTGGGTTAAGGAGTTGAAAGACTGTATTTAACGCTCGGGGACCGTCACGGGTGAGACGTCATCTATTAAGACGATAAGCTGCATCGAGAACAATTGGGTGTGGTCCCACCGACAAAAAAGCGTAACTAACAATTCACCGACATAAACACGTACCTGCAATTATCTTATCAGCGTTACTAGGCGTATTCGGCGTACACTATAGGTGAATAATATAATACATGTCGTTTGTTTCTCTCAGTTCACGCCGACACAAGTCTTTGCTGAAGTCACGACTCATGTGTGTTTGTAAATCTCGTTTACTGTGATCGAGTGATTCTAGCTAGATGCGTCTAACTGTGATCGAGAGATTATAGTTAGTTGCGTTTAACTGTGATAGAGAGATTCTAGCTAGATTCGTCTAACTGTGATCGAGAGATTATAGTTAGTTGCGTTTAACTGTGATCGAGAGATTCTAGCTAGAAGCGTCTAACTGTGATCGAGAGATTATAGTTAGTTGGCCATCGCAGATCACGTTGGCGACATCATCAGGCGGTTTTTGTTTCGATGATGTAACTTGCAGCATATTTAAATATTATAATGTAAACACGCGACAATGGATATAAAAATAAGGCTATGCAACACAATATTCCTACCAACATTGTCCTATCGGTGCCAAAATTGGACACTGACAAGCAAAAATGAATTAAAGATTGTAACAATAGAGATAAAAATGCGTACGTAGAATGCGTCGAGTAACAAGAATGAATCGAATAAAAAACGAAGATATTAAGAAACAAGTAGATATAACACCAGTGCTTGACCTCATAAAGAGACAGCAGACTTATTGGTTCGGCTATTTAACGCCACAAACATCAGATAGTATCCATCAGAAAGCAATGCTTTACAGATACAATGGATACAAAGCCAAGTGCCGACCATGCAAAAGATGTATAGCAGAAATAACAGAAACATTAAAGCTCCCAGTGTATGAAGCACATAATAGGGCCCGGTCTAGAAACCTCTTCATAACTTGACGCCGAAAGGAATAAGCAAGACAAACGAAAAGAGAAGAGAGAAGAGTGAGGGAAAAATTGTGTTGATAATCAACCTCACTCTCTCGCCTGGAGCCACCTTGGACATGTGACAAGACTACCAGTCGTGCGACTGGGGGTAATTTAGGATGCAGGCAAACGCGTGTTCACACCAAGAAATAAAATACTTGTTTGTCAAAATGGACACAGCGTGATTCGACCAAGGTGCGTTGGGATTGTCAAACAGACGTTTCACCGCTACGTCACGCTGCCACATAATATCCTAGGCTTACGTCAGGAACAGGTGAAACATACTGACCAGGACCTCCATGCTCTTCCTTGTCATGTGACTAGAAACAGGTAGTGTTACATCTGTATTGTCAAGGAGGTGGGGATCGACATTTGTATCCCCATAGTGGTGAGTCTACTGAGAAGTCTCGCTTATGCACTATTATTAGGGCCTTCACTTTCGTCTTCTTCGTTCATCATCAGATCAAGGTCGCGGTTTCTCTTACAAAGGACACCGTTGTTTGTAAGCCTGTTTTTTTTTTTTATCTCCGTACAGCTTTTGTCTCATTTCTGTCTCGCCAGTCAAGTTTTGTTCTTCCTCTTCTTGCGTGATCATGCAGCTTTGCAGCATGTTCATTATATGGACCCTTGTCATCTTCTCCAGTCCTTATTCTGTTGTAAAGATTACCCTTAAATCTGTTATTACCAGTTCTCAGTCTGAAGTAGTGTCTTATCTAAAGCTGAAGTGGATATATTAAGGTCGGATTTAGATAACATTCTAAAATGGTCTGTAAGCTGGCAAATGCAGTTTACTGTAGATAAGTGTACAGTCATCCACATGGGTAGATCCAATATGGAACATAATTACAGAATGGGCGAAAACAATATTAGAAAGATAGATAAGGAACGGGACCTAGGGGTTATAATAGATCATACAGGTAAGGGGAGTGAGTAAGTTCAAGTAGCAATGAAAAGGTCAAATGCAATGTTAGGTATGATAAAAAGAAATATTAAACATAGAAGCAAGGAAGTGATTGTCAAACTGTATAAAGCATTAGTTAGACCTAGATTGGAGTAATGTGTACAGGTGTGGAGTCCTTATCATAGAGGGGATATAAACATGCAGGAAAGGATACAAAAAAGAGCGACAAAGCTGATAGTGGGATTCTAGAATTACAGTTATGAGGAAAGACTCAGAAAAACCCGCCTACAGTGTCTAGAAAACAGAAGAATTCGAGGTGACAATACAAATTTGTACGATAATCAAAGGAACGGATAAATTAGACTATAACAAGTTTTTTTCAAAATACAACAACCTACAAGAACAAGAGAGCATAGCTACAATTTCACTAAAGAAAGGTCCAGATTAGATATTAGGGAATATATTTTTAGTCAGAGAGTGGTGAATGCTTGGAATGCATTGCCACATGAAGTAGTGGAGGCAGGGACAATTAATGCATTTAAGAATAGATTGAATGCGCATAGCTTTTAGAGCAAAGTAATGTAAATGCAACTTGTATACAGACTCTTCAGTTTTCCAAACTAGTATAAAGAGGTTAAGTTAAGTTATATGATAACTTGCTCTTCTCTAGTTCAATCAAAGTAGTTGTTTTCTTTTCTAAAGTAGTGTGTTGATCAGCACATTGTTCCCTGAAGTTAGCTCTAATTATGGTCTTGGCCTCATTATAGGTTATGTTCAGGTCTGTTTGTGGGGATGCTCTTCCACACTTTGCTAGTTTGTCTGCAGCTTCATTGTCTTCGATATTGCAGTGACAGGGTATCCACTGTATGATCAATCGAAGGTGTTCTGCTGAGAGCGGTGTCAGGGGTTACATACATTGCTCGAGATCGGCATATGTATGTTGTTTTAGCGCTGCTGATACTGACGAGGCATCAGCCATGCATACTATATTTTCTTGGTGAAGATCTTCATCTTTGATAACAAGTTCGGCAGCCGCTTTCAGTGACTGCTTCTGCATGGAAGTTAGTAGAGTAAGCTCCCTTTGTTAGTGCTAGTGTTTTGTCTTTGGCGTTTATTCCTATTGCTGACTTCCACCGTAATGATTTATAGGGCTGAGGAATAAAGGTCGCGTGTACCTACAGTCGCATGCACTTTCCACGCTAGGTTTTAATTTAAACTTCTCTTCAAACAATACCTACGTCGTGCGATGTTTGGAACGATCTACGTCGTGCGATGTTTGGAACGATCTACGTCGTGCGATGTTTGGAACGATCTACGTCGTGCGATGTTTGGAACGATCTACGTCGTGCGATGTTTGGAACGATCTACGTCGTGTGATGTTTGGAACGATCTACGTCGTGCGATGTTTGGAACGATCTACGTCGTGCGATGTTTGGAACGATCTACGTCGTGCGATGTTTGGAACGATCTACGTCGTGCGATGTTTGGAACGATCTACGTCGTGCGATGTTTGGAACGATCTACGTCGTGCGATGTTTGGAACGATGTTGATGTTCTTGTTGTTGAATGATCACAATGAGTAAGTTCATTCTTTTGTGCGAACTGGAAAAAAGTGTTGTGACGGGTTGCAGTAGCTTTTCTCACATCTCGAGCGTGCTGATAAAGGTGGACCGGGGTCCTCCGGGCGGTTGGTTTCATCTGCTACGGTGATCACGTCGATTCCCTACCTCGCTAGCCTGGCTGCCAATAAGAACAACTGGTTTCCATGGAGAAGGCCGAGAAAGTTTGTGAAGAGTCTTGGCCAGTATTTTACCTGACCCGATCTTAGTCTCCACTCCGCGGTTTTGAACGTATGCTATTGTCTTTAGCAGACCGACATCCGAACCGTTTGTCCAGCCGCTCCTCCTCCTTCGCCTTCTTCTCTTCCTTCTCATACTCCTTCTTTTTATAATCATCATCATCAGGTACCCCTGCCGGTTGGCGTTGACAATCATGTGCCTGCATCAATTTCAATTAAGTGTGCCATTTACTAACTGTTGCTGATTGTCGCCTCTGCCATTCTCTCAGGCTGTCGAGTATCTTCTCTCTTGGCCTTCCTCTGTCTCTCTTTCCTGCTATCTTTCCCGTTGGCATGACGTGCTCCAAAGACGCCTTTTCTCATAACATGTCTAAAAAAGGATGATTGCCTTGTTCTGATCCTTACAATGAGTTGTCTTCTTTGTTTGTACCTCTTCGAGTACTGAATCATTAGTCTTATTTGTGTTTGTACCTCTTCGAGTACTGTAACATTAGTCTTATTTGTGTTTGTACCTCTTCGAGTACTGTATCATTAGTCTTATTTGTGTTTGTACCTCTTCGAGTACTGTATCATTAGTCTTATTTGTGTTTGTACCTCTTCGAGTACTGTATCATTAGTCTTATTTTTGTTTGTACCTCTTCGAATACTGTATCATTAGTCTTATTTTTGTTTGTACCTCTTCGAGTACTGTATCATTAGTCTTATTTGTGTGTGTACCTCTTCGAGTACTGTATCATTAGTCTTATTTGTGTTTGTACCTCTTCGAGTACTGTATCATTAGTCTTATTTTTGTTTGTACCTCTTCGAGTACTGTATCATTAGTCTTATTTGTGTTTGTACCTCTTCGAGTACTGTATCATTTGTCTTTTTTTGTTTGTACCTCTTCGAGTACTGTATCATTAGTCTTATTTTTGTTTGTACCTCTTCGAGTACTGTATCATTAGTCTTATTTTTGTTTGTACCTCTTCGAGTACTGTATCATTAGTCTTATTTGTGTTTGTTCCTCTTCGAGTACTGTATCATTAGTCTTATTTGTGTTTGTACCTCTTCGAGTACTGTATCATTAGTCTTATTTGTGTTTGTACCTCTTCGAGTACTGTATCATTAGTCTTATTTGTGTTTGTACCTCTTCGAGTACTGTATCTTTAGTCTTATTTGTGTTTGTACCTCTTCGAGTACTGTATCATTAGTCTTATTTTTGTTTGTACCTCTTCGAGTACTGTATCATTAGTCTTATTTTTGTTTGTACCTCTTCGAGTACTGTATCATTAGTCTTATTTGTGTTTGTACCTCTTCGAGTACTGTATCATTAGTCTTATTTGTGTTTGTACCTCTTCGAGTACTGTATCATTAGTCTTATTTGTGTTTGTACCTGTTCGAGTACTGTATCATTAGTCTTATTTGTGTTTGTACCTCTTCGAGTACTGTATCATTAGTCTTATTTTTGTTTGTACCTCTTCGAGTACTGTATCATTAGTCTTATTTGTGTTTGTACCTCTTCGAGTACTGTATCATTAGTCTTATTTGCAGTCCATGGAATCCGCAGCTTCCTTATGTAAGACCACATCTCCGTTGCTTCCAAAGATCTAAGCGCGTGATTCCTAATTGTCCATGATTCACTGCCATTTGTCAGGACCGATTCCACGCAATGACTTTCTCAGTTCCAGCGACAAGGTTTTGTTGCACAAAATTCATTTCTAAGTCTGGAAGACCGATTTTACTTGGGCTATTCTGTTTTTTTTTCTTTCTCAATTGTATCTTCCATCTGATGTTATGTATGTGCCAAAATATTTAAACTTGTTAACTTGTCTCAATTCGTTCACCATCTCTTTGACACAGCTTTTTGGAGAGTCTGGTTTCTGCGTCACTACCATCACTTTCGATTTCTTTTTTTTTTAACCTGAGGCCTTTGTTTTCATTTTGCTGAACTACCACGTCTAACCATAATTTTTTACTATAATATCAGCCAAGAAACCTCGTGCAATCCACTGATCCAATCTCGTGCAATCAATTGATCCAATCTCGTGCAATCCACTGATCCAATCTCGTGCAATCCACTGATCCAATCTCGTTCAATCCACTGATCCAATCTCTTGCAATCCACTGATTCAATCTCGTGCAATCCACTGATCCAATCTCGTGCAATCCACTGATCCAATCTCGTGCAATCCACGGATCCAATTTGAGAAACATCAGCCTGATGAATAACACAAGACATGACGACGCTGAGCAATGCATGAGCTGTATGAGTCAGCGACGCCAAGCTGAATGCTAGAGTCAGGATGAGCGAACTAGGTGTGCCAAGACACTTCTACACCTCCACATGTTGATTCTTGATAACAGGCTGCAACAAAGCAGACTGGCTAAGGAGAGGGGATCGAAGAGGGAAGGCTAGCCCGGTACCCAAAAATGCCTGATGAACTCGGATGTGTCGAACCGAATTGTGCAAATATCGCAGTAAAGCTGTAAAATACGACAGAACACATTACGTTATCCAAACTACATCCTGCCACCTGTTAAGCCCAGTTCCGGGCTTTACAGTGGTAATTTGAGAATGAACAAAGAAGAAGAAAAAGAAGAGGGAAAAAATCAATTAAAATATTGTTCTAAATCATACCGGACTTTTTTGTATGTTTATCTAAGACACGCACAAGCGATAAGGCAGAAGTTTGGTGTATGCCTTATGATAGAATATCTACATGGACAAGAGTCTGTAATCGGTTGGATAGAAAAAGTCATGTATTCCATAAGTACACATCTCGCAGTACAAAAGCTAGGTCGATGCCAACTCACTGAGGGAGTGTTCAGTAAGACAAGCCCTAAAACGAAATCCCCTAGCAAACAATGTTTCAAGGATGATGTGTTAGAGAATTTCAGAAAGGAGACCTATAATTGTGTATTAGTGGTATTGTGTGTATCTCAGAGCTGGTAGTTGTGTGTGTCTTAGAGTTGGTAGTTGTGTGTGTCTCAAAGCTGGTAGTTGTGTGTCTGAGAGTTGGTAGTTGTGTGTGGGTGAGAGTTGGTAGTTGTGTGTGTCTGAGAGTTGGTAGTTGTGTGTGTCTAAGAGTTGGTAGTTGTGTGTGTATGAGAGTTGGTAGTTGTGTGTGTCTGAGAGTTGGTAGTTGTGTATGTCTGACAGTTGGTAGTTGTGTGTGTCTGAGAGTTGGTAGTTCTGTGTGTCTGAGAGTTGGTAGTTGTGTGTGTCTGAGAGTTGGTAGTTGTGTGTGTCTGAGAGTTGGTAGTTGTGTGTGTCTGAGAGTTGGTAGTTGTGTGTGTCTGATAGTTGGTAGTTGTGTGTGTCTGAGAGTTAGTAGTTGTGTGTCTGAGAGTTGGTAGTTGTGTGTGTCTGAGAGCTGGTAGATGTGTGTGTCTGAAAGTTGGTAGTTGTGTGTGTCTGAGAGTTGGTAGTTGTGTGTGTCTGAGAGTTGGTAGTTGTGTGTGTCTGAGTGTTGGTAGTAGTGTGTTTGAGAGTTGGTAGTTGTGTGTGTCTGAGAGTTGGTAGTTGTGTGTGTCTGAGAGTAGTAGGTGTGTGTGTCTCAGAGTTGGTAGTTGTGTGTGTCTGAGAGTTGGTAGGTGTGTGTCTGAGAGTTGGTAGTTGTGTGTCTGAGAGTTAGTAGTTGTGTGTGTGTCTGAGAGTTGGTAGGTGTGTGTCTGAGAGTTGGTAGTTGTGTGTGTGTCTGAGAGTTGGTAGTTAAAAAGTTATTTAGGAACCAGGTCGGCGTTGTTCGAAATGACTAACACAGCTAACAACAGCAGGTGTTGAGGGAATGTTTATGAATAACTATTGAGGGGAAGTGTTTACAAATAAGTATTTAGGGTATGTTTACAAATAAGTATTGAGGGAGCATTTACAAATAAGTATTGAGGGAGTGTTTACAAATAAGTATTGAGGGAGTGTTTACAAATAAGTGTTGAGGGAGTTACAAATAAGTGTTGAAGGAGTGTCTACAAATAAGTATTGAGGTAGTGTTTACAAATAAGTATGGAAAGAGTGTTTACAATTAAGTGTTGAGGGAGTGTCTACAAATAGGTACTGAAGGAGTGTTTACAAATAAATATCTAGAAAGTGTTTATAAACACGTATGCAAGCAATAAATATTACTATTTGCTAAGACGAAAGCAAATAATGTTTTAAAAAACAAATAAAAATATTAAACTGATACAATTTGCAAAATTGCAGAGAGAAAAGTGCAAAGACCACGCCAGAATGCAGATAAAGAAATCCATGCAAAAGAACAAAAGATATAAACAAAATGTAAGGAAATCGAAAACTTGGAAATCAAACACAGCACAATGGACATGCATTAACGAATGAAATGACTATCAAACAAATCAAGGCTGGCTCACTGGGGATGGTGGAAATAGAACACAAATAGGCATCTTCCTTGATGAGAAAAATATATCAAGGAGATTGATTGAATATGTAAATGAACAGTTTGACGTCAATAAGACCAAAAAAAACATGAATACCAAATTATTGAAGACCCAAGCATTCTCAAATCAGCAGTAAGGAAAGCAGTAAAAGATATTAGCAAGTTGAAAATAACATGGACAGCATAAATAAAGAAATGTTACAGGATTTCTTCTCCTTCTTGTCCTTCTTCGTTCCAGTCGGATATAAGGTTCCAACAATAGCTGGTCTCCTTTAGGCAGCCTGCGCCAATGCACTTTGTGTGCTCTTGCAGCGATGGTTTCTGTAGGAATTTGTTTGAAACGATGAAACTGCTAGCTCTATGAACAACTCTCCTTAATCACTTTTTTACGAAACGCAAAGAGGTACAGTACCTACCCACACATGGTAGAAGTAAAACTAAAGTAAAGTAAAGTATCCCATAGCATTACTGCCGTAGGAGTGTGAGGTGTTAGCGATCTCACATTTCAAAGGCTCGGCTATATGAGGGCGGTAGCCATCTCCTCTCCCTCGCCGCTTTTACTTCCCGGACTGAACCGGTACCCATTTAAGGCTGGGTCGACCCGGGAGCCATTGCAGTCTGAAAAAAACATTACCGCCTCAACTGGAAAATGAACCCAGGACCACTCAGATGCGAAGCCAGCGCGCTAACCACTGCGCTACGCGGCTCCACATGGTAGAAGAGGAGTGACTTAGTAAGCATGGAGGTGCAGTAGCATATTCTTCCTTCCACAGTAACACTCATGGACCTAGAAGATTTCGGTAGCGTTAACATGAGGAATGTAAGATCTTCACTGCGTGGCCTGAGTAGGCAAAGGCCGCCGTCCATCGCAGACGATGATAGTATCATTAATTTTGCTAGCGCTATTTTTAGTAAGGGTTAACTGCGCTACATTTTATCCTCACTCTCTCGTCTCGAGCTGCCCGAACCCAGTGGCAAGTCAAGGACAAGACGACTAGGGGCGACTACGTGATGCTGGCGACTCCACATCAATCACCCGTGAAAAAGGCGGTGGAGTCCGGAGTCGAACCCACACCACCTGATCACGAGGCAGACGGCTTAACCACTTCGCCCCGGAATCCACATCAGTCCTTAAACCCCTGTGCAAGGAATCTTGTGCAACAGAACGTGCCAATTTTAGAACAGTGCTCTTCAAGCTGGACGTCACAGCCCACTAGTGGACGATGTTAGCTTTCATGTGGGTGGTAGCACAATAATTACACGCTGTGTTAAAAACACAACTTGAGGAAACTATCGCAGAATACCAGCAAACCAAAAGAAGGGCGTATTCTGAGAAACTGTGTTTTTTTTCGTGGTAGCATACGGCTGTGAAACATGGAAAGTTACCCAAACCTCGAGTTCTTCGAGTCGAAATGTTATAGAATGGTCCTCAAAATACTTTACCGAAAAAAAGAAGAATGCAGACATTAGACAATAGTTTGGCATAGAGGAGAACTGGTTCATAAATGTGATCATTAATAAAATATTAAAAAACTTTTGCCACATCAAAAGCCACAACGGTCTTGAGAGGACAGCAATGACAGTTATAGTTCCAAGCAAGATAGGAAGAGGTAGACCAAGAAGTCGATGGCATCAATATGCAAAGGAATGCGTGGTCTTGAAGCATTGGCAAAAAAGGTGTATTTTTTTCAGGCGGGCTGTCATGGGAGCTATGTTCAGCACAGACAAGCTGCATGATGATTAAATTATATATAGTTGTCTACGTTTGTCCAGATCGTAATGCCTTTTATATCCTTAGTGACTGACTAGTGCAAAATATGTTAAGAATTGTTGGGATTACACTCACAGCTTACTTTGAGGAATTGTCAACTTGCGTTGTACTGATGTCATTAGGTGACGCGAAGTCTCAATGCGCTGACCACCACCAAACTCAACACCACCAAACTCAGTACCACCAAACTCAGTACCACCAAACTCAGTACCACCAAACTCAACACCACCAAACTTAACACCACCAAACTTAACACCACCAAACTCAGCACCATCAAACTTAACACCACCAAACTCAGCACCACCAAACTTAGCACCACTAAACTCAGCACCACCAAACTTAACACCACCAAACTTAGCATCACCAAACTTAACACCACCAACCTCAGCACCACCAAACTTAGCACCACCAAACTTAACACCACCAAACTCAGCACCACCAAACTCAGCAGCACCAAACTCAACACCACCAATCTCAGCACCACCAAACTTAACACCACCAAACAACTCAGCACTATCATAGACGTCTTAACAACATGACGCAAATGTTATGCGTTGGTTTATGTGATATCCACAGAAGAACAGTCACGCTGTCGGTTTATGTAATTATAATGATAATTTTGTTTCTTCCTTTTTTGTTACAAAGCATATAGAGAAGTATCGATTGTTTTCGACTGTATATATTATTGTTGGAGCACGCAAGAAGGTTAATATGCTGAAAGGACAACGAAAAATAGAAAGAAAATTAACCGAAGCTTGAGATCGAGCGAAGTTGGAGATCATATACCGCATGAGAATATGATATTCATTCATTCATTTATTCATAGGCGTCTCAGTCTTTGCAGACTATGCGCGTGGCACCCTGTAAGTAGTTTCCAAGGGCGCAAGCCTAGGCGCTGAATATGGAGACCCTAGGCTGCCCAAACTGCAGGATCCCACAACCCCCCCCCCCCCCCCCCCCACACACAAAGCTATCCTACACACAAAGCTATTTAGGAGCCTTGATGAACTATTCATCACGTGTAGAAATACTTTTTTTAAGCATGGTAAACAATAAGAAGAAGAGGAAAAAAAGAAAGAAGAAAGAAGTGACAAAAGAAGAAGAAGAATAATACCATTTTTTTTCAAACTCCAACCACTTACAAGAACAGGGGGACATTGCTACAAATGAACTAAAGAAAGGTCCAGATTAGATATTAGGAAATATTTGTTTTAGTCAGAGAGTGTGAATGCTTGCCACATGAAGTAGTGCTGGCAGGGACAATTAATGCATTTAAGAATAGATTGGATGCGCATAACTTTTAAAGCAAAAAAATGTTAATGAAACCGGCTGTATACAGACTCTGCATATACTTCTAAACCAGTATAAAGACGTTAAGTTAAGTTGAATTGAGTTTAGTTGAGTTTAGTTAAGTAGAAAGAAGAAGTAAAAAAGATAAATAAGAAGAGGTGAATAATAACAGGATGAAAGAAGAAAATGAAATACGAAGAAGAAGAAATAAGAAAGAAAAAGTAAGGAGGAAGGACAAAAACAACAAAAACAAAAAACTTCCAACTTATATTTTTCACTTATTCTACTTCTTTATTTTATTCGCTTCTGCGGTTCACGTTTCCTTCTTTCAGCTAGGTAAATTGTCCCGTCCGCATATCTCATGTTATTTATTGACACAGCACCGCTGGTATGTGTCCTGACATTGTTTCTGCCTGTCTCAAAATCTGTTCTATGTAAATATTCAATACGCGTAGTATTTGGAGAGATCACGCAGTTAAGCCTTGCGCCTCCTTTCGTGTCTACATGGCTTGATTTCGTCTAACATCTTCTTCCACAAGGTGTTAATATTTTCATAGTTTTGTTGTGTCGCTTTAAATTTCTACAAGGAGTGGTAGCTGATCCATGCACAGCCCTACTTAGTCACCTAGCAGGTAACAGTGTTACTATTCACTGTTCCTTTTTATTTGCTAGTATTTAATGTGACATTAAATGACCGTTATCCATCTGCGTCGACTTCTATTTCTCCTATTTTAACTAACTTCCTCATAACCTAGAGAGCTCACATTTGTTTACACGGTCTCTACTAGTGCTCCGCAGGGGTCTTTGTGTATGAGTAGAATAAGAATAGCACCGCTGCTTGACAGAGAGCATATCGTAAGCAGTTACTAACTGTGTGACATGGCGTAGCGCCGGCCACGGTTAAGGTGGTTTGTTAAGAGCAGCATTGATGGCGTCTTACAGGCTGCGAGTGTATTTGCTCTAGTGTTTGAGTCTACTAAGATGGACTCGAACATCGGTTAATCGGTTAACCACCCTCCGCGGCACTAACCCCAATGCAGCTGAGTTTCTTCATCAATCAACTGATGATTTGCTTCTAGTCCTGTGAGGTTCATCAATCAACTGACGATTTGCTTCTAGTCCTGTGAGGTTCATCAATCAACTGACGATTTGCTTCTAGTCCTGTGAGGTTCATCAATCAACTGACGATTTGCTTCTATTCCTGTGAGGTTCATCAATCAACTGACGATTTGCTTCTAGTCCTGTGAGGTTCATCAATCAACTGACGATTTGCTTCTAGTCCTGTGAGGTTCATCAATCAACTGACGATTTGCTTCTATTCCTGTGAGGTTCATCAATCAACTGACGATTTGCTTCTATTCCTGTGAGGTTCACGATCAACTGATGATTTGCTTCTAGTCCTGTGAGGTTCACGAAGGAGACTGCACGTTTCAGGTCTTCGCAGGTCCCCCACAGCTTTACGAGCATGGTCGCCCCCCCCCTATCCCCCCCCCCAGGCCAGACTGCCTCTTTTTGATCTGCATAGGTCGGGCAGTCCTGTAGAATATGTTCTGTGTTTGCTTGGGATATCCACAATCGCACGTGGCGGTGTCTCTGAGACTACTTCTGTGGAGATGGGCCTTGAGTCTGCAATATCCCGTTCTGAATCTGAAGATTTGTGTCTGTCCATCTCTACCAAGTTTGTCTATGCTGTCATTTGAGGAGTAATAAGCTGCTCGAGCCTAGCCCGCTAAGCAGGAAATCTTTCCCTCGGCTACATCCAGCTCACGCCAAAGCTGGTACCTGCACAGGGACATCTACTTATGTAGAAGTACAGGTTGACTAAGAATAAGACTACTAGTACGAACTGTTAACCTACCAATTATTTTCTGATCCTCAAATGACTTACTAAAAACACAAACTCACCAAAGAAACAGTACACACAACATAAAACAAATACAAACCTTTAGTCCCAAAACGAAAAAAGAAGTCTTGGTATAAATTGAAACTTGTACTTTAAAACGTAGTTTTCTCAAATATTTACTTGTTTTAGGACTTCCCAAAGCAGGTGTTATGATATTTACAATATGTTCAAGTTATCCTACCAGATGTTACTGATGAGTTTGTTTACAATATATTAAATCTATTCAAGCATAAATTGTTTCTAAGCGTTGAACACGAAAACTATGATAATTTGTTAGAAATAATCTACCAGACAAGGTCAAAGGCGTGGAGTCACATTGGTCAAGTCAGTGCCACAAAAAAAATAGAAAGCCAACCAAAAGTCTCAACAACACAGAACAACAGACACCACCGACACCAGCACCAACACCAAGAACAACAGAAGACTGGTTTACACTCGTCGAACACGCACGCAAACTAAAAAACATAACACAAGTCAACAAAAACGGAACACCACAGAAACAGAAAACACACAGCCCTACCAAAACAACCCCACAAAAGCAGACCCAACAGGAGCAGCAGACGACACAACAGCACAAACCAAGCCCACAGAAATTCATAAACATTCCAACCACAGAAACAGAACAGATGACAACAGATAGCACACATGACGCCATTCCACAAGAAAACAGACCAGCCTGGCACGCCATTGTAGACTCTGAGGACTCCGGAAACAGCCCCAAATTGATTTTAGACATTCTGGACGACGAATTAAAATTAGAAGACTACCTATTCTAATTATATATTTAAGTTACAGAACATTTAGTCATATTAATAGTGAAAAATGTGAAAATGTTATAATTTAGATCGTGTGAATGGTTTTCCTCTTTTCTCCAAGGTACGTTTTTTTATGTCTGATTTTATATCTTCCTCTCTCTCTCTCTCTGTCATGTATTGTTCACCAGCTGCTGTACACCCGAACTTTCATTTTCTCTGCTCTATCATACATTTCACTAGAAATGACCTTTTTTCCGCTCTCACAGTTTTTCATGTTACCTGTTCTTGTCCTTAAAACTATAATATCTGAATATAAGAGTGTGTGGGTGTGTGAGAATGAGAGCATGTTTAGCCTCTTTGTATATTTATATTCGTACGTATGAATGTCTCTTTCTGTTTGTTCAGTTCGAAAGTTTTAGAAAGAAAGATGGATATTCATTTGAAAGAAACTTTACACGTTAAACGAATTACCTATAAGATTTATAAGTATGAAAGTTTTGACTGTGGAACCTCATAAATTGTATTACAGATTATGCAACACAACACACCACTACACACATACCCCATGGCCTCAACAAATAAACTACACATCATATCTCTAAACATCAGAGGCCTGAGGCACAAACTACAACACATAACAACCCTAATGCATAGACACAAAGCAGATTTAATCTTTTTACAAGAAACACACATAGACCACGACATGCACGCACGCTTACTCGCAGCAAAATTAGGAATAGCTCATACATGGTTTAGTTTAGGGACACAGACAGGAGTAGCTATTTTACAGACATCAGATAATTGGGAAATAACACATAACATAGAGACACGGAGGGTAGAGTTCAAATAATTCAAGTTAAAAGCAAATTTAATGGTAATGACACAAACACACTAGTTAATATATATGCCCCCACAATTAAGACACAGCAGTATACTTTTTATAACAATCTTTTCAACACATTAAGTCAACAATACAAAAAACATAAAATCATAATGGGTGGGGATTTCAATTGCACATTGAACCCTTTAGACACAACACATGTGACAATTAAAACAAGGAAAACAAACGACATCCTACATTACATTTTAGATGAGCATGCCCTGTTAGATACATACAGACGAAAATATCCAGAGGGCAAGGAGACAACATACACAGACAAAACATAAACTCATGACACATCATCTAGATCAGATAGATTCTATACACACGAAAACTATATAATAAACAAAATACGTCATTTAGAACATTTACAGACCACAAAGCAGTAGAAATAGTCGTAAACTCAACACACACAAACACAAACTACACCAAGTCTGTACATTGGAAATTTAATAACTCTCTTCTTAAAAATTAAAATTTTGTTAAAAATATAACTAATTTAATTCAAGATTATGTACAGACCCCACCAACTGAAAATTTAGCAGAATATTGGGATTTATTAAAAAGAACAATTAAAGAAAGAACACAAACAATATCAAAAATTATTTATAAAAATATAAGAAGAAATAAACAAATTATAGAAGAAGCCATTAGACTAACTGAACTAATAGATAAAAACGCCCCTGTAATTCATTTACTGCAAGAAGAGTTAGACCAAATTGAAAATCACAGGATACAAGGGGCACAATTAAGGACAAAATTAAACTCTATAACACAAGAAACACCCAGTAAACAATATTTAGCAGTAGAAAAAAACATACAAAGGAATAGACAGGTACACGGAATAAAAGAAGAGGGAGGAAATATTTGTACAGAGACAAAGGAAATAGGTCAAGCGTTTAGACTTTTCTACGCTAAACTGTACTCAGCAGAGAGCACCCCAACAAGTACAAGTGAGGGTTGTGAGACCTTCACAAAGCGCTTGAATGAGCAGGACAAACAAGCAATAAACGAACCTTTAACAATAACAGATTTACAAGTTGCTCTCCTTTTCTTTCACAGGGACAAAAGTCCTGGCCCTGATGGCCTGACTGCTGAGTTTTACTCCACGTTTTTCAACGTGTTGAGCCCACTCCTTCTCAAGGTCTTACACGAGGCCTTTGAGAAAGGTGAACTCCCAAATAGCTTAAACCAATCGTACGTAACTTTAATTCACACAAACCAGACACAGACAAAAAAGAAATAAAAAATTATCGACCAATATCACTTCTAAACACAGACTATAGAATATTAACAAAAGCTCTAACGATAAAAATTAAAACTTTTATGAAAAATCTAATTAACGAAGATCAGCACTGTAGTGTACAAAATAGAAACGTCATTAAACATGCTCACTTTTTAAGAGACATAATTCAATATACGCACGAAAAAGACACACAGGCAGCAATTTTATCAATAGATCAAGAAAAAGCATTTGACAGAGTATCACACGAATATATGCATAAAACACTAGAGAGAAACAACATAGGGAATTATTTTACAAATTGGGTTAACATTCTATTTAAAAAGCCAGAAAGTAGACTGTTAATAAACCACACACTTACAGACAGCATACACTTAACAAGATCAGACGGACAAGGCTGTCCTCTATCCCCTTTATTATATGTTTTAGTGTTAGAGCCAATATTAGAAAAAATCAGACAAGACACAACAATTAATGGAATACACGTACCAGGAATAGGAGATAAAACATTAATAGCATATGCAGACGACACAGTATTTTTCCCAACAAATTATACATCAATACAAAATATTTTAAATACATTTGAAACATTTGGGATACAAAGTGGCACTAAAATAAATATATTAAAATCTAAAATTATGGGAATAGGCAAATGGAAATTTAAAACAGACTTCACCTTCAAATTAGTGCAAGAAAATAAGCTCAAAATATATGGAATTGACTTCCAGGCAAATCCTAGGAACAAAAATAAAAGAAATGTGGAGAAAAGTAATAGAACACATTACAAATAAATTAGAGAAATATAAATACAAAAATACCTTGAACAAAGCCACCACCTCCCAGAAAGCCAATGTGGATTCAGAGCCGGAAGAGGAACAGTGGACATGATTTTTGCCGCTCGCCAAGTACAAGAGAAGTGTCGAGAGCAAAATCAGGCCTTGTACACCACATTTATTGATTTGACAAAGGCATTTGATACAGTAAACAGAGGAGGGCTGTGGATGATAATGTCTAAGTTTGGCTGCCCCAACAAGTTCATAACAATGGTGAAACAGCTACACGAAGGCATGTGTGCTCGTGTACTGGACAGCGGTGCAATCTCTAAAACGTTTCTAGTATCAAACGGAGTAAAACAAGGATGTGTACTCGCCCCGACTTTGTTCAGCATGATGTTCGCGGCCACGATGACAGACGCCTTCAGATCATTGGAGCTTGGAATACCCGTAAAGTACCGCACAGATGGCAAGTTACTCAATTCCAGAAGAATGAAGGCCAAAACCAAAGTGGCTGGCGACATAATCAGGGAACTTGTATTTGCTGACGACTGCGCTCTAATGAGCAACTCAGAACTGAACATGCAGGTTGGAATGGACCAGTTCTCTGCCGCATGCGAAAATTTTGGCCTGATCATAAATGCCAAAAAAACAGAGGTCATGTACCAACCAGCACCATGCATGCCGTACACAAAACCAAAGACTACAGTCAGCGGGCAGACGTTGAATGCCGTAGACAAATTCACATATCTGGGCAGCACGCTGTCAAGATCTGTCAGCCTAGACGATGAGGTGGCAAGCAGAATAGCAAAGGCCAGCACAGCCTTTGGTAGAATGCGCTCGATGGTCTGGGCACGTCGTGGCATCAGCGTCAAGACCAAATTGAAAGTCTACCGTGCAACCATCATTCCAACCCTACTATACGCTCGCGAAAGCTGGACTGTATACTCTGGACATGCAAGGAGGTTAAACCACTTCCACACAGGTTGCCTGAGGCGAATATTCCACATCCGATGGCAAGATCGTGTCACTGACATCGAGGTTCTCTCGAGGGCTAACATGCCCAGCATACATGCACTGCTAGAAAAAGCACGACTAGGATGGGCCGGACACCTCGTCCGTATGTCAGACGAGCGGCTCCCAAAGAAGCTTCTCTACGGCGAGCTGAGAGAGGGATGGCGCGAGAGAGGGCGCCCAAAGAAACGTTTTAAAGACGGTCTGAAGGACTCACTAAAAAGTTGCCAGATAGACTTCGACACCTGGGAATGTCTTGCGAAAAACAGATCTGACTGGAGAAGCGCAGTCAAATCGGGTGTAGCTGCCGGTGAAGATGACCGTGTTGTGAAAGCCCAGAACAGACGCGAGACGCGGAAATCCCGAGCAGCGGGAACACCATCCCCTTCTACAAAGCTCGTGTGCCCGATATGTAGCAGATGTTTTTGTGCTCGCATTGGCCTGTTCAGCCACATGCGCACCCACACCCAACAGGGAAATCTGTGACAAGGATGATGTCGGCGGTCCTCATCGACAACGATGGACAGCTATTAATTAATTAATTATACCCAAACTAATATATATATATATATATATATATATATATATATATATATATATATATATATCAAACATCTTTAGCCCCCCCCCCCCCCCCCCAATAAAGACCAGTAAAGAAATAAATGCCCTCATTAGAAATTTCATTTTTAGATTTACTCTACATAGCATTCAAAGTAAAACACTAATACAGGAAAAAAATCGAGGCGGGATCTCCCTACAAGATATAAAAACAAAAATTAAAGCCCTTAGAATTAAATTTATTGGTCAAATAATCGCAAATCCAACTGAGTACCCACTAGCGCACTACTATGTGGGACTCAGAATTATTAAATTCTGTAAACTTAATAATAATATGCCACACTTTTTTGGGAAATTTACCCCCCTATTATAAAGAATGCCTTAGACATATCCAAAATAATGAACATTTAATTAAGCAAGAGACTAAAACTATTTATAAAATGTTAGTGCAAACCCAAGAACTCCCACTAAAAAATAGAATAAAAAGAGGATATAATTTTTTTTATAACAGACTATTCAAATATTTTCACTAGTTTACATGCATTAAAAATTGCACCAAAAACTAAAGAAACAACATATAGACTTTTATTTAGTGTAACACCAATGCTATACAAAAAAGCACACATCTCACAAACAAGCATGCCAATATGCAGACAGAACATTCAAGAAACAGAAGATCATCTATTTTATCAATGCAGTATCATATCAGAAACTTTAACAACACTCAGACAAACAATAAATAAACACACACAAATTTAAGTAAACATGTACAGAGCAATCATGCTAAATACCATTCCCAAAACAGACAGAGACACGCAGAATAGACTCTTAACTTTACTTGCAGATTTCAGACACCTAATATGGATATGTAGAAACAAAGCAGTTTATCAACAGAGAATCTGTCACTACACAAATATTCACCAACATATTTGCACAGAAACACAAACTATAAAATTACCGAAACACCTTTGAAATCTTTAGAAATGTCGATTCGTGTGGCTGTATGGGTGCGTGCGTGTGTGTATGAGTGTGTTTGTGTGTATGTGGACGTGTGGGTGCGTGTATATAAACCTGTATATATTGTAATATATTTAAATGCCAAAAAAGGGCATTTTGGACTGTATATAATGTATAATCCTTGTTGAAAAAAAAACAACAACAACAATAACAAAATAGCATATTGAAACTATATGTTACATTACATTCTTGTTACTTTTGAAGGAAAAGGCGAGTACAAGGAGGTTTGAATGGATATATTTATGACCATGAATTATTTTTGTATTTGAAAAATTAAGAATAAACGCATTTAAAACCAAACAGCAATTGCAAATGGTACTACTAGCAGTTCAATGATTATCACAAACATTATGTATTACTCTTCCAACTTCCATTACTGCTGTCGGGGATGGCGTGGGCTAGTGACAGGGCTGACAACCCGACGGTGCTGGATTCGTTTCCCCAATCACAGCTCCGACCGTTGCCCCGGGAGAGCAAACCGTTAGACAATACAGGAGGAAGCAGACCCTTACACAAAATGCATGTCGAAGTCGGATGCACTGGGCCGACAGGCGCAAAATAAAAACAGCGCAACACACACCGCCTAGGAGAATAGAAAAATAAGGCGAAAGCGAAAATTTAAAAAAAAAATATAAATGAATTTTAAAAAACTACTACTGTTATCATGACTAATACCACTGGAAATTAACAATGGAATTTGAGAAGAACCTACATGAATTTGAGAATAAGTCTCTCATAAAACTGTTAAACATTGGCTCGAAGAATTCATAACCAATAACACAATAAGAGCAGTCAACATTATGTTTCATCTGTTATTAGGACAAAGCGGTGGGTATATATTGGGCATGTTCTTAGATAGGAATGCAAGAAACTCCCTCTGCAAGCGTTCTTGTGGTCAGCATCTGGCAGCAGGAAAAGAGGAAGAACGAACGAAATTCTCCGAAGAAGAATCGTCAGAGAGGGTTCCACTATGAGTTTGAACAACATTTGTGAACTAAAAAAAGTGGCGTTACACAGATCAAACTGGAGTGCACTTGTTAAAAAGTGGAGTTACACAGATCAAACTGGAGAGCACTTGTTAAAAAGTGGAGTTACACAGATCAAACTGGAGAGCACTTGTTAAAAAAAGTGGAGTTACACAGATCAAACTAGAGAGCACTGGTTAAAAAGTGGAGTTACACAGATCAAACTAGAGAACACTGGTTAAAAAGTGGAGTTACACAGATCAAACTAGAGAGCACTTGTTAAAAAGTGGAGTTACACAGATCAAACTGGAGAGCACTGGTTAAAAAGTGGAGTTACACAGATCAAACTGGAGAGCACTGGTTAAAAAGTGGAGTTACACAGATCAAACTGGAGTGCACTTGTTAAAAAGTGGAGTTACACAGATCAAACTGGAGAGCACTTGTTAAAAAGTGGAGTTACACAGATCAAACTGGAGAGCACTTGTTAAAAAAAGTGGAGTTACACAGATCAAACTAGAGAGCACTGGTTAAAAAGTGGAGTTACACAGATCAAACTAGAGAACACTGGTTAAAAAGTGGAGTTACACAGATCAAACTAGAGAGCACTGGTTAAACAGTGGAGTTACACAGATCAAACTAGAGAGCACTGGTTAAAAAGGGGAGTTACACAGATCAAACTGGAGAGCACTGGTTAAAAAGTGGAGTTACACAGATCAAACTGGAGAGCACTGGTTAAAAAGTGGAGTTACACAGATCAAACTGGAGTGCACTTGTTAAAAAGTGGAGTTACACAGATCAAACTGGAGAGCACTGGTTAAAAAGTGGAGTTACACAAATCAAACTGGAGTGCACTTGTTAAAAAGTGGAGTTACACAGATCAAACTGGAGAGCAGGCAGGATATATTTCCAGAGGTGTTAGAAAATATACCAGGTATTGCAAACAAAAACTGCCAGAGTGAAAAAGAAAGGAGAGACACTACCCTAAGCTTCATAACGAAAAGCTACCCAAGCATGGACTGGACCCATGCATACACCGACGGTTCTGTAACAAACACTACACAGAACGGAGGGGCAGGAGCATTCCTGAACCTACCAAATGGCAGAAAAATAACACTGTCATTCGCTACTGGTAAGTACACAAGCAATTTCAGAGCAGAGGCAGAGGCACTGAGGGCGGCAGTGGAAGAAATGGTAACACACAGTGAAAATGAGAGCCATATAGTCCTGCTGACAGATGCGCTCGAAGTAGTCACAGCGCTAAAAAGCCAGAAAAACACTGAGCTTAAGAGCAGCACTCTGCAAACTGTGCCAGCAGTCCGCACCAAAAAGGGTAGTGGTACAGTGGGTTCCGTCACACTGCAACATCCAAGGCAACGAGGAGGCAGACAGACTGGCAAAAGAAGGTGCAAGGCTACCACAAACAGATACCAGTATGACGTACGAAGAGTCAAAACGGCTTATCAAAGCCAGATACATGACCAAATGGGAAACCGAACATACTGGTTACACCAAAAACGATGCCTATTACCAGTTGAACCGAAGAGAGCAGGTCGTTGTCTTCAGACTTCGCACTGGCCACAACAGACTGAGGTACCACCTATTCAACAAATTGAAAATAGGGTGTACCGACGAATGCCCGTGAGGTACTGGTAAAATGACCACTGAACATCTGCTGCAGAACTGCCCGACATACGAGGATCAGAGAGAGCAGATGTGGCCATTGCCAGTGGAACTGCAAGACAAGCTCTATGGTAGTGGCGAGAGTCTCAGGATGACCGCCGCTTTTTTCGAGAAAATAATGGTTACTGTCTGACTGTGTACGCAGAAGAAGAAGAAGAAACTGGAGAGCACTTGTTAAAAAGTGGAGTTACACAGATCAAACTGGAGAGTACTTGTTAAAAAGTGGAGTTACACCGATCGAACTGGAGAGCACTTGTTAAAAAGTGGAGTTACACAGATCAAACTGCAGAGCACTTGTTAAAATGTGGCGTTACACAGATCAAACTGGAGAGCACTGGTTTAAAAGTGGAGTTACACAGATCAAACTGGAGAGCGCTGGTTAAAATGTGGCGTTACACAGATCAAACTGGAGAGCACTGGTTTAAAAGTGGAGTTACACAGATCAAACTGGAGAGCACTTGTTAAAATTTGGCGTTACACAGATCAAACTGGAGAGCACTTGTTAAAAAAGTGGAGTTACACAGATCAAACTAGAGAGCACTGGTTAAAAAAGTGGAGTTACACAGATCAAACTGGAGAGCACTGGTTTCTGCCTTAGATACCGCGTTTGGCACTTAAAGATCGTAGATAGAATAGCAGTCGAACAAGTAAAAAAACATCACAAAATAAAAATGAGTTTGGTCAAACTTAAAGGAAGCTGCGTGGCCTAGGGAATCCCAATGCACTGGACTCGTGTCCAATTTGGCAGACATTGAGGATTTGTCTCTAGAGATTGCTCCTCCGCGAATGGAAAGTAATGACAACCGACCGTACTGTGCATTTGACAAGAAACTTATAACAGTCAAATAGGTGGCGGCTGTATGAAGCGACGTTCTGCAAAGGACTTGCCACTTCCTTTTTTTGTTTTTGTTTGGTCAAGTGTTATATATGTACAGTCGCATTTGATGCATGACTAGGAAACTGTTCTGTTAAGAATCGACGTACTCCAATAATACTCATATACGTCGCTTTTAGCAAATCACCATTAGTATCGATATGGATAGTTCAACTAGCTTGTTGATTGTACACACTCCTGCATCGGTATCTCGTGCTGGACTCGAGTCTGATGTTAACGTTCTGTAGTTTGTGGTCTTCTGCCAGTTCATCGAGTGTAGTGTCACGCTCCAAGTGATGGTCATTGGCCGACTTCAGGCACCCACATCCATACCCAATGTACCTACATCGGATTCCTTCCAGATCGGAATGTCAGCTCTTTAGTCGTGAAAAATCTCAGCATGACCGGGGCGTACAAACGCCGACAACAAATAATCATTTTGAGGAGAACAACATTTACTAAATGGTAGGTGCCAGAAACCTATTTTGTCTCCGGCATGGTCAGCACACAAACATTAAGGAAGGGACTTTCCCAACGAAATGTTACAGAAGAATCCTAAAAAGATATATCTTGGGCAAAGAAAATAACAAAAAAGTCATCCTGCAAGATATGAGAGTCGAAGAGAACTGGCTTATAAACCTAGTTCTGCCTAGGAGACGGGTTTTTTGGCTACATCAAGCGTTATGACGGACTGGAGAAGCATTTCTGGAAGGCATTGCTCCGAGAAGACGGGGCAGAGGTTGACCAAGGTGTAGATCAACACGATACACCAAGGACACCTTAAACATAAACATGGAGCAGGCGGTTAGCAAGGCAAGACAAGGCCGCCGTCCATCGTAGACGATGATGGCATAATTAATTTTGCTAGCGCTATTTTTAGTAAGGATTAACTGTTATCCTCACTCTCTCGTCTCGTGCCGCCCAACCCCAGTGGCAAGTCAAAGACAAGACGACTAGGGGGCGACTACGAGACGCAGGGGACTCCGCATCAAGCACCCGGAAAAAAGACGGCGGAGTCCGTGAGTCGAACCCACACCACCTGATCACGAGGCCGACGGCTTAACTGACTGCTAAACGAGATTCCTATGGAATGGATGTGATGAGAGCAATGTTCTATGATGCTGTTTAATGACGATAACGTCTTTCTGTTCCAAGATGGTTGATGCATCTGTGCATATTGCTTCTGCTGAGTTCTGAAGTTGTTTGAAATGTTATCAGTGGCAACAAAGATATGCTTTCCTGTCACTTTTATTTTAAATGTGTAAACAAACGCGTCCCTTCCCCTTTTGATATATGCCACTGCTGATACCTCTGTGTATACGTATAGTCTATTAAATATATTCAACATTTCCATGCTTCCTTTTTTGTATCTGTGTGAATGCGTGTCTTATCACTTGTAGCATGTTATATATCCGATTTGATTATTTTTATCTTACAATGGTGAAAATGTGATACGTGGTATTTGAAGTTCTGTCCTTATATATAGAGGAGCGTGTAGCCTAGACGACAGTGAGATAGATTGCTAAGACTGGTATTACACCGTGCCAGGGTTCGAAATCACGGACGGACAGACAAACGTCCGTGCGTGGTTTTCTCCTTGTACGACCGCTCCTCCAGTCGACTCAACTGTGAATGGGTACCTGGCGTATGAGTTGGGACAACCATTTTTGCCATGAGACCCACCTTTACCTTATATGTACAAGACCTGACGTGGATAGGACTAGTGGTGACTTTGCACTTTGAGCAAAGCTGCTTCTATGTAGTCTGCCTCGACAATATTTTTCAAGAATTGTATAGATTTGTTTATATTTAGGGTTTACTTTCTTGTCAGCGGAAGTACGTTTCTTTCACCACAGACACTTTTTTAAAAATTAATACTGCGCCATCTTCATGTACCAGTCTGGGAAACGAAGATGCTGCACATGGCATCCTTGCATCAGGGTCAGCGAATCAGATCTCACCAAGACAGTTTTCCGCCACCAAGATGCGGCCATGGAAACAGTCTGCATTAGTGTAGTCTGGCTAATAGAATAGGGATCGCAGTGGGACGACAAACTTGGCAGGCAAAACATACTGGCCAAGATCCTCACCTGGGCTTCCTCGCAGCTGTTCCTGGAAACGGGCTGTTTTCATGACAGCCTGGCTAACAAGGTGAAACCGATCAAAGCACAGCAGCCTGGACGACCCAGGTTTACATTCATCAGTACGCTCGGGTTGTGAGGAAAGCTATTGCAACCCATCACTTAACGTTCTTTTCAGGGCGCACAAAAGGGTAAACTTACGCATTGTGGACATTCGAAACAACAACATCAACACTTCATCCCCAACTGCAATGTCTGCTATGGAACGACCTCTACTTTTACCTAGAAACCCCCCTCCCCCCCTCTCTCACTCTCTCTCTCCATGCTAGACACACACCATCTCCCCCCCCCCCCCCCCCGCAATAAGAATAACTGCCTTAGGGAAGTTGTGGGTGTAGTACTTTGCGTTATTTGATAGTGTACACAAATTGCACCTTCATTAATGAAAATGGATTACAGAGGCATATATGTGTCCACTTCTCTACGTTTTAAATGTTGGTTTAACATTGTGCGGTTCGTGGTGACTTGTGTGAACTTCGCGTATCTTGACAGATAGGTTATCCGCGCATGGAGATATGTTCACGTGTTTTTGGATTGTATCTACTATGAAGCTGATATTTAAAAGGAACTAAACTCGCGCGCGTGCGTGCGTGTGTGTGTGAGAGAGAGAGAGAGAGAGTGTGAGTGAGTGAGTGAGTGAGTGAGTGAGTGAGTGATAGTGCGCTGTGCTGGGTCATTACATGATAACATTGCAGTGATAGTGCGCTGTGCTGGGTCATTAAATGATAACATTGCATTCAATGTATTGTGTGTTATTAGCACGCGTTAAGAAAAGGGTAGGATGGATGGAAAAGGGTAGGGTGGATGGAAAAGGGTAAGATGGATGGAAAAGGTCGAGGGCTTGAGAATCGGAGGAGCTAAAGGAATAAACGTCTTGGATACGGCGATAATATGGATGAGAAAACAAGGAGCAAATGCTGGGATGATGTATTACAGATGTACAGACTCACACAAACACACACATATAAAATAATATAGATATATGTGCAGACACACATATACATACACATATATCAAAACAATGTAAATAGATATACACAAACACACGTTATGTACAAACTATCGCATTGCATTATCGCCTAGGTAAGCCACTAAAGCTAGATCTTTTTGCGTAGAATTATTAAAAGAATATTTAGAAAGCTGAGCTATGAAATAAACGAAACGCAAGCAGGGTTCAGGCCAGGAAGAAGCACAATAGACCATATCTTCAACATGAGAACCATCATTGAGAAAGGCAGAAAATTAAATATGGACCTGTATGCTTGTTTTATAGACTACACCAAAGCCTTTGAGAGCTTAACACAGCGAATGTTGAACATTATGAAAGATATGGGCTTCCCAGCACAAGTGGTTCAACTAATAGGAACCCTCTACAGTGGGCAGCAAGCAGCCATCAGAATACACGGTGAAACCCAGATTCGTTCGAGATACATAACGGGGTCAGACAGGGCTGTATTCTTTCACGATACCTGTTCAAAAAAATATGGCAAAGATGGCGCCATAACTGGCTGCGAGTCTACATTTCTCTACTGTTTTGGATCATTATGGATGCCACCAGACCACGGATTTGCCTGGAATTTGCCTGGAATTCACACTAGAAGAGGACTTACACTTGTGTTCACGGAAACGTGGAGTTGTTTTCCGTCTGGACTTGTTATTTCGTTCTTTTTTTTTTATTTCTTCCATCCGTTTATCCTGGTCTGGACGCTGGCTGAATGGCGCTACGCTTATACCTGTGTCGTATTTCACGGGTTAGTTCTGCCGGTTCACCTTCCCGAACATGGCGTGTGGGAATTTTAGATGCTACTATGATGAGCTGAATACAGCTGGGGAGAGATGCCAGAGTCACTCACACGCTGAGTGTTGTCCATACGACCTCTTGTGGTTATCGAAAAGGCACGACAAACTGCGTTAGATGCCTTCCCACCTTTCTACCATGCGGGTTACATGTTTACGGAAAGGCTTCGGTGGTAACCCTGAGGCAAAATCTGCATCCTATGCTATCTCCAGTCGTCTCGATGAATGTCTTGCCACTGGCAAAAGGTAGCTTAGGCTCTGTGAGTGAGGTTGACAAAAGGCGCAGTTTCTTCCTCACTTTAATCCAAATCACCGCGCAAGTCACCCATTTCAGCGGACACAGCAAGATATACGACTGTCCACGCGGCTGAACAAAGAGAGTGGTCTTCATCACTTGTGATGGACAACTATTACCTGTTCAACCTATATGCGGAAAACACCATCATGAATGTAAATGCAGATCCAATTTCTACAGATTTCGATCCTTTCACAATCGGAGGAAAGAAGATACCGGAAAAACGATATACCGACAACAGTTTTGCTCTCGAACAGCGGCAAGGGCCTAGAACAAATAATTATATCAGTCTAGAAACACAGCGAAGCCCAGGATCTCTACCTGAATACAAAGAAAACAAAGATAATGACAACTTATCAAACAAAACTCCAACCAAAAATCTAGATAGCAATTGCACATTTTGAATATCTGGGATCAATACTGAACAATAATGGCGACAGTACAAAGAAAGTAAGAAGACAACTGAGTATGGCAATAAATAAGATAAGGAGTAAGCAGAACTTATGGCATAATACAAACAAAGAACTAAAACTAAAGATCCTAAGAATATGCATTACTCCTTCGGCAACATATAGATGGGAAACATGGACAATTACAAGAAGAATAAGAGCGAGGATAGGTGCTTGTGAAATACAGTGCAACAGACGAGTTGGGTACATCCAGTAGGCAAAGAAAGAAATAAACAAAAATCCACCCGGGAAGACCTGAATGTAGAGAAGAATTCGTTCTTAAATGACATAATGACCCGAAAGCTGTGGTTTTCTTGGACACGCAAAATGACACAACGGACTGGAGAGAGCGGTTATGGAGGGCTTGTCGCTGGAAAGAGAGACACGAGCCGACCAAGAAGACGATGGTCTCAGGACATCAAGGAGACTCTGGATTTGACCTTGAAACATGCCGGAAGACTGGCGGAATACAGAGTTTCATACAGACAGGCTGTCACAAAAGCGACGTTATGCAAAGGTCATGCTACATGATGATGATGATGATGATACAAACACATTTATATATATATATATATATATATATATATATATATATATATATATATATTTATATATATGAAGAGATGAAGATATATATATATATATATATATATATATATATATATATATATATATATATATCAAACAATATAGATCGACACACACTCAAACACACATATATATCAAACAATATAGATTGATACTCTCACACACATACACACACACAAATGAACTTACATCAAACAATGTAGATTGATACACACACACACACAAATACACATATATATCAAACAATGTAGATATACATACATACACACACACACACACACACACACACATACACACAACCACACATGTATATCAAACAATATAGATTGATATACACAAACACACATATATATCAAACAATATATATTGATGTACACACACAAACACACATATATATATCAAACTATATATATTGATACACACACACAAACACACATATATATCAAACAATATAAATTGATACACACACACAAACACACATATATATCAACAAAATATAGATATATCACACATATATATCAAACAACATAGATTGATACACACACATACACACAAACAAACATATATATCAAACAATATAGATTGATACACACACACACAAACACATATATCAAACAATATAGATTGATACACACACACAAACACATATATATCAAACAATATAGATTGATACACACACACACATATATATCAAACAATATATTTTGATACACACACACACACAAGCACATATATATATATATATATATATTTATCAAACAATATATATTTATACACACACACACACACACATACACATATACACACACAAACACACATATATCAAACAAAATAGATTTATACACACACACATATATATCAAACAATATAGATTGGCGCACACACACAAACACACACATATATCAAACAATATAGATAAGAGATACACACATACATCAAACAATATAGATTGGATAAACACACACATACATCAAACAATATAGATAAGAGATACACACATTCATCAAACAATATAGATAGAGATACTCACACATACATATACATTAAACAATATAGATATAGATACACACACACACACACACACATCTATATAAGTCGGTCCTGGTTCGCTGAGGAACACCCCAAACAAAGAAAAGAAGATATTCTTAGTGGGGAGGGCGATCAACAACAACATCACTGCTCACGGGATAAATGTCACCTTGCAATGGATCCCTGGACATAGTGGGCTACTAGGGGACGAGACGGCTGATAGAATGCCAAAAACTTGAGCCTCGAAACAACAATTGGATAGACCCTGCAGTAACCACACAGTAAAATGAATTTTTAAGAATAATACCCGGGAAATCTGGATGAACAGGTGGGCGACATAAACAACAGGTCGCAGTATATTTAGCGAAATGTCCCAGCCAAAAAGTAACGATGATATAAATAAACTACATAGAAGAGATCAAAGTCTCATCTTTCAGTTCCAAACAGGACATACCAGAGTCAATAGCTACTTGAACCGCATGATTCCCCATCACCTGCCTTTGTGCAGGCATTGCTCTCATCCTAATGAAACAGTTTCACACCTACTCATTGACCGCAAGGCGCTTTCAGACATTATGAAAAGATTATTACAAGCACTGCCGACAATTGCCAATACACTGTAAGGAGCAGTGAAACAACTGAAGAAGACCTGTATCTATATAAGAATGGCGTTGGGCTGCCAAGAGCAGGCTTGCTCGGCAGCTATGGGATAACAACAACACAGTTATATCAAACAATGTAGATAGATATAAACACACACATATAAAACAATGTAGATAGATATTAACACACACATATATATCAAACAATGTAGATAGATATAAACACAAGTATATCAAACAATGTAGATAGATATTAAAAAACACATGTATCAAACAATGTAGATAGATATTAACACACGTATATCAAACAATGTAGATAGATATTAACACATACATATATATCAAACAATGTAGATAGCCATTAACACACACATATATCAAACAATGTAGATAGACATTAACACACATATATCAAACAATGTCGGTAGATATTAACACACATACATATCAAAAAATATAGATAGATATTAACACACACATATATCAAACAATGTACATAGATATTAACACGTATATCAAACAATATAGATAGATATTAACACACATATATCAAACAATGTAGATAGATATTAACACACACACATATATCAAACAATGTAGATAGACATTAACACACACATATATCAAACAATGTAGATATATATTAACACACACACATATCAAACAATGTAGATATTAACACACACAAATATCAAACAATGTAGATATATATTAACACACATTTATATAAAACAATGTAGATAGATATTAACACACACACATATATCAAACAATGTAGATAGATATTAACACACACACATATATCAAACAATGTAGATAGATATTAACACACACATATATCAAACAATGTAGATATATATTTGTTGTTCGTCCATGGTAATCGATGAGGACTACTTTGTCAACATCCACTGTTCGCATGAGCTCGAAGATGGCGAAATAGCCAATCTAATCCTTGAATTGTCTGTTGCACTTAGTACAGGGAAATAAGACGGCAAGGTTGAAAACGGGTTGATGTGAGCGGACTTGCGGAACGATTTCTCTGGATAGCCTCGTTTATTCAGGATGCCTCATGTCTCTGAACACCCTCAGCAATATTGCTTCTGTGTGATTTGTGGCGATTGATGCTTTCCCAGTCGTCATGGTTAATACCGCACTGGATCAGGGATTCTCTTTAGTGTGTCCTTGTACCTTTTCCGCTGCCCTTTCTCTTCTTCTTTGCGTTCAGGATCTTTTGGTCATACTATATCTGCAGGTAAGTCGCCATGATGAAGTCTGTAGTCTTCACCAGGTCGGAGCGGCTGCCCCACAGCTTTTGTCTCAGCGCCGCACCCTCTGGCCAGGTCTGGCATCTCATTTCCCTATAGATTGGGCATTCCTATAGAATATCCTCAGTGTTCTGGCGTCCTGTTCCACATTGGCACTCATAGGTGTGTGAGATTTTTAGTCGGTATAGGTGTTCTAGTGGTCTGCAGTGTCCAGTTCTCAGACGACATAAGGTAGTTTGTTGATTTCTTTTGAGTTGGTGAATTGGGTCTGGTGTACTGCTTATGTTTCTGTCTTTTCTCCATTGGTGTATATACTGATTTCTGATGATGTTCTTGATTTCTGTGTATGGTACTCGATGATTAAATTGTGCCTTTTTGCTGCCATCTTTTGCCAGAGCGTTAGCTCTCTCGCTTCCCGTGATTCCGCATTGGGAGGGTAGCCACTGCAGCACTATTTTTGAGGATCTCTGGAGTTTTCCCAGTTCTGCTCTGATCTCTGATAGCAGTGGTTCTTTGTTTGTTTTGTTTTGTTTTTGTCTCTAATAGTAATCTGCAGTCTGTGAATACAGCTATTTTTGTTGGAGGTAGCCTTTCTTAACTTAACTTAACTTAACTTAACGTCTTTATACTGGTTCGGAAGACCCTGCAGAGTCTGTATACAACCAGTTTCATTTACATCACCTTGCTCTAAAAGCAATGCGCATCCAATTTATTCTTAAATGCATTAACTGTCCCTGCTTTCACTACCTCCCCTGGCAATGCATTCCAAGGATTCACCACTCTCTGACTAAAAATATATTTTCTAATATCTAATCTGGACCTCTCTTTAGTCAACTTGTAGCTATGCCCTCTTGTTATTGTGGGTGGCTGTATTTTTTAAACACTTGTTATAGTCTAATTTATCCATATCTCTTTTAATCTTATAAACATGTATTAAGTCACCACGAATTCGTCTCTCTTCTAGACACTGTACGCCCGTTTTTCTGAGTCTTTTCTCATAACTCTAATTCTGGAATCCCACTATCAGCTTTGTCGCTCTTTTTTTTTTTTTGTATTCTTCCTAGCATGTTTATATCCCCTCTATGATAAAGACTCCACACCTGTACACAGTACTCTAGTCTAGGTCTAACTAAAGCTTTATACAGTTTGACTATCACTTCCTTGCTCCTATGTTTAATATTTCTTTTTATCATACCTAACATTGCATTTGCCTTTTTCACTGCTACCTGAACTTGCTCACTCACCTTACCTGTATGATCTATTATAACCCCTAGGCCCGTTTCCTTATCTATCTTTCTAATATTGTTCTCTCCCATTCCGTAATTATATTCCATATTGGATCTACCCATGTGGATGACTGTACATTTATCTACATTAAACTCTATTTGCCAATTTACAGGCCATTCTCGAATTTTATCTAAATCCGACCTCAATATATCCACTTCTGCTTTAGATGAGACACTACTGCATAGTTTTGTATCATCAGCAAATTTTGCAATCATGGATCACATATCAATGTCCAAATCATTTATATATATCAAGACAAAAATTGGTCCCAAAACCGAGCCCTGTGACACTCTACTTTTTACTTCACACCACTGTTTGAAGTATTCTCAGTGCTCGTAGGAGGATCATCGATTCTGCTCTGAGGTTTGTGGACAACTTTCCTGTTGGGAGGACCTCTTCTGTTATATTTCCACTTTTGTGTCTTATGAATATACCTCCGCCCCCGTTTCGGCCTGCGCTCTCTGTGTACATCTGTGTCCATTATTTAGTATTATATTTCTCCTCAATCATTGCTTGTGCTAAAGTTTTAAGCTCGTGGACACTGTGTTGGTCTTTTCTTCTGATTTCTGGGATCTCTGTACTTATTTCAATGTTGTTTATGTTGCAGCTTGGCTTTTCATAGTTGATAAACATTTCTATTTCTGCAGGTTGGTTGGGAATTAGTTCTCCATATTTGGATATACGGATGAAGCTGGTTCTCTTTAGCCTATTTCTAACTGGGTGTTTCAGTTTGATATGTATGGGATGATCAGGTATACATAGCGTCTGGTCACTATGTGTCAGCATTTCCGCTGCCCACCGCTTGCTCTCTTGTCATTTTGGAGTTCACCATAAAGCATCTCTTTTTAGACGTTGATACCACATGCATACCACATGGCCAGCCCATCTCACGGCGATCCGACATGCATACCACATGACCAGCCCATCTCAGCTGTGCTGCACATATCATGGTTTGTATACTTGTCATGCCCGATCGCGCTAACTAACACATCTAAACCCGGCGGTTTCCGCAGGCAGTGCACGTGGAAGTAGTTTAATTTCCCGATATAGTGACTATAGACGGTCCAGGTCTCACATGCATATAACAGCGTAGGTAGAACAAGAACTTTGTTCGAGTCCTGATCCCTCACCTATCCCACACCTTATTTTGAAGTCTACCAAATGCCGCCACTCACTCTAGCTATTTTTGTTTTCATCTCATGATCTATGTGAATAACTTGAGATAGTGCTGCCAAGGTATGTGAATCTGTTAACATTTTTTTTAAGTAGTGGCCGTCTACCTTTACTGGAGACTCTGAATTGGCATTATCTAGAGCCAGTTCATGTAGAACCTCTGTTTTTGAGATGGTGAGGTATTTTCACAAGCTGTGGCGAACCTATCAATAAATTATTGCATGTCAACCTCCGTATTTGTATTCAATGCACAGTCATCCGCATAAAGCAAATCACGTATGGTTTGTTACCTTTTGGTTTTTGGTTTTTGCCTTGAAACTTCTCAGATTGAATAGCCCGCCGTCAGTGCGGTAATGAAGTCCAACTACGATGTCGCAATCGCTGTAGGCATTCCACAGCATGGCCGACAGCATGAAAAAATCCTACTGAAAAGAGCCGTGGCCAGCACACATCCCTATTCTCACCGTTAGAAACACTAAACGGGGAAGAGTACATTTCCTGATCAATAACTTGGGCACGCATGTTATCGTAAAATTGCCGTACCATTGCGACGAATGTTGCCGGTGAACCAAACTTGGCCGTAACCCACAACAGACCGTTACGATCTACAGTATAAAATGCCTTAGTGGGGTCCACAAACGTCGTATAGAAAGAAACATTCTGTTCTTGGCACTTATCTTGGTTCTGGTTTGCAACAAAGATCATATCGAGGGTCCCACGGCTTTTTGTAAAGCCACATTGAGTCTCGGGTAGTAACCCCTGTTCCATGTTAAGATTTAGTCTGCGAAGAAGTATTTTTACAAGGACTTTTCCTCATACGCACAGCAGAGATATCCCTCTGTGGTTGTTATCCCATACTTGTTTACAACTTGAACGCTTGTATAAATGAACAATGGAAGCGTCTTTGGATTCTTGGGAGATGGTCTTTTTCTTCCACATTTCGCCAAACAACAACAGATAGCCATTTTTTATTTTTTTATTTTATGTTTGCCTCATTAGTTTCTACCTAACCGTGATGTTCCTCCCGTTGTTCCTCGCTTTTAATTATCCTTTCCTTATGTGTTTGCCTCACTAGTTTCTACTGGCGGAGGCGCGCCTAATCCGCCCCAGACCGCAGTCAATTTGGGCGATACTAAGACGCATAAGCCAGTGCTTGGATGCGTGTGTGTATCTGTTTGTACCTAACCTGGTATTTCCATGATGCTCCTCCCGTTGTTCCTCGCTTTTGATGATGGACACCAGCTTTATATATCTGTGCTGCAATGGCATCAGCTTCCGGATCTTTCTCGTTTGAGAGGAGGCCAATCACGGGCCTAGTTTTCTACTCGGTGGAGAATCATCCGTGATCTTGTTCATTTCTATTTGCGGTAGATGACCAATTGCTTCTTCATTAACGGTATAGGATCTATAAATGACCTTAGCAAAATGTTCGGCCCATCTTACCAGTAGCTTCTTCTTCTTCTTCTGCGTTCATTCTCAATCTCCCGCTACCAAGCCCTGACCAGGGTGTTGCAAGTAGCAGGATGTAGTCCTGAGAACGGAATGCGTTGTGTCGCTAGTTTACAGCTTGACTGCGATATGTGCACCTTTCGGTACGACACATCTGTCTTCGGCAGCGTCCAGTAGCTTATCTTTCTCATTAATTACATAATTGCATCTTCACTTAAGAAGGGTCCCAGATCTGATCTTTTCGGACCGTAGACAGCCTGCAGGGCACTATACAAATTCCTCATATCATGTCTGTCAGCAGAAGTCTTAAACTCATCAGTCTTCCGACTGAGCCACGTATCTTACATATCACGTAGCTATCGCTATACAGTTGCACGAGCTCTTGTGAAGGCATTCTGTTTCGCCGCAGATTGAGGATCATTAGTGTATGCTCGGTGGATGCGGTGCTTCTCGTCTAGCAGGGGCTTGATCAATTCGCAGTTCCCATCAAACCAATCTTGATGGTTGCGTGTAGAGGTACCGAAAGCACCAACAGTAGAGTAAACCGTTTTGGTAAAGATGGCCCAACTGAATTCTATGTCAGTTACAGCATTATCTATTTTATTTAGCTGATCTGCCAGACGGGATCGCCAGGATGTACGTGTGACAACGTACATATCTTGAGTACAATTCTGGACGGGCAACAGACTGGTGATTTCTTAAATGAACTTTGGTATCCAAGCTCTTAGGCACCCACAAAAAACTGAAATCTTAAAGAGTCTGAATACCTCCGATCTTAGACATTTGCTCATAGATACACACACACACACACACACACACACACACACACACACACACACACATATTAAACACTATAGATAGATCTACACACACACACATATTAAACAATATAGATAGATCTCCACACACACATTCAACAATATAGATAGATCTACACACACACAAACACATATATTAAACAATATAGATAGATCTACACACACACACATTAAACAATATAGATAGATCTACACACACACACACATTAAACAATATAGATAGATCTGCACACACACAATCACACACATATTAAACAATATAGATAGATCTACACACACACACAAACATATTAAACAATATAGATAGATCTGCACACACACAATCACACATGTTAAACAATATAGATAGATCTACACACACACACACACAAACACAGACATCAGGTGGCGACTTAAAATATCGCACTTGAAATTTAGAGAGGAAATTAGAGCGGGATGGAGGTGGAATAGGGGGTTGTGGGGGGGGGGCGGGGGGGGAGAGGGGGAGACGAAGGTGTAATAGTGACACGGATCGCAATTCAGACCCACCTGCTTGAGGTTTGATTCATGAAATAGCAAGGTCGTTCCACTATGGGAGGTTAATACATTTTTAAAACGTGTTTAAAGTTGGGTACAATGAGTCGTTTGGAGCAAAATACAGTACAAAACACTCCATCTTTGGAAATAGGACAAGCAAATGAGATATAAATTACATATATATATCATCATCAGGTGCCCTGCCGGTTGGCGTTGGCGATCATGGACCTCCTATTCATTTATATCACGTGTGTCGCTTACTAACTCTGTTGTTGATTGTCGCCCATGCCATTCTCTCAGGCTGTCCAACAGCTTCTCTCTCTGCCTTCCTCTGTCTCTCTTTCCTGCTATCTTTCCCGTTGTCACAACGTGCTCCAAGCCGCCTCTTCTTATAACATGCCTGAAAAATGAGGACTGCCTTCTTCTGATCTTTGCAACGAGTTGTCTTTGTGTTTGTGTCTCTCCGAGTACTGTATCATAGGTCTTCTTTGCAGTCAATGGGATCCACAGCATTCTTCTGTAAAACCACATCTCCACTGGTTACAAAGATTTTTTTTAAGCATGCTGATTGTCCATGATTCACTCTTATATGTTAGTACTGATTCAACTTAGCATCCAAGGACTCTCTTTCTCAGTTCCAGGGGCAATGTTTTGTTGCACAATATTACGTTCATGGCTTGGACCGATTTTCCTTGGGCTATTCTGCATTTTATTTCGTAATTGCATCTTCCATCTGATGTTATGTATGTGCCCAGGTGTTTTAAAGTGTTCAGTTCTGTTCTCGTGCCATCTCCGCATTGAAGGTCGGCTGCAATGGATCTCCGGTACATCTCTGGCCGTAATTGTGCAATCTCCAGTCCACATCGCTGTCTACGTGTGAACTTGTTTCACTTCGGTCCCCTTCGCTTTGACGGTCCCCTTTGCTTTGACGGTCCCCTTCGCTCTGACGGTAGCCTTCGCTTTGACGATGCATTTTAGGGTGTCCGGTTTCTTACTCACTACCATCACCTCCGATTTCTGTTTATTTAAGCTGAGGCCTTTGATTGAACTTTGCTGAACTACCGTATTTACCATTTCCTGCAAGTCGGTTTCATTCTGGGCCATCAATACAATATCATTAGCATGTCGTAGATCATTTATGTTCTGTCCGCCAATTGATATTCCTGGCACTGTCTGTATGTCTCTCGAGATAACTCGCTGTTTAGAGAGAACAGGTCAGGGGACAAAACATTACCTTGCCTCACTCCCATTTTTATCTGTTTATAAAACTCTCTCATTTGGTTGTCAATTCTTATTGCCTCAGTCTGTCCCACATACATATTTTGAATTATCCCGAGATCTCTTCCCTCAATATACAAACTTTTAAGCATTTGAGTGTTTTTCATATGTTTTACACTGTTTAATGATTTAACATAATCTATGAAATATAAATATACGTCGACTTTCATTTTAATGGCTCTGTCGATATTATATATATATATATATATATATATATATATATATATATATATATATATATATATATATATATATATATATATATATTATCATAGGCATCTCAGTCTTTGCAGACCATGCGCGTCGCACCATGTCAGTAGCCTCTCAGGGTACTTCGGCCTCACTGGTGTAATCCAAAGGAATGCAAAGCATGACAATTTGGCAAAGCTCATGTGCATGAGATGCCGGAATGAGTTCGTAATTTTGAAGCCATCCGACTTAGGTGCTACCATTTCGGATTTTCTGTCTGGGTTTACTCCCGTATCCCTAACCTCTTCCGAGATTTCCACAGGGCCGTGGAGTCGTTGCCCGCAGATGCTAGATACTCGAGACATCCGATGATACTCTCGTAATCCCAAGTCTGGCCAGCACTCTCTGGGTTTAAAATCAGAGTTCCTCCTCTCCTAGACGAACTGCCAGAACAGGCTAACGAGCTTCGTCTACCCGGGTTTACAGTCAAGAGTATACTTTCACTTAGATAGGCCGCCAACCATATATATATATATATATATATATATATATATATATATATATATATATATATATTTATATATATATATATATATATATATATATATATATGAGCCTTTTTCCGCATGTCTGGAATCCGTCATAAAACTGTGATACCTTTGGCATTAACATAAATGGCATGCTGCTAAATAACCTTCGCTTTGCAGATGATCTAGTACTCCTCTCTGTGGCAGCCAGAGAAATGCTAAAAGCGCTTCACCGAGAAGGAAAAAAAGCGGGACTTGACATGAACACGAATGTCATGCGCAATCATTTCGCTTCCGGCAACCCAGTCTTCCTAGATGGAGAGAGACTAGACAACGTGGATGAGCATATCTACCTTGGACGGCTGCTCAACATGCAGAACGACCTAAGCCCAGAGTGACAAGAGTTGGGCGGCTTTCTCTTCAATAAAGCTTGTACTGGACAGAAGTCCCGACCAGAGCCTGCGCACCGCTCTATTCTTCTCCCCAGCTCTACCTGCAGCGGGAACAGAAACACTCACGAAGGAGATGGCGCTCAAATGCAGTGTGGCCCAAGCCTCCAGAGAGAGACGCCAGGTCGGCCTCACGCTTCATAGCCAACCCACAAAAGGTCTAACTCGGACATACGTCAGTTGTCCTAGATGGAAGGTGCAATTATTTATGCAGACAAAAATGAAAGATGGTACTTACTGCAAAACACGGATGATCGATAGAGCACCGCGATAGCAATATGGTACCCCAGAGAAAAGAAGCGACCACGGGGACGACCCCCAACTCGCTGGTCCGACTCCGTTGCGTCCCGAAATAACATTCACGATGCCACAGATGGGCGACTCATTATCTACTGGTCGTCCTTGCCCCAAGACAGAGACCGTTGGAAGAGAAGTTGGCCCGCAACGGTGTAACCACCGCTGAAGAATGGGTCGTCTAACAATCCAATAATATATTGGATGTATATATCGCCACCTAGTGATGATGTTTTTGGTGGTGACCCAACAGTGTGCCTTAATGTGTCACCATCTAGTCGTGACCTGACCCTAACACATCGCTGTCTACTGGTAACCAAACACATTATCGTATAGAAATGACGTTCAATGAGTCAGTAAAACTCCAGTAATATATCCTTTCAAGTAGCATGCAATTCACAACGCGGAAAGCCCATTGAAACGGCATGCGTTAAGACACATCCGGCCCTTATCTAGCCCGGGAAATGCCAGGATTTATTGCATCTGCTAAAGACGTCCAATTCATCTTAAAAGTAAGCCAAACCTAACATCACCAGCATTATTACGTGACGCGCCGTAGAAGATAAATTGTAACTTCAACCAGCTGTTCTATGAACGTTTTCGCAACTTCAAATTTTCATGATTTCTCAGCCAACTTCTCATGTCATACCTTATCTGTCCTGTCTCGTTCCCTCTACCACTTGCCATACCTTATCTGTCCTGTCTCGTTCCCTCTACCACTTGCCATACCTTATCTGTCCTGTCTCGTTCCCTCTACCACTTGCCATACCTTATCTGTCCTGTCTCGTTCCCTCTACCACTTGCCATACCTTATCTGTCCTGTCTCGTTCCCTCTACTACTAGTCATACCTTATCTGTCCTGTCTCGTTCCCTCTACCACTTGCCATACCTTATCTGTCCTGTCTCGTTCCCTCTACCACTTGCCATACCTTATCTGTCCTGTCTCGTTCCCTCTACTACTAGTCATACCTTATCTGTCCTGTCTCGTTCCCTCTACCACTTGCCATACCTTATCTGTCCTGTCTCGTTCCCTCTACTACTAGTCATACCTTATCTGTCCTGTCTCGTTCCCTCTACTACTAGTCATACCTTATCTGTCCTGTCTCGTTCCCTCTACCACTAGTCATACCTTATCTTTCCTGTCTCATTTCTCCCCTCTACTACTAGTCATACCTTATCTGTCCTGTCTCGTTCCCTCTACCACTTGTCATACCTTATCTGTCCTGTCTCGTTCCCTCTACCACTTGCCATACCTTATCTGTCCTGTCTCGTTCCCTCTACCACTAGTCATACCTTATCTGTCCTGTCTCGTTCCCTCTACCACTTGTGATACTTTATCGTTCCTGTCTCTTTCTCTCCTCTACCACTTGTCACATCGTATCTTTCATGTCTAGTCTCCTCTACCACTTGTCATACATTAACTTTCCTGTCTCGTTTCCTCTACCACTTGTGATACTTTATCGTTCCTGTCTCTTTCTCTCCTCTACCACTTGTCACATCGTATCTTTCATGTCTAGTCTCCTCTACCACTTGTCATACATTAACTTTCCTGTCTCGTTTCCTCTACCACTTGTGATACTTTATCGTTCCTGTCTCTTTCTCTCCTCTACCACTTGTCACATCGTATCTTTCATGTCTAGTCTCCTCTACCACTTGTCATACATTAACTTTCCTGTCTCGTTGAAAGAAAATGGCACTACCTGACAAAATGCTGAAAGCTCCTTCCTCTCTGCATCTTCAATTCAATAAGAGCGAAAATTAATCAAAAACATTAATATATTTTTTTAATAATTTGCTATTCAATTTAAAAGTTCTCTGATAACAACATTATTATGAAAGTGCGTGGATTTCTTTCTTTCAAACAATGTTCCGTGATAGAAAGTCTTTTTTAAATAACTTTAAAACTCTAATAATTAGAATTGCAGAATTTCATTGAAACGAAACTCAGAACAGTTTATATTTTTAACTGACATACAATTATTTTAAAAACTGTTAACAATGAAACTCATTGATTTACATATTAGTAACAGTATAAATGAAAAAAAATACTTGACTGTCCTACAATGTATAATAATAGTACTCAATAATTAGATTAACATCTCTCTCTCTCTCTCTCTCTCTCTCTCTCTCTCTCTCTCTCTCACACACACACACACACACACACATACATACAAACAAACACACACACACACACACTAACTCACTATGTGTTACACAATGCATCTGCTAAAAACATGAGATGTAAAGGCAGCGACCCAAAACTGGCTAATGGCGTCAGGATCAGCGACCCAAAGCTGTCCAGACTCTTCTCCACCTCCATGTAGTGATCCTGGATAGTAGTCTGCAACGGGAGAGGGGATCGGGAATGGAAGGCTAACCTGGTACCCAAAAAAGTTTGTTGGAGTCGTTTGTGCCGGACCGAAAGGTGTAAATATCGCAGTCATGCTGCAAACTACGACACAAAGCATTCCGTTCTCCTACATCTTGCTACTTACAAAGCCCTTTTTAGAACTTGGTTTCGAGAGTTTGAGAACGAACGACGAAGAAGGAGAAGAATCGACTAAAAAAATCCCCCAAAACATTGTTGCGTAAAACATTCAGTGTCTAAGAATCCCATTTTGAGATTGAGAAATCAAATCCATTCTTTTTATTTAATATTGAATGACGTTTTATGGGTCAATGTATCATCCATCTTTGAAAGAAAAAAATCCCTCTTGTAAGATTCGAATCATCGATCCAAGGAATTCTAAATTTTCTATTACAGTCGAACGTTTTACCAGCTGAACTTTCGCGGGTCAAACCGATGTTTCTGGATCTGCTGTATACAGAGTGTAAATGGACGACGTTCAAACTGAAGATGCTCGAACGGCGAGAATTATGGTATGTTATGATGATGATGATGATGATGTTGATGATGTTGATGATGATGATGATGATGCACATGATCATGATGATGGTATAGCTTCGATAAAATACTAAAATGTATGTGTGTGGTGTGTGAATGGCAATATGATCCATGAATGACAAGGCCTGTCGTTGATCATTACACGTTTACTTGTCTAGCGAAGGCACGATCCATCCAACGTCAGACATACACTTGTATGCCATATCAGAACTCTGAGAATGTTTTGTACTCCCTTATTAAGACAAGGCAAGAATTGTGCTACCAGTTTCATACTAATAATAGAGACCATGTGACGTAAACTGTTTCGGGTTTGTTTTTTTTTTTGGTTTTTTGTTTGGGTATTTTGTGCGTGCACGAATTGAGCTCCAAGCACACGCTGGCGGAGACCAAGCCAAATTGGGACGGGAAAATGGGGGGGGGGGGGGTTACAAGATTACAATAACCGTAACTGGAGAGATTGAAGCAAGAACAGAAAAGGGGTGGAGGGGCATGTTTGTTTGTGTCTGCCTCATGGCTATCGGTTATCAAGTATTAAGTTGTATCGCCCCAAACTCCTCCCTGCCCGATTCAGTTGTCTGGCGTTTGTGTACCAAGATTGACCGGGTCTGTTTACACACACAGGAATTGGTGGCCCGTGTGCAAAATATCAGCTCGTGTGCACAAATTTACTGTTACCAAAGTTCTCTCTAATTCATCACCATCATTATCAAGTGCCATTTTCCGCTGTACTAGAAACATAGGACAACCACTACAGTTTGCCTCCTTTAGGGCGACTGCACTAAAGCACTTTGCGTGTGTTTACAGTGGTGACTGAAAGGAGATGAGAGACCTGGCCAGAGGGTGCAGAGCTGAGACAAAATCTGTGGGGCAGCCGCTCCGACCTGGTGAAGACTTCATCATGGCGACTTACCTGCAGATATAGCATGACCAAAGAACCTGGACGCACAGAAGAAGCACAGTAGTGGTGTCTGTAGCATTTTGTTTTGCACGATGAATTTGCTAACACCATGCACAACTCTCTATGGCTGTATTTTACAACATCCTTGGAGTTGCAGAGGCTCTGTTTTGTCCTTTCCATAAGGGGCAACATGTCCTATTCCGAGCGGACCCCTACCACACTGAAAGCGATTGTAAAAAGCAACTACCAGTACTGACTACCCTTCAACGATAGAAGACTCGCCAACTCATGGAGTTGCAGTAGCTCTATTCTGTCTTCTGCATCAGGGCCACATGTCTTATTCCTGAAGGACCCCTACCACACTGAGAGCAAATTGTAATAAGCAGCTGCCAGTACTGACTACCCTACAACCTTCAACAATAGAAGACTCTCCAACTCATGATCGCTATCATCTCAGAATTTCACATAGATCAAGTCTGCTGAGCGTTAAGAAGCCTTCGGGATTTGAAACAAATATCTGAATTAGAACTGTACAACCATCCCTTAGTGTGCGAACGAGCGCTCGGGAGTGGCAACAGTGCCTTATCTTACCTTAGATATTGGAGGTGCGATTTGGACTAAGAGTTGAACAGGGCTGTCAGGTTCTTACCATTCGTTGGCTGCTAGTCTTGTAGGGAAGCCGCGGGAGACGCAGAAATAGAGCATTGCATGTAGCTAGGGCAATTCCTGCAGCCTGTCTTGTTCTAAATGTGTAGGTACCCCCTTACCCTTGGATAAAATAAGCCAGAGATCAAAATCATACAGTATTTGGGGATCAAGATGCTGAGCAGCGCATGAGCTGCAGTGATCATTGACCCATACCTGACTGCTAGCGTCAGGGCCAGCAAACCATAGCTGCCAAGACCCTTCTACACCTCCACGCGGTGATCCTAGATAACAGGCTGCAGCAGGGCAAACTGGCTAAGGAGAAGGGATAGAAGAGGAAAAACTAACCCGGTACTCAAAAAATGATTGCTGAAGTCGGATGTGTTGGACCGAAAGATGCAAATATCGCAGCCAAGCTGTAAACTACGACACAGCGCACTCCGTTCTCTGGACTACATTCTGCTACTTAAGCCCTTTCATGGTTTGGTAGTGGGAGATTGAGAACGAACGAAGAAGAAGAAGAAGAAGAAGAAGAAGAAGAAGAAGAAGAAGAAGAAGAAGAAGAAGAAGGATGTGTTGGATCGAAAGGTGCAAATATCGCGGTCAAGCTGTAAACTACGACACAACGCATTCCGTTCTCTGGACTACATTCTGCTACTTAAGCCCTTTCAGGGTTTGGTAGCAGGGGATTGAGAACGAACGAAGCCAAGCCAAGCCATTCAGTATTGGTAGCACATGGTCTCTATAATCTAGCGGGCTTTAGTGCTATCAAGAGAATGTGGTTAATCACAATCAGATTTGATGTCAGTGCACATGCTACGGAATACGTGTCTTCTCTGCTAATCACAATCAGATTTGATGTCAGTGCACATGCTACGGAATACGTGTCTTCTCTGCTAATCACAATCAGATTTGATGTCAGTGCACATGCTACGGAATACGTGTCTTCTCTGTTAATCACAATCAGATTTGATGTCAGTGCACATGCTACGGAATACGTGTCTTCTCTGCTAATCACAATCAGATTTGATGTCAGTGCACATGCTACGGAATACGTGTCTTCTCTGCTAATCACAATCAGATTTGATGTCAGTACACATGCTACGGAATACGTGTCTTCTCTGCTAATCACAATCAGATTTGATGTCAGTGCACATGCTACGGAATACGTGTCTTCTCTGCTAATCACAATCAGATTTGATGTCAGTGCACATGCTACGGAATACGTGTCTTCTCTGCTAATCACAATCAGATTTGATGTCAGTGCACATGTTACGGAATACGTGTCTTCTCTGCTAATCACAATCAGATTTCATGTCAGTGCACATACTACGGAATACGTGTCTTCTCTGCTCCGACCGATCTTGAGAAGAGCATTCTTGGCCGTCATGGACTGTAGTCCCTTTTCCCAAACCACAAAATACCATCGTCTGACAAGACACAAAAAGCCAACTAAATATATATATATATATATATATATATATATATAATATATGACTCACGTTGGTGGAAGTCAATATTTGGCTTCTGTTGGTGAATGTCACTATATGACTCATGTTGGTGGATATCAATATATGACTCATGTTGGTGGATATCAATATATGACTCATGTTGGTGGAAATCAATATATGACATGTTGATGGATGTCAATATATCGCTCATGTTGATATATGTCAGTAAATGACTCGTGTTGGTGAATGTTAATACGTGACACATGTTGGTGGATGTAAATATATTGACTCATGTTGGTGGATGTAAATATATGACTCGTGTTGGTGGATGTAAATATATGACTCGTGTTGGTGGATGTAAATATATGACTCGTGTTGGTGGATGTAAATATATGACTCGTGTTGGTGGATGTAAATATATGACTCGTGTTGGTGGATGTAAATATATGACTCGTGTTGGTGGATGTAAATATATGACTCGTGTTGGTGGATGTACATATATGACTCGTGTTGGTGGATGTAAATATATGACTCGTGTTGGTAGATGTAAATATATGACTCGTGTTGGTGGATGTAAATATATGACTCGTGTTGGTGGATGTAAATATATGACTCGTGTTGGTGGATGTAAATATATGACTCGTGTTGGTGGATGTAAATATATGACTCGTGTTGGTGGATGTACATATATGACTCGTGTTGGTGGATGTAAATATATGACTCGTGTTGGTGGATGTAAATATATGACTCGTGTTGGTGGATGTACATATATGACTCGTGTTGGTGGATGTAAATATATGACTCGTGTTGGTGGATGTACATATATGACTCGTGTTGGTGGATGTAAATATATGACTCGTGTTGGTGGATGTAAATATATGACTCGTGTTGGTGGATGTAAATATATGACTCGTGTTGGTGGATGTAAATATATGACTCGTGTTGGTGGATGTAAATATATGACTCGTGTTGGTGGATGTAAATATATGACTCGTGTTGGTGGATGTAAATATGTGACTCGTGTTGGTGGATGTAAATATATGACTCGTGTTGGTGGATGTAAATATATGACTCGTGTTGGTGGATGTACATATATGACTCGTGTTGGTGGATGTAAATATATGACTCGTGTTGGTGGATGTAAATATATGACTCGTGTTGGTGGATGTAAATATATGACTCGTGTTGGTGGATGTAAATATATGACTCGTGTTGGTGGATGTAAATATATGACTCGTGTTGGTGGATGTAAATATATGACTCGTGTTGGTGGATGTAAATATATGACTCGTGTTGGTGGATGTAAATATATGACTCGTGTTGGTGGATGTAAATATATGACTCGTGTTGGTGGATGTAAATATATGACTCGTGTTGGTGGATGTAAATATATGACTCGTGTTGGTGGATGTAAATATATGACTCGTGTTAGTGAAAACAGATTAAGCCATACCTATTCTGGATTCTAGGAACCAACATCATTAGACAGAGGAGATTCTCATGAATGTTCCATTCTCCTTCCAAGCAGCCAGCCAAGCGTATATATCCTCAGATCCAGTCAGGTGTTGATTTCGTGTTCTTGGGATCTTTCCAAACAGAACACACTTTCTCCCTTCTCCCTTAGTCACTCCCAAATCTATCATCCTCTGCACATATGCATTTTCGTGACCCTCTGTCTCTTCATCATTCTGTAGACTGTCCATGACTGGCCTCATCAACTCAACCCTGTCTCTTCATCATTCTGTAGAATGTCCATGACTGCCCTTATCAACTCAACCCTGTCTCTTCATCATCCTGTAGACTGTCTATTGACTGGCCTTATCAACTCAACCCTGTCTCTTCATCATTCTGTAGACTGTCCATGACTGCCCTTATCAACTCAACCCTGTCTCTTCATCATCCTGTAGACTGTCTATTGACTGGCCTTATCAACTCAACCCTGTCTCTTCATCATTCTGTAGACTGTCCATGACTGGCCTTATCAACTCAACCCTGTCTCTTCATATCATTCTGTAGACTGTCCATGACTGGCCTTATCAACTCAACCCTGTCTCTCGTCATCATCGCGTCGTTCACCACAGCTCGTTCCGCCACTGCATCAGCTCTTTCGTTGCCCCATACGCCTGCATGTCCCGGGCAGTAGATCAATGTGACACAATGTACACCAGAGTTGTTCAGAAGAGAGACCCACTCCCTTCTTAGCATGCACCGTTCTATCTTACGGAGCATGCCTTGCGAGTCTGACAGTATCACTGCGTGTGTCACCGGTTGCGTCACCAACTAAGCCAGGGCCGCTGTTACCGCCTCCATCTCCATCCTCATACTCGATGTGACAGTGGAGTAGGCAGCTGATTTCTCCACCACCTCTTTGCCATTTTAGTACGAACGAAAGCCCAACCGCACGTGTTTGCATCTCTGCCAGCGGAGCCATCTGTGTATAGAATTAGGTTTTGTGGCTCTGAGTGTTGCTGTATCAGCTCCTGTATTGAAGCTTATGTCCTAGTGCCGCCCCAATCGCGACACTCTCTGCTCAGTTGTATTACCACCCTTGTCAGGGGGCTCTCATTGTCCACTTCTACCCATCCACTACCTCTTCCGATTTCTTCCAATGCACAGACCCTCATTAGGGAGTCTTCTGCCTCCGCTGTTCATGATCTTCCTCGCGTAATGCGTCTTCTTTGAGTGTATCCAAGTCTTGAAGCAAAGGGTGGTGTTCGTTGTTGGCAACGTTGGCGTACGCCTTTACCTGCGCTACTTGATGTCGCGCCTTGATACTTGGCAAATCAAGCAGGAATCTCATGGCAGCAATGGGAGTATCTCTAGTGCATCCCAGAACTGCTCTCACTGCCTCGTTCTGGATTCTCTCCAATCTATCTACCTGGTATCATAATATACCATTCCCGATTCCCATAGCTATCTTTCATTGGCCGTTTTTATGTTTCCAAGATATAAGAAGCCCTTGACCAGTCCCAGTATTAGGCCGCCTATTGTTATCTACAGAATATATTTCCAGTCTACTTTATTAATTATCATAGTTTTTGTTTTCTCACTGTTAATGTCAAATCCATATATTTGACTTGTTATCTGAAATCCCCCAATTCCTATAGTTTCTGTTCGATTTCAGCCAGTAGAACTGTGTATCCGAAATTATTTATTCATGATCCACCAATGAATCCTGACATTTTCTCTTATTTGTCAAAAGTTTGTTGTGTATAAATGTTAAACAGACAAGGGCACCGTCCCCAATATTGTCACACTTCTCTCCGTACATTTATGCATCGTAAAGAATGACCTTTATTGGAATGATAGTTTGTTCCCAGGATAGGTTACCGAGTATTGCATAATTCATTTGTAGAATTAATCCTTTCATAGGGTGACGGATATTTAATTTGATGGATTGCATGCTGCGTATTTGTGACTACCTGCTTGAATCAAGCCCAAGATACAATACCCCATACACTAGACGTGCTCAAATGAAAACGAACCTAACTTCACCAAGTGAACATGCGTACGATGCGCATGATGATGTCACTTCTTGTGTAAACAGCACAAACCAAGCGTCAAGTTTGCAAAATGTCATAATCCTCCGACTTATAGTTCCCTCAGCAGACCGTTGAAAACATTGCGGGTCTGAAACGGAATGCGTCCATAGTTGATCAGTGAGCAGTGATTCGGTTTATAACAGCTTAAGTATGTCGACCAGTTGATATTCATCGCAGAATGAAGGCTGTGTATGGGGACAAAAGTGTGTCGAAGACAACCGTGAGGAACTGGACAACGATGTGTAAAGAAGGACGTGTGTGTCTGCGTGTCTATGTGTGTGTATCAGTGAGTGTGTGTGGCTGTGAGTGTGTGTCTGCGCGTGTCTATGTGTGTATATGTGTGTGTGTGTGGCTGTGAGTGTGTGTCTGCGCGTGTCTATGTGTGTATCTGAGTGTGGTACGTGTCTATGTGTGTGATATATGTGTGTGTGTGTGTGGCTGTGAGTGTGTGTCTGCGCGTGTCTATGTGTGTATATGTGTGTGTGTGTGTGTGTGGCTGTGAGTGTGTGTGTGCGTATCTATGTGTGTATCTGAGTGTGGGTACGTGTCTATGTGTGTGATATATGTGTGTGTGTGTGGCTGTGAGTGTGTGTGTACGCGCGTCTGTGTGTATATGCGTGTGTGTGTGTGTAGCGGTGTGTGTCTGTGTCTGCGTGTCTATGTGTGTGTGTGGATATGAGTGTGTGTGTGTCGACGTGTTTATGTATGTTTATCTGTGTGTGTGTCTCTGTATGTATGTGTGTTTCTGCGTGTCTTGTGTGTCTCTGTATAAATGTGTGTCTTTCCGTGTCTTGTGTGTCTGTATGTATGTGGCTGTGTGTGTGGGTCTGTGTGTGTATATATGTGTGTGTGTGTGTATATATGTATATATATATATATATATATATATATATATATATATATATATATGTGTGTGTGTGTTTGACAATGTGACATTTCTTCTTCTTTTTCTTCTTCGTACGGTGTCAGACGTCAACTTGAATTTGTTCGAATAAAGCAGCGGTCATCCTGAGGCTGTCGACACTGCCATAGAGCTTGTCTAGTGTTGCCACTGGTGATGGCCACATGTGCTTTCTCTGGTCCTCGTATGTCGGGCAGTTTTGCAGCAGATGTTCAGCGGTCATTTTCCCTGTTCCACAGGGGCATTCGTCAGTGCCACATATCTTCAATTTATTGAATAGGTGGTACCTCTGTCTGTTGTGGCCTGTGCGAAGTCTGAAGATCACGACCTGCTCTCTTCTGTTCAACTGGTAATAGGCATCATTTTTTCTGTAGCCAGTATGTTCTGTTTCCCATTTGGCCATGTATCTGGACCTAATAAACCTTTTGAACTCTTCGTAGGTCACACTAGTATCTGGTTGTGGTAGTCTTGCACCTTCTTTTGCCAGTCTGTCTGCCTCCTCGTTGCCGTGGATGTTACAGTGGGATGGAACCCACTGTACCACTACTCTTTTTGGTGCAGACTGCTGGCATAGTTGACAGAGTACTGCTCTTAAATCATTAAGTTCAGTATTTGTCCGGCTTTTTAGTGCTGTGACTACGGACAGGGCATCTGTAAACAGGACTATCTGGCTTTCATTGCTTTCGCCTGTCAGCATTGCTTCTACTGCAGCCTTCAGTGCCTCTGCCTCCGCTCTGAAATTGCTTGAGAATTTTCCAGGTGCCACTGACAGTGTTATTTTTCTACCATTTGGTAGGCTCAGGAATACCTCTCCCCCTGTATTCTGTGTTGTGTTTGTTACAGAACCGTCGGTGTATGCATGGCTCCAGACCATGCTTGTGTAGTTTTCCGCTATGTACCTCAGGGCTATGTCTCTCTGTTCATATTCATTCTGGCTGTTCTTGTTTCATATGACATTTCAATACACGTTGAGGTCTGTGTCGCATTTGCCGAGGGTATTTGGATTTTGTCGTTTTTTTTTTTTTGGTGAGGAAAGGGGAGAGCAAGCAGTGCAAGAAGTCCTTAGCCTTGCCTAGTGTGTACGATAATCTAGCACCGACCCTGCATATGAGATACCGGAATTCAAGTGGAAATAACTCCCTTTCCTGGTGGCACGAACAAGCAGAAGTGTACCACGACCTGACCAGCGTCAGACAGTGACAAACCAAAGCGGCCCCAATTTCCTGAAGGTGACAAATTAAACTGCCTCACGCTCTCCCACAGCCCATCTCCGAGGAATGTGTTAGGCTGGTGGGCTTGCTCAGCCAAATATTTGTTTGTTCGTAGTGAGCTCAGAAAGGAAACATTGGTGCAGCATTAACGTCTGCCCCGTTGTAAGAGCTATGTGACAATGGACTATATGTACTCTTGGAACGCGAGGTTTACAGACCACATGATGATGATAGATTTTGATGGCAGAGCGATTCAATGTGTGAGGGGGGGGGGGAGGGGGGTGTATGTGTGAGTATGTGTGTGAGAGGGAGTGTGTGTGTGAGAGTGGGTGTGTGTGTGGGAGTGAGTGTATGTATGCATTTCATTGATATATAGTGCTTGCGTGTATGATAGGGATTAAGTTGCGTGATGTGTGTGTGAGTGAGTGAGTGTGTGTGTGTGTGTATGTAAGTGTGTGTGTGTGTATGTAAGTGTGTGTGTATGTAAGTGTGTGTATGTAAGTGTGTGTGTGTATGTAAGTGTGTGTAAGTGTTTGTGTGTATGTAAGTGTGTGTGTGTGTGTGACAGAGAGATGGAGTGTGTGTGTGTATGACAGGGGGAAGAGATAACTGTGTAGGTGTGTGTGTGTGTGTGTGTGTGTGTGTGTGTGTGTGTGTGTGTGTGTGTGTGTGACGGGGTAAGAGAAATGTGAATGAGAGAGAGAGAGCGCGAGCGTGTGTGTATAACGGAGCGAGAGAATAATTGTGAGAGAGAGAGAGCGTGTGTGTATAACGGAGCGAGAGAATAATTGTGAGAGAGAGAGAGCGTGTGTGTGTAACGGAGCGAGAGAATAATTGTGAGAGAGAGAGAATGAGAAAGCGTGTGTGTGTAACGGAGCGAGAGAATAATTGTGAGAGAGAGAGAGAGAGCGTGTGTGTATAACGGAGCGAGAGAATAATTGTGAGAGAGAGAGAGCGTGTGTGTGTAACGGAGCGAGAGAATAATTGAGAGAGAGAGAGAATGAGAAAGCGTGTGTGTGTAACGGAGCGAGAGAATAATTGTGAGAGAGAGAGAGAGAGCGTGTGTGTATAACGGAGCGAGAGAATAATTGTGAGAGAGAGAGAGCGCGTGTGTGTAACGGAGCGAGAGAATAATTGTGAGAGAGAGAGAGAGAGAGAGCGTGTGTGTATAACGGAGCGAGAGAATAATTGTGAGAGAGGAAGAGAGAGCGTGTGTGTGTAACGGGGCGAGAGAATAATTGTGAGAGAGGAAGAGAGAGCGTGTGTGTATAACGGAGCGAGAGAATAATTGTGAGAGAGGAAGAGAGAGCGTGTGTGTATAACGGAGCGAGAGAATAATTGTGAGAGAGGAAGAGAGAGCGTCTGTGTAAAACGGAGCGAGAGAATAATTGTGAGAGAGAGAGAGAATGAGAGAGCGTGTGTGTATGACGGAGTGAGAGAAATATGAGTGTGGAAGAGAGAGCGTGTGTGTATGACGGAGTGAGAGAAATATGAGTCAGGAAGAGAGAGCGTGTGTGTATGACGGAGTGAGACAATTTTGAGTGAAAGAGAGGGAATTGTGAGTGAGGGAGAGGGATAAGTGTGAGTGAGGGAGAGAATTGTCTGTGAGGGAGAGAGATAAGTGTGAGTGAGGGAGAGAGGGCGTGTGTGAATGACAGAGACAAAGGGAGAGAGGGCGTGTGTGAATGACAGAGACAAAGGGTGGGAGGGCGTGTGTGAATGACAGACAAAGGGAGAGAGGGCGTGTGTGAATGACAGAGACAAAGGGAGAGAGGGCGTGTGTGAATGACAGAGACAAAGGGAGAGAGGGCGTGTGTGAATGACAGAGACAAAGGGAGAGAGGGCGTGTGTGAATGACAGAGACAAAGGGAGAGAGGGCGTGTGTGAATGACAGAGACAAAGGGAGAGAGGGCGTGTGTGAATGACAGAGACAAAGGGAGAGAGGGCGTGTGTGAATGACAGAGACAAAGGGAGAGAGGGCGTGTGTGAATGACAGAGACAAAGGGAGAGAGGGCGTGTGTGAATGACAGAGACAAAGGGAGAGAGGGCGTGTGTGAATGACAGAGACAAAGGGAGAGAGGGCGTGTGTGAATGACAGAGACAAAGGGAGAGAGGGCGTGTGTGAATGACAGAGACAAAGGGAGAGAGGGCGTGTGTGAATGACAGAGACAAAGGGTGGGAGGGCGTGTGTGAATGACAGACAAAGGGAGAGAGGGCGTGTGTGAATGACAGAGACAAAGGGAGAGAGGGCGTGTGTGAATGACAGAGACAAAGGGAGAGAGGGCGTGTGTGAATGACAGAGACAAAGGGAGAGAGGGCGTGTGTGAATGACAGAGACAAAGGGAGAGAGGGCGTGTGTGAATGACAGAGACAAAGGGAGAGAGGGCGTGTGTGAATGACAGAGACAAAGGGAGAGAGGGCGTGTGTGAATGACAGAGACAAAGGGAGAGAGGGCGTGTGTGAATGACAGAGACAAAGGGAGAGAGGGCGTGTGTGAATGACAGAGACAAAGGGAGAGAGGGCGTGTGTGAATGACAGAGACAAAGGGAGAGAGGGCGTGTGTGAATGACAGAGACAAAGGGAGAGAGGGCGTGTGTGAATGACAGAGACAAAGGGAGAGAGGGCGTGTGTGAATGACAGAGACAAAGGGAGAGAGGGCGTGTGTGAATGACAGAGACAAAGGGAGAGAGGGCGTGTGTGAATGACAGAGACAAAGGGAGAGAGGGCGTGTGTGAATGACAGAGACAAAGGGAGAGAGGGCGTGTGTGAATGACAGAGACAAAGGGAGAGAGGGCGTGTGTGAATGACAGAGACAAAGGGTGGGAGGGCGTGTGTGAATGACAGACAAAGGGAGAGAGGGCGTGTGTGAATGACAGAGACAAAGGGAGAGAGGGCGTGTGTGAATGACAGAGACAAAGGGAGAGAGGGCGTGTGTGAATGACAGAGACAAAGGGAGAGAGGGCGTGTGTGAATGACAGAGACAAAGGGAGAGAGGGCGTGTGTGAATGACAGAGACAAAGGGAGAGAGGGCGTGTGTGAATGACAGAGACAAAGGGAGAGAGGGCGTGTGTGAATGACAGAGACAAAGGGAGAGAGGGCGTGTGTGAATGACAGAGACAAAGGGAGAGAGGGCGTGTGTGAATGACAGAGACAAAGGGAGAGAGGGCGTGTGTGAATGACAGAGACAAAGGGAGAGAGGGCGTGTGTGAATGACAGAGACAAAGGGAGAGAGGGCGTGTGTGAATGACAGAGACAAAGGGAGAGAGGGCGTGTGTGAATGCCAGAGACAAAGGGAGAGAGGGCGTGTGTGAATGACAGAGACAAAGGGAGAGAGGGCGTGTGTGAATGACAGAGACAAAGGGTGGGAGGGCGTGTGTGAATGACAGAGACAAAGGGAGAGAGGGCGTGTGTGAATGACAGAGACAAAGGGAGAGAGGGCGTGTGTGAATGACAGAGACAAAGGGAGAGAGGGCGTGTGTGAATGACAGAGACAAAGGGAGAGAGGGCGTGTGTGAATGACAGAGACAAAGGGAGAGAGGGCGTGTGTGAATGACAGAGACAAAGGGAGAGAGGGCGTGTGTGAATGACAGAGACAAAGGGAGACAGAATGTGAATGTATAACGGAGTAGGACAAGTGTGAGTGATGAAGAGACAGCGAGTGAGTGCTTGTGTGTAAAGGAGATTGAGAACGAGTTGTGTATCTGCATGTGTAAAAGTGACATTGTGTATCTGTATGTGTAAAAGTGACATTGTGCATCTGTATGTGTAAAAGTGACATTGTGTATCTATATGTGTAAAAATGACATTGTGTATCTGCATGTGTAAAAGTGACATTGTGTATCTGTATGTGTAAAAGTGACATTGTGTATCTATATGTGTAAAAATGACATTGTGTATCTGCATGTGTAAAAGTGACATTGTGTATCTGCATGTGTAAAAGTGACATTGTGTATCTGCATGTGTAAAAGTGACATTGTGTATCTGTATGTGTAAAAGTGACATTGTGTATCTGCATGTGTAAAAGTGACATTGTGTATCTGTATGTGTAAAAGTGACGTTGTGTATCTGTATGTGTAAAAGTGACATTGTGTATCTGTATGTGTAAAAGTGACATTGTGTATCTGCATGTGTAAAAGTGACATTGTGTATCTGCATGTGTAAAAGTGACATTGTGTATCTGTATGTGTAAAAGTGACATTGTGTATCTGTATGTGTAAAAGTGACATTGTGTATCTGTATGTGTAAAAGTGACATTGTGTATCTGTATGTGTAAAAGTGACATTGTGTATCTGCATGTGTAAAAGTGACATTGTGTATCTGTATGTGTAAAAGTGACATTGTGTATCTGTATGTGTAAAAGTGACATTGTGTGTGACTGAATGTATGCATACAGTTATATGTGTGTTTGTGTTAGCGAGTGTGTGGGTGTGTGTGTGTGTGTGTGATAGAGAGAACCGCACGTGCGTGTGTGCGTGAGAAAAAGTTATGAAAGAGAGAGAGAGAGTGTGTGTGTGTTGGTCTCAGAGCTTGTGTTAGAAAGAGAGTGTGTGTGATTGTACGTGTGCATGAGAGTGTGTGTGAGAGTGTGTATGAGAGGGTGTGTGTGAGAGCGTGTGTGGAGTGTGTGTGTGTGAAGGTGTGTGTGTGTGAGAGAGTGTGTGCGAGGGTGTGTGTGTGTGAGAGTGTGTGTGTGAGAGTGTGTGTGATAGTGTGTGAGAGAGAGTGTGTGTGAGAGTGTGTGAGAGAGAGTGTATGTGAGAGTGTGTGAGAAAGTGTGTGAGAGTGTGTGTGAGGGTGTGTGTGTGTGAGAGTGTGTGTGAGAGGGTGTGCGTGCGAGTGTGTGTGAAAGGGTGTGTGTGAGTGAAAGGGTGTGTGTGAGTGTGTGTGTGATAGAGTGGGTGTGAGAGTGTGTGAAAGTGAGTGTAAGAAAGTGTGAGGATGTGTGAGAGAGGGTGTGTGAGAGTGTGCATGAGATAGTGGATGTGAGAGTGTGTGAGAGTGTGTGTGAGAGAGTGGATATGAGAGTGTATGTTAGAGAGTGTGTGTGAGTGTGTGTGAAACAGTGGGTGTGAGAGAGTGGGTTTGAGAGAGAATGTGTATGAGAGAGAATGTGTATGAGAGAGAATGTGTGTAAGAGTGAATGTGAGAGAGAGAGTGCGTGTGAGTGAGGTAACGTGTTAGAGAGAGAGATAGTGTGTGAGTGATATAGTGTGTTAGAGAGAGAGCGTGTTAGTGAGAGAGTATGTGAGATTAAATTTGTAAGAGTGTGTGTGAGAGAGTGCGTGTGTGTGAGAACGTGTATTAGAGAGTGAGTGTGGAAGTAAGAGAGTGTGTGGGGAAGTGAGAGAGTGTGTGGGGAAGTGAGAGAGTGTGTGGGGAAGTGAGAGAGTGTGTGGGGAAGTGAGAGAGTGTGTGGGGAAGGGAGAGAGTGTGTGGGGAAGTGAGAGAGTGTGTGGGGAAGTGAGAGAGTGTGTGGGGAAGTGAGAGAGTGTGTGGGGAAGTGAGAGAGTGTGTGGGGAAGTGAGAGAGTGTGTGGGGAAGTGAGAGAGTGTGTGTGGAAGTGAGAGAGTGAGTGTGGAAGTGAGAGAGTGTGTGGGGAAGTGAGAGAGTGTGTGGGGAAGTGAGAGAGTGTGTGGGGAAGTGAGAGAGTGTGTGGGGAAGTGAGAGAGTGTGTGGGGAAGTGAGAGAGTGTGTGGGGAAGTGAGAGAGTGTGTGGGGAAGTGAGAGAGTGTGTGGGGAAGTGAGAGAGTGTGTGGGGAAGTGAGAGAGTGTGTGGGGAAGTGAGAGAGTGGGTGGGGAAGTGAGAGAGTGTGTGGGGAAGTGAGAGAGTGTGTGGGGAAGTGAGAGAGTGTGTGGGGAAGTGAGAGAGTGTGTGGGGAAGTGAGAGAGTGTGTGGGGAAGTGAGAGAGTGTGTGGGGAAGTGAGAGAGTGTGTGGGGAAGTGAGACAGTGTGTGGGGAAGTGAGAGAGTGTGTGGGGAAGTGAGAGAGTGTGTGGGGAAGTGAGAGAGTGTGTGGGGAAGTGAGAGAGTGTGTGGGGAAGTGAGAGAGGGGGTGGGGAAGTGAGAGAGTGTGTGGGGAAGTGAGAGAGTGTGTGGGGAAGTGAGAGAGTGTGTGGGGAAGTGAGAGAGTGTGTGGGGAAGTGAGAGAGTGTGTGGGGAAGTGAGAGAGTGTGTGGGGAAGTGAGAGAGTGTGTGGGGAAGTGAGACAGTGTGTGGGGAAGTGAGAGAGTGTGTGGGGAAGTGAGAGAGTGTGTGGGGAAGTGAGAGAGTGTGTGGGGAAGTGAGAGAGTGTGTGGGGAAGTGAGAGAGTGTGTGGGGAAGTGAGAGAGTGTGTGGGGAAGTGAGAGAGTGTGTGGGGAAGTGAGAGAGTGTGTGGGGAAGTGAGAGAGTGTGTGGGGAAGTGAGAGAGTGTGTGAGACATAGTGTGTATGTGTGAGAGAGTGTGCGTGAGAAAGACAGTGTTTGGGAAAGAGAGTGTGTGACCGAGAAAGTGCGTGGCCTTGTGTATGTGTTAAAGAGTATGTGTGAGACAGTGTGTGTGAGAGTCTGTGTTAGAGAGTGTGTGTGAGAAAGTTTGTGAGAGACTGCATGTGTCTGTGAGAGAGAAAGAGAGAGAGAGAAAGGGTGTGAAAAAATCTGTGTGAGAGAGTATAATTCGAACGCGGTGCGTTGGGATTGTCAAACGGACGTTTGACCCCTAGGCCATGCAGTCCTCATATTAAGTGATATATCAATTAGAAAACCATTGATTATTGCACTTATTAGTTCCTTATTTCTCAACACGGCTGAGCAGCGCATGAGCTGCAGTGGTCAGCGACCCATAGCTGACTGCTAGCGTCATGGCCAGCGAACCAAAGCTGCCAAGACCCTTCTACACCTCCACGTGGTGATCCTGGATAACAGGCTGCAGCAAGGCAGACTGGCTAAGGAGAAGGGATCGAAGAAGGAATGCTAACCCGGTACTCAAAAAATGCTTGCTGAAGTCGGATGTGTTGGACCGAAAGGTGAAAATATCGCAGTCAAGCTGTAAACTACGACACAACGCATTCCGTTCCCTGGACTACATTCAGCTACTTAAGCCCTTTCAGGGTTTAGTAGTGGGAGACTGAGAACGAACGAAGCCAAGCCATTTCTCAACACAATTCCCACCAATGATGCACTTATCCCATCACTTTACCAGAGCCCCGGAGCCTGCAGCATGGAAGTTGTTGGTCTACTGTCTGATCCACATTTGTACTTCACGCTAAACCTCTTTGTTAAGGCGAAACAGTTCCCGCCAAGGTGGAATCATGCATTATTATGTAGGCTAAACCATGCGAACACTGTTACAGTTGCTACATTTTATATCGTTACTCGTCTTGAACGACCTCCCTCAACCCCCCCTCCCCCCCCCCCGAAATACCCCCCACCACCCCCACCCCGCTCCTGCTGCAACATGAACAGGATTACCTGGTAGGGCTTCATCAGCAACTTGTTTACGTCCTTGAGAAAATATATCAACCCAGCTATGCAACACACGGTTCTCAGCGTAAACAGGAAGCATTTCCTCGCGAATATTCTGGGGACCGAGTGGTCTTCATGTAAGACGTCGGCCTCGGATGCTGGAGGTCGTGGGTTCAAATTACGAAGGAGACCGGGTATTGTTCACGTGGACTTATTGTGTTTCCCCGGATTTCTACAAATTAGAGATCGGACAACCGTGTTCAGTGTCGCGCACGTTAAAAATCTCTCGGCAATTGAAAAGAGTGAGCTTAACGGCCGCTGACTGTGCAAAATTCCAGATTATGTTTAAAATCTTCCCAATCTATTTCAGGCTCATCGCCGGTGCTACGGAGTTCGTGCATTGTGCTGAGATTCTACAAAAATATAGAGAAGAATAGATCACTTATGGGTTAAACCGTGTACAATGACGGTGATTCTTCGACTACAATAAGCTAAACTAAAATAAACTAAAACTATGAATTTTCTTTGTTGAAAATTCATTTGCCCCCAAAATACGCACAACAGCCCGCTGTCCGTGAATTGTACACTCTATGATCGCGTGCGCCATTTTGTATCTAGCCGAACGTATACACGCACATCCGACAGTTAGCGTCTGCTACCTACAGTAATCATAAATCTGGATGTTACAGCTTCCTAATGACGCCTTTAGATATTACCTACCAACTACATTTTCAAGCTATTCCAAATCAGTATGTGACCTACTTACTGACTTACCCGCGTAAATAACACACTATTAAAAGGACGAAAAACTCGTTTTCCTGGGAATAAGAAGACCTCATCAACCAGCCCGCTTGCCCTGACCTGACCAACGTGAAAGTGTGTGACGGCCATTTCCAGACTCAGTCGACGCAAATTCCCCCAAGCTGACAAATTAAACAGCCTCACTTCCCACCCCCTTTCCCCCAGCTCCTGAGAACTCAGACTGGCATTCCTGTCTCGCCAAATATTAGCTGTCCCTTCTGAGCTCAGGGACAGAAACAGGGCGGGAGAAGCCCTTGTAGTTGGGCCCGGCGTCTGGTGTCTGCGTGAACGCACTTCATGCACTCTTGCTATAGTGGTTTCTGTAACAATGTGCTAGCCCAGTACTGTAAGACTCTTGTAATATTGTCAATATACTGCTTCCAAAATGCCCATAGTAACACAGTCCCGTACATTTTTGAAACCCTAAAAAATTATTGTAAAGGAAACGCTTCGCGGTACTTGCCTCTTAATTCACCCCACACAGAGTTCCCTTGGTTTCGATTACACGCAGTTTGACAGCTGATGCAAAGTTTACGGTAGATGCAGATCTTATGACTCACGGGGAAATCCATTTGAAGCGTCAGATTCCAAGGCTGACTAGATAACGGAATTTGCATGTGTGAACTATCAGTGTAACTATAATAACGTGTTCGGGAAACAAAGATGGTTTAAACAGTTGGTTTCAGAGCAGGATTATGTGAAAAGATCACTCTAAATGGTGATTTGTTGTGTCTTGTACAATGAATTTGTTTTATTTCTCTGTGTAGAGCATGTATTGACTATAAACCTTGGCCCCATTATAAGTTCCTTTATTTAGTCAGCCTTGGAATATGACGTTTCATATGGATTTTCTCGTTCAGTTAGATGGCCTATCTAAAGTAGACCATGGATAATGAGTGTAGCGGGACATTCCATTTAAGTTTAAGGGGAGGACAGGTCGATATAATTTTATATTAAATAAATAATTTGAAGCTTAGATAAAGGTAGTTGTGTAGAAAAGATGGTTATATTCAGTTTGACGACCAATCTGCTGACAGAATGTAAGGCCCTAAAATGGAGCAAAAGGACATTTTCCGGGCAGGCGGATTGAAATAATTGGACAACCAAACCTCACAATTTTATTTAGATACAGTTTTATTGTCAATAGACGTGATGTTTGACACACGATTATTCAAGGGCAGACATATTATTCAAGGGCGGACATATTATTATTATTATTCGTACGCTGTCAGACGTCAACTTCAATTTGTTCGAAGAAAGCAGCTGTCATCTTGAGGCTGTCGACACTGTCATAGAGCTTGTCTAGTGTTACCACTGCTGATGGCCAAATAAAACTGTTGGACTCTTCGTAGGTCACACTAGAATCTGGTTGTGGTAGTCTTGCACCTTTTTTTGCCAGTCTGTCTGCCTCCTCGTTGCCTTGGATGTTACAGTGAGATGGAACCCACTGTACCACTACTCTTTTTTGGTGCGCACTGCTGGCATAGTTGACAGAGTACTGCTATTAAGTCATTAAGTTCAGTATTTTTCCGGCTTTTTAGTGTTGTAACCACGGCCAGGGCATCTGTAAACAGGACTATCTGGCTTTCATTGCTTTCGCCTGTCAGCATTGCTTTTACTGCAGCCTTCAGTGCCTCTGCCTCCGCTCTGAAATTGCTTGAGAATTTTCCAGTTGCCACTGATAGTGATATTTTTATACCATTTGTTAGGCTCAGGAATATCCCTCCCCCTCCATTCTGTGTTGTATTTGTTACAGAACAGTCGGTGTATATGCTTGGGTAGTTTTCCGCTATGTACATCAGGGTTAGGACATATTATTCAAGGGCAGACATATTATTCAAGAGCGGGGATATTATTCAAGGGCAGATATATTATTCAAATGCTGGCATATTATTCAAGGGTTGACATATTATTCAAGGGTTGACATATTATTCAAGGGCTGACATATTATTCTTCTTCTTCTTCTTCTTCTGCGTACACAGTCAGACAGTAACCATTATTTTTTCGAAAAAAGCGGCGGTCATCCTGAGACTCTCGCCACTACCATAGAGCTTGTCTTGCAGTTCCACTGGCAATGGCCACATCTGCTCTCTCTGATCCTCGTATGTCGGGCAGCTCTGCAGCAGATGTTCAGTGGTCATTTTGCCAGTACCGCACGGGCATTCGTCGGTACACCCTATCTTCAATTTGTTGAATAGGTGGTACCTCAGTCTGTTGTGGCCAGTGCGAAGTCTGAAGACAACGACCTGCTCTCTTCGGTTCAACTGGTAATAAGCATCGTTTTTGGTGTAACCAGTATGTTCGGTTTCCCATTTGGTCATGTACCTGGCTTTGATAAGCCGTTTTGACTCTTCGTACGTCATACTGGTATCTGTTTGTGGTAGCCTTGCACCTTCTTTTGCCAGTCTGTCTGCCTCCTCGTTGCCTTGCATGTTGCAGTGTGACGGAACCCACTGTACCACTACCCTTTTTGGTGCGGACTGCTGGCACAGTTTGCAGAGTGCTGCTCTTAAGTCATTAAGCTCAGTGTTTTTCTGGCTTTTTAGCGCTGTGACTACGGCGAGAGCATCTGTCAGCAGGACTGTATGGCTCTCATTTTCACTGTGTGTTACCATTTCTTCCACTGCCGCCCTCAGTGCCTCTGCCTCTGCTCTGAAATTGCTTGTGTACTTACCAGTAGCGAACGACAGTGTTATTTTTCTGCCATTTGGTAGGTTCAGGCATGCTCCTGCCCCTCCGTTCTGTGTAGTGTTTGTTACAGAACCGTCGGTGTATGCATGGGTCCAGTCCATGCTTGGGTAGCTTTTCGTTATGAAGCTTAGGGTAGTGTCTCTCCTTTCTTTTTCAGTCTGGCAGTTTTTGTTTGCAATACCTGGTATATTTTCTACCACCTCTGGAAATATATCCTGCCTCCAAGTAGGTTTTCGTACAGTAGTGATGGGTTTTGGTGTTGTTAGTGCGTTTATGGGATCTTCGTGCATCTTTGCTTTTGCTATTTCTGCAAAGTTTCTCCGCTTTAGTTTCCCAGTTCCCAAATTGTTTAGTCTCTGGTACATTGGGTGGTCCGTCAGTCTTCGGAGCTTCTCTGACTGCAGCTGGGCTCTGCAGTCTCTTCTATCGGTCATGGATTGCAGTTTTGTAATCTTTTCAAGTTCTACAATTGGCGTTGACTTCATGACATATTATTCAAAAGCTGACATATTATTCAAGTGCTGACATATTATTCAAGGGCTGACATATTATTCAAGAACATTATAAATGATACGCTTGTTATGATTTTCTTTTTTTTCTTTTCTTTTCCTATGCTCCATTCGGGCACTCCAATGTTTAATAGGGTGTTCTTATTTTCTTGTTTGCTTCGGGGGTCTCTGATGCGAAGTGGTTAAGCCGTTTGCCTCGTGTTCAGACGGTCGGGGTTCGATTTCGAGCTGCGACGGTCGGTCCATGATGTCAATTTTTTCCGGAGATCCCTGGGTTCATGGCTGGAGCTACGGAGTTCGTGCTTTGTGCGATGCTCTAGACAGATGGGGTACCTATCTGCCGAGAGAGACCGAGCTAAAATGGGGAAAAACCCGAGGCAATGAAGTCGAGCCTCCGCTTAAAGTTCGTTTTTTTCTTTGCTTCCTAGAGGACACTTACATTCTTGGTGGTGTGTTCTTGTGATATTCCTCTCTGCTCCGTACGGGGCACTCAAATTCTTGGTCGTGTGTTTTTGTTGTATTCTCCTCTTCTCCCTAGGGGGCACTCCGATGTTTTATAGTGTGTTCTTGTTGCATTCTCCTCTGCTCCCTAGGGGGCACTCCAATGTTTTATAGTGTGTTCTTGTTGTATTCTTCTCTGCTCCCTAGGGGGCACTCCAATGTTTTATAGTGTGTTCTTGTTGTATTCTCCTCTTCTCCCTAGGGGGCACTCCGATGTTTTATAGTGTGTTCTTGTTGTATTCTTCTCTGCTCCCTAGGGGGCACTCCAATGTTTTATAGTGTGTTCTTGTTGTATTCTCCTCTTCTCCCTAGGGGGCACTCCGATGTTTTATAGTGTGTTCTTGTTGTATTCTCCTCTGCTCCCTAGGGGGCACTCCGATGTTTTATAGTGTGTTCTTATTGTATTCTCCTTTTCTCCCTAGGGAGCACTCCGATGTTTAATAGTGTTCTCATTTTCTTCTCAGTTCCCCAGACTTGTGCCACTGTAATCTACTTTGCATATCTCACATTCGAGTTACTTGAATTCGTTCCCGCTCCTCTAACGTCGGACAGCGACTTGATCCCCGTCTAACCTACCACATGGGATGTCTCAATTCTGATTACTAGAACACATGACCACAGGTAATTCTTCTTCTTCTTCTTCGTTCGTTCTCAATCTCCCACTACCAAATCCTGAAAGGGTAAGTCGCAGAATGTAGTCCAGAGAACGGAATGCGTTGTGTTGTAGTTTACAGCTTGGCTGCCATATTTGCACCTTTCGGTCCAACACATCCGACTTCAGCAAGCATTTTTTGAGTACTGGGTTAGCATTCCATCTTCGATCCCTTCTCCTTAGCCAGTGTTCTGCCCAACTGCAGCCTGTTACCCAGGATCACCGCGTGGAGGTGTAGAAGGGTTGTGGCAGCTATGGTTCGCTGGCCCTGACGCTAGCAGTCACTATGGGTCACTGACCACTGCAGCTCATGCGCTGCTCAGCATCTTGATCCCACCACAGGTAATGATACCGGTCTCTTGATCAATGAGTCACGCGTTCAAAACCCCGGTACAGCCCAGGCTACTTCTTTTCAGGCGCCAAAAATTACAAAAACATCATGTACACTGTACGGCGACTGCAGGGGCTAGTGACCATTTATTCCTCAGCTCTGTAATGCACTCCAGGAACGGAAAAAGACGATTTAAGGACAATAAAATATTGTCTGAGACTTCCTTCTTAGAATAATCGGAATTCCAATATTAAAACAGGCAGGTATGCCATACCTCCTGCCAGAAAGCGGAAGGCTATCAGTAGTATGTTCCTTATTTAGCTATTTTTACTTATTAGTGCACTGGTAGAGCACTTGCCTTTCATGACAAAGGTACATGGTTCAATTTCCGCTACTGGCAGCTCCAGTTGACCCAGCAGTAGATGTGTGTTTGGTTCACCAAAGGAAAATGGCAGCGAGAAAGGGAACTGGCCACACCACCTCACAAAGAAGTGACTTAGTACAATAAAGGCTCTAACACTTCCCTCCTGACGGCAGTGTCAGCCATAGGACTACCATTATTTTTTTTACTACCTGCGTCTTGCTAGGTCTGGGAAATGTTGTTGGCGCTGTTGTTGATGATGTTGTTGCTGTTGATGTTGTTGCTATTGATGTTGTTGCTGTTGATGTTGTTGCTGTTGATGTTGTTGCTGTTGATGTTGTTGCTGTTGATGTTGTTGCTGTTGATGTTGTTGCTGTTGATGTTGTTGCTGTTGATGTTGTTGCTGTTGATGTTGCTGAATAACCACAATGAGTATGATTACTCTTTAGGTGGCGGGTTGCAGTAGCTTTCCTCACATCCCGAGTGTGCTGATGAAGGTTAATCAGGGTTCCCCATATGGTTGTGCTTTGCTTGGCTTCATCTGCGTGCCGCTCACTACTAAGGGGATCACACCTATCCCTCATCTCGCTAGCCAGACTGTCTTGACGCATCATGTTTCCAGCGAGAACTGCGTGAAGCAAGTTGGGGGTCTTGATCAGTATATTTTGCCTGACCCTGACTAACATTGTCCGATCAGTATATTTTGCCTGACCCTGACTAACAATGTCCGATCAGTATATTTTGCCTGACCCTGACTAACATTGTCCGATCAGTATATTTTGCCTGACCCTGACTAACATTGTCCTATCAGTATATTTTGCTTGACCCTGACTAACATTGTCCGATCAGCATATTTTGCCTGACCCTGACTAACATTGTCCGATCAGTATATTTTGCCTGACCCTGACTAACATTGTCCGATCAGTGTATTTTGCTTGACCCAACGTTAGTTTCCTCTCCCCCTTGAAGGAAAAAAGATTGTGTATTGTTAAGAAATGTCATTACTTTTTAGAATATAGCCCAGACAGCGACTAACAGACTATTTTTATCGATTTTCAACTGTCAATGATTCGTTTACGTATATAGTGTTTACACTGGATCTTCGAGTATGTCGTCAATCTCCAATATCACAAAACTCTGGTCTTACCTCCCTTAAGATCAAGGGGAGCTTAAAACACCAACGTTTTCGTGCCTTTGTTTCTTTACAGGCAAGCGCCTTGAGCTCACCAACTTTATCGACCTCTTCTTATTTCTCTCTATCTCTATCCACTCCCCCCACCCCACACCCCCCCCCCCCAACTTCGATCCTATTCATATCTCTTCCATCTCACTTCATACGACCGGTTTTCTTATGCAATTTAACTCCCTCCATTTAAAAATATTTTTTCTAAATAATGTTTCTCAAAAATCGATGCTCATACAGATTTCACTTTCACTCAGGTTTATAACCTTTCACACGCACACCCACACTCACACCCACATCCACCCACCCACACGCACACAAACACGTGCCTCAGACTGAGGCCTTTCCATTTCACTTTTGTTGGGTTTGACCGCTGAGATCTACCTAACTAGCATAGGCACATACAGACGTACACGCGTATCCAAGCACTAGTTAATATGTATTGATATCGCCTAAATGACTACGGTCTGAGAGAAAAGGGGCCCTGTCCCCATCAATAGAATACGAAGAGGCAAACCTTTAACCAACAACAAAATATATAATATTCCTTTTGTGTTTCCCCTAACTTAACTTAACGTCTTTATACTGCAGAGTCTGTATACAACCAGTTCCATTTACATTACCGTGCTCTAAAAGCTATGCGCATCCAATGTATTCTTAAATGCATTAACTGTCCCTGCCTCTACTACCTCCCATGCATATGCATTCCAAGCATTCACCACTCCCAGACTAAAAAAATATTTCCTAATATCTAATCTGGACCTCTATTTGGTTAATTTGTAGCTGCGCCCTCTTATTCTTGTGGGTGGCTGTATTTTTTTTAAAACTTGTTAAAGTCTAATTTCTCCGTTCCTGTGATCATCTTATAAACCTGTATTAAGTCACCTCAAACTCTTCTGAGTCTTTCCTCATAACTGTAATTCTATAATCCCACTATCATCTTTGTCGCTCTTTTTTGTATTCTTTCCAGCATGTTTATATCCCGTCTATGATAAGGACTCCCCACCTGTACACAGTACTCCAATCTAGGTCTAACTAAAGCTTTATACAGTTTGACTATCACTTCCTTGCTCTTATGTTTAATATTTCTTTTTATCATACCTAATATCGCATTTGCCTTTTTCACTGCTACATGAACTTGCTCACTCACCTTACCTATACGATTTATTATAACCCCTAGATCCCTTTCCCTATATATATACATCTGTCTAATATTGTTCTATCCCATTCTGTAATTATGTTCCATATTTGATCTACCCATGTGGATGACTGTACATTTATCTACATTAAACTCCATTTGTCAGCTTACATGCCATTCTAGAATTGTATCTAAATCCGACCTCAATATATCCACTTCCGCTTTAGATGAGACACTACTGCATAGTTTTGTGTCATCAGCAAATTTTGCAATCATGGATCCCATATCAATGTCCAAATCATTTATATATATCAAGAACAAAATTGGTCCCAAAACCGAGCCCTGTGACACACCACTTTTCACTTCACACCACTCAGAGTACTCCTTATTTATGTCCACTCTCTACCTTCTTCCCGTTAACCAATTTTCAATCCATTTGACAACTACCCCACTCATTCCATGTGATTTTAACTTTCGAAATAATCTTTGATGAAGTACTCTATCACATGCCTTTGCAAAATCTAGATAAATAACGTCCACTGGCTCCCCTTTGTCTATGATTTTAGTAACCTCCTCCATGAATTCTAATAGATTTGTTAAACATGATCTCCCTCTAGTAAACCCATGCTGACTTTCTGATTAGATTAAACTTGTCTAAATGCATTACAATGTTTTCTTTGATTATTGACTCTAACAATTTACAGACTATGCTCGTTAAACTCACCGGTCTATAATTTGCTGGATCTGATTTTTTTGCCCTTATTTAATAAAGGGATCACTCTCGCATCTTTCCAATCTCGTGGAACAATCCCTTTTGCAAGTGATTGAGAACATAATATAGCCAATGGTTTTGCTAGTTGGTCTCTAATTTCAAAAATCAATTTTGGATGAATACCATCTTGACCTGGACATTTATCCACTCTAAACTCTAAACAATTTATTTAAAAGCATTTCCTCTGTAATACAGATTGATCTAAATCCCGCTGTATCCATGTCTCTTTGAAAAATATCTATAGGCTCTGGGATCTTGGGGCAGTCCTTTTATATAGACTGTGCCAAAGTACTGATTGAGTAGATTAGCTGCATCTCTATTCTGACTTATTATTTTCCATGTACTGTACATGAGAGGGCCTACTTTGTCTTTTCTTCTTTGTTTATTTCTAACATAAGAGAAGAAGCTTTTACTATCAGTCTTGATCATCTGAGCAATTTTTTTTTCGAATTCCATTTTTTACTGTTTTATTCACTTTCTGAACTATGTTCTGCTGGTTCAAATATTTTAAATATGTTTCTTTTGATTTACCTGCCTCTACATATTTTCCCCATGCTTTATTTTTAGCTTTTCTACATTTAATTACAAATCTAGTTATTCACTTTCTACGCTTGGGGTTTACTTCCCTAGCCGGACGTCATATCCGCATATTTTTGTATTCCATTTCCGTCGCTCGTTCCATGGGTTCCCTCTCTAGTGTTGATTTCTGTTTTATCATTTCCATCAGCACTGTCATTTTCGTTTAGATCAGTTGCACATTTTTAATTGTGTTGTCCTTGGACCTCCATGAAGGCAATTTGGTCGTAAAATATGTTGTTTTTGTTATTCTGCTTGTGTAAGGACTGGCGCATACTTGTTATGTTTATTATTGACGCAAACTGTAATTGACATAAATCGATGCTCTCCAAACATTGAAAACGAATAACGCAATGAATAACGGATTGCAGACGAGATATACAGAAACCAGGCTAGGACAATGAAATACACTATATGTGCTCATTATTTCTATTGTTACGGACTTTCAAACGCACATCACCGAGAGAAAAGAATATTTATTACATGGCATAGAATTTTTCTTTTTTTTTTTTTTTTTTGCTTTCGCCTTATTTATCTATTCCCAAAGGCGTGTGTGCGTTACACTGTGGTTTTTATTTTGCGCCTGTCGGCCCAGTGCATCCGACTTCAGCATGCATTTTTAGGAAAGGGTCTGCTTCCTCGTGCATTTTCTAAGGGTTTGCTTCCCCGGGGTAACGGCCGGTGCTGTGATGGGGATCGAACCCAGCACCTTCCGGTTGTGAGCCGTGCCACTTAACCACTAGGCCACGCCGTCCCCTGCATGGCATAGAATAAAAGATGATAGTCACAATGATCCAGTATGAATGCTATTTTGCATTAAATCAATTATATAAATATGGTACTTAAATATTAATCCACGATATTTAATATTGTTTTTTAAATAAACATGCATTCGCTTGTATTCAATCACATCCTGTATCAAACTAATTACCAGGGAGTAACCCTTCTAATTACCAGGGAGTAACCCTTCTAATTACCAGGGAGTAACCCTTCTAATTACCAGGGAGTAACCCTTCTAATTACCAGGGAGTAACCCTTCTAATTACCAGGGAGTAACCCTTCTAATTACCAGGGAGTAACCCTTCTAATTACCAGGGAGTAACCCTTCTAATTACCAGGGAGTAACCCTTCTAATTACCAGGGAGTAACCCTTCTAATTACCAGGGAGTAACCCTTCTAATTACCAGGGAGTAACCCTTCTAATTACCAGGGAGTAACCCTTCTAATTACCAGGGAGTAACCCTTCTAATTACCAGGGAGTAACCCTTCTAATTACCAGGGAGTAACCCTTCTAATTACCGGGGAGTAACCCTGCTAATTACCGGGGAGTAACCCTGCTAATTACCGGGGAGTAACCCTGCTAATTACCAGGGAGTAACCCTTCTAATTACCAGGGAGTAACCCTTCTGGGCTCCAGAATCGACAACAATTGAGACTGCATGAAAGAATTGAGAAGAAGACGAGCCATGGCAACGCATAGACTGAACAGCCTGAAGAAATTATGGCAGAGCACCAACAAAACGACAAAAGTGAAAGTCTTGAGAGCCTGTGTTTTTCCTGTGGCAGCATACGGCTGAAACTAGATGTGTCAGACCAAAAGGAGCAAATATCGCAGGCTCGCTGTAAACTACGACACAACGTCACAACGCCCTTCTCAGAACGAATGTCATAGACAAAAACCTGACTGTAGAGTTCAATAATGGCACTGCAAATTCTGCTTGACAACAAAATAAACGAACTAATTATTACAAACGGAAAAAAAACCACGTTTCCGTAGACATAAGTGTAAGTCGTCAACTAGTGTGTATTCTGGTTAAATCCGTGGCCCTGCCTCATCCATAATGGACTAAAACACGAGAACAAGAATTGACAGCTGCCGGTTAGGCGCCATCTTGGTTAGCATTTATAGCATGTGGCAGTGTTGCTCCGCTTCTGATCAGCTCACCAGCTCTCTTCTTCTTCTTTTCCTTCTGCTTCTTCTGCGTTGGTTCTCAATCTCCCGCTACCAATCCCTTAACAGAGCTTAGCAAGTAGCAGGATGTAGTCCGGAGAACGGGATGCGTTGTGTCGCTAGTTTACAGCTTGACTGTGATATTTGCACCTTTCGGTCCGGCACATTCGTCTTTGGCAGCAGTCATTTTTTTAGTACTAGGTTAGCTTTCCCTCTTCGATCCCTTCTCCTTAGCCAGTCTGCTCTGTTGCAGCCTGTTATCTAGGATCACCGGGATCAAGATGCGGAGCAGCGCATGAGTTGCAGTGGTCAGCGACCCATAGCTGACTGCTAGCGTCAGGGTCAGCGACCCAGAGCTGCCAAGACCTTCTACACCTACACACGGTGATCCTGGATAACAGGCTGCAGCAGGGCAGACTGGCTAAGGAGAAGGGATAGAAGAGGGAATGCTAACCCGGTACTAAAAGAATGCTTGCTGAAGTCGGATGTGTTGGACCGAAAGGTGCAAATTTCGCAGTCAAGCAGTAAACTACGACACAGCGCATTCCGTTCTCTGTACTAAATTCCGCTACTTAAGCCCTTTCAGGGCTTTGTAGCGGGAGATTGAGAATGAACGAAGCCAAGCCATCTAGGATCATCGAGTGAAGGTTTAGAAGGGTTTTGGCAGCTCTGGTTCGCTGGCCTTGACGCTTAACAATTATTTTCAAAATACAACCACCTACACGAACAAGGGGGCATAGCTACAAATTAACTAAAGAAAGGTCCAGATTAAATGTTAGAAAATATTTTTTTAGTCAGAGAGAGGTGAATGCTTGGAATGCATTGCCAGAGGACATAGTGCAGGCAGGGACAATTACTGCTTTTAAATAATAGATTGGATGCACATAGCTTTTGGAGAAAGGAAATGTTAAAAAAACTGGTTGTTTACAGACTCAGCAGAGTCTTCTAGACCAGTATAAAGATGTTAAGTTAGATTAAGTTAACACGTGCATCGCGGTATCTACATGTGGCCCACGAAAGTCAGTAAATCGCTTAGAAGTTGGAATATATGTCTGCGATGGAAAAATATATGAAAGCAGTGAAAACCGAAAACACCAAGACCAGACGGAACGAAGTCAACATAGATGGGCCTCAAAACAGAAGGAAGACCCTTTTCCTTTAATTTATATATTCAATATTGTACTCTTAATTCTTATGTATCAAGTATATTTTATTTCATAATCATACCATTTCATTCATCCTCGTTGTACACCTCATTGCATTGCATCTTCACAATGTTTTTATAAAATGTATGATGATGATTTAAAGGAAAAATATTTTAAAATTGTAAAAATTTTTAAACAAGGTTATATATATATATATATATATATATATATATATATATATATAAATCAGGAAATAAATAAAAGGGGTCCGAATCAATTATGAAAGAAAATAAATATTCTGATTCCCAAAATGGTCCCAGGAAAACAATTGTGCACATTTTGCGTCAGAAACTGGGTAAACCGAGAAACACAATAAAATGAAAATTGCATCCAAATACCTACGAGGGACAACGAGAGGTTCGGCAAATGGCGGAACAACGGGAGGAACATCACAGAAACACAAGGCTAGGTACAAACAGATACACACACGCATCCAAGCTCTGGTTTATACGTCTTTATATGGCCCAAATTGACTATGGTCTGGGGTGGAATAGCTGCGCCTCCGCAAGTAGAAACTAGTGAGGCAAACACATAAAATAAAAAATAAAAAGTTAAGACACTAGCAGTCGGATATGGGTCGCTGACCGCTGCAGCTCATGCGCTGCTCAACAGCTTAACTCCACCATTCTTATTATTTCCTGGGACTTCGACATGGCCACTTTCGCTTCATAAGAGATAGTCAATTAATTTGTAGATGTTAATTAATATCGGGTGACCTTTTGTTTTCTCAGGCTTGAACCCCTAATTTTGATTCTGGGAATATAACGATTTCTCCAGGTGTTATAAAGCTGCCTGTAAGGTTGCAGTCGTATTATTCGTTTGTACCAGCTATAATGAGTTCATTAGTTTGTGACTAAATATATGCCTTTTGCACAGTGCATTTAATTCATCCATTTGTCGTGCGAATAGCACTCTTCAAACCTCCGCCTTCAGACTTGGGGACTGTTCTGTGTCAGAGGTCATGTCAAGAAAATTATGGTCCAAGTCTTGATGGGTCCTGGTAAGTATGTTCGGGGATCAAGTCTTGATGGGTCCTGGTAAGTATGTTCGGGGATCAAGTCTTGATGGGTCCTGGTAAGTATGTTCGGGGATCAAGTCTTGATGGGTCCTGGTAAGTATGTTCGGGGATCAAGTCTTGATGGGTCCTGGTAGGTATGTTCGGGGATCAAGTCTTGATGGGTCCTGGTAAGTATGTTCGGGGATCAAGTCTTGATGGGTCCTGGTAAGTATGTTCGGGGATCAAGTCTTGATGGGTCCTGGTAAGTATGTTCGGGGATCAAGTCTCGATGGGTCCTGGTAAGTATGTTCGGGGATCAAGTCTCGATGGGTCCTGGTAAGTATGTTCGGGGATCAAGTCTTGATGGGTCCTGGTAAGTATGTTCGGGGATCAAGTCTTGATGGGTCCTGGTAAGTATGTTCGGGGATCAAGTCTCGATGGGTCCTGGTAAGTATGTTCGGGGATCAAGTCTCGATGGGTCCTGGTAAGTATGTTCGGGGATCAAGTCTTGATGGGTCCTGGTAAGTATGTTCGGGGATCAAGTCTCGATGGGTCCTGGTAAGTATGTTCGGGGATCAAGTCTCGATGGGTCCTGGTAAGTATGTTCGGGGATCAAGTCTTGATGGGTCCTGGTAAGTATGTTTGGGGATCAAGTCTTGATGGGTCCTGGTAAGTATGTTCGGGGATCAGGTCTTGATGGGTCCTGGTAAGTATGTTCGGGGATCAAGTCTTGATGGGTCCTGGTAAGTATGTTCGGGGATCAAGTCTCGATGGGTCCTGGTAAGTATGTTCGGGGATCAAGTCTTGATGGGTCCTGGTAAGTATGTTCGGGGATCAAGTCTTGATGGGTCCTGGTAAGTATGTTCGGGGATCAAGTCTTGATGGGTCCTGGTAAGTATGTTCGGGGATCAAGTCTCGATGGGTCCTGGTAAGTATGTTCGGGGATCAAGTCTTGATGGGTCCTGGTAAGTATGTTCGGGGATCAAGTCTCGATGGGTCCTGGTAAGTATGTTCGGGGATCAAGTCTTGATGGGTCCTGGTAAGTATGTTCGGGGATCAAGTCTCGATGGGTCCTGGTAAGTATGTTCGGGGATCAAGTCTTGATGGGTCCTGGTAAGTATGTTCGGGGATCAAGTCTTGATGGGTCCTGGTAAGTATGTTCGGGGATCAAGTCTCGATGGGTCCTGGTAAGTATGTTCGGGGATCAAGTCTCGATGGGTCCTGGTAAGTATGTTCGGGGATCAAGTCTTGATGGGTCCTGGTAAGTATGTTCGGGGATCAAGTCTCGATGGGTCCTGGTAAGTATGTTCGGGGATCAAGTCTCGATGGGTCCTGGTAAGTATGTTCGGGGATCAAGTCTTGATGGGTCCTGGTAAGTATGTTTGGGGATCAAGTCTTGATGGGTCCTGGTAAGTATGTTCGGGGATCAGGTCTTGATGGGTCCTGGTAAGTATGTTCGGGGATCAAGTCTTGATGGGTCCTGGTAAGTATGTTCGGGGATCAAGTCTCGATGGGTCCTGGTAAGTATGTTCGGGGATCAAGTCTTGATGGGTCCTGGTAAGTATGTTCGGGGATCAAGTCTTGATGGGTCCTGGTAAGTATGTTCGGGGATCAAGTCTTGATGGGTCCTGGTAAGTATGTTCGGGGATCAAGTCTTGATGGGTCCTGGTAAGTATGTTCGGGGATCAAGTCTTGATGGGTCCTGGTAAGTATGTTCGGGGATCAAGTCTTGATGGGTCCTGGTAAGTATGTTCGGGGATCAAGTCTTGATGGGTCCTGGTAAGTATGTTCGGGGATCAAGTCTTGATGGGTCCTGGTAAGTATGTTCGGGGATCAAGTCTTGATGGGTCCTGGTAAGTATGTTCGGGGATCAAGTCTTGATGGGTCCTGGTAAGTATGTTCGGGGATCAGGTCTTGATGGGTCCTGGTAAGTATGTTCGGGGATCAAGTCTTGATGGGTCCTGGTAGGTATGTTCGGGGATCAAGTCTTGATGGGTCCTGGTAAGTATGTTCGGGGATCAAGTCTTGATGGGTCCTGGTAGGTATGTTCGGGGATCAAGTCTCGATGGGTCCTGGTAAGTATGTTCGGGGATCAAGTCTCGATGGGTCCTGGTAGGTATGTTCGGGGATCAAGTCTTGATGGGTCCTGGTAAGTATGTTCGGGGATCAAGTCTTGATGGGTCCTGGTAAGTATGTTCGGGGATCAAGTCTTGATGGGTCCTGGTAAGTATGTTCGGGGATCAAGTCTCGATGGGTCCTGGTAAGTATGTTCGGGGATCAAGTCTTGATGGGTCCTGGTAAGTATGTTCGGGGATCAAGTCTTGATGGGTCCTGGTAAGTATGTTCGGGGATCAAGTCTTGATGGGTCCTGGTAGGTATGTTCGGGGATCAAGTCTCGATGGGTCCTGGTAAGTATGTTCGGGGATCAAGTCTTGATGGGTCCTGGTAAGTATGTTCGGGGATCAAGTCTTGATGGGTCCTGGTAAGTATGTTCGGGGATCAAGTCTTGATGGGTCCTGGTAAGTATGTTCGGGGATCAAGTCTTGATGGGTCCTGGTAAGTATGTTCGGGGATCAAGTCTTGATGGGTCCTGGTAAGTATGTTCGGGGATCAAGTCTTGATGGGTCCTGGTAAGTATGTTCGGGGATCAAGTCTTGATGGGTCCTGGTAAGTATGTTCGGGGATCAAGTCTTGATGGGTCCTGGTAAGTATGTTCGGGGATCAAGTCTCGATGGGTCCTGGTAAGTATGTTCGGGGATCAAGTCTTGATGGGTCCTGGTAAGTATGTTCGGGGATCAAGTCTTGATGGGTCCTGGTAAGTATGTTCGGGGATCAAGTCTTGATGGGTCCTGGTAGGTATGTTCGGGGATCAAGTCTCGATGGGTCCTGGTAAGTATGTTCGGGGATCAAGTCTCGATGGGTCCTGGTAGGTATGTTCGGGGATCAAGTCTTGATGGGTCCTGGTAAGTATGTTCGGGGATCAAGTCTTGATGGGTCCTGGTAAGTATGTTCGGGGATCAAGTCTTGATGGGTCCTGGTAAGTATGTTCGGGGATCAAGTCTCGATGGGTCCTGGTAAGTATGTTCGGGGATCAAGTCTTGATGGGTCCTGGTAAGTATGTTCGGGGATCAAGTCTCGATGGGTCCTGGTAAGTATGTTCGGGGATCAAGTCTTGATGGGTCCTGGTAAGTATGTTCGGGGATCAAGTCTTGATGGGTCCTGGTAAGTATGTTCGGGGATCAAGTCTCGATGGGTCCTGGTAAGTATGTTCGGGGATCAAGTCTCGATGGGTCCTGGTAAGTATGTTCGGGGATCAAGTCTTGATGGGTCCTGGTAAGTATGTTCGGGGATCAAGTCTCGATGGGTCCTGGTAAGTATGTTCGGGGATCAAGTCTTGATGGGTCCTGGTAAGTATGTTCGGGGATCAAGTCTTGATGGGTCCTGGTAAGTATGTTCGGGGATCAAGTCTCGATGGGTCCTGGTAAGTATGTTCGGGGATCAAGTCTCGATGGGTCCTGGTAAGTATGTTCGGGGATCAAGTCTTGATGGGTCCTGGTAAGTATGTTCGGGGATCAAGTCTCGATGGGTCCTGGTAAGTATGTTCGGGGATCAAGTCTCGATGGGTCCTGGTAAGTATGTTCGGGGATCAAGTCTTGATGGGTCCTGGTAAGTATGTTTGGGGATCAAGTCTTGATGGGTCCTGGTAAGTATGTTCGGGGATCAGGTCTTGATGGGTCCTGGTAAGTATGTTCGGGGATCAAGTCTTGATGGGTCCTGGTAAGTATGTTCGGGGATCAAGTCTCGATGGGTCCTGGTAAGTATGTTCGGGGATCAAGTCTTGATGGGTCCTGGTAAGTATGTTCGGGGATCAAGTCTTGATGGGTCCTGGTAAGTATGTTCGGGGATCAAGTCTTGATGGGTCCTGGTAAATATGTTCGGGGATCAGGTCTTGATGGGTCCTGGTAAGTATGTTCGGGGATCAAGTCTTGATGGGTCCTGGTAAGTATGTTCGGGGATCAAGTCTTGATGGGTCCTGGTAAGTATGTTCGGGGATCAGGTCTTGATGGGTCCTGGTAAGTATGTTCGGGGATCAAGTCTTGATGGGTCCTGGTAAGTATGTTCGGGGATCAAGTCTCGATGGGTCCTGGTAAGTATGTTCGGGGATCAAGTCTTGATGGGTCCTGGTAAGTATGTTCGGGGATCAAGTCTTGATGGGTCCTGGTAAGTATGTTCGGGGATCAAGTCTTGATGGGTCCTGGTAAATATGTTCGGGGATCAGGTCTTGATGGGTCCTGGTAAGTATGTTCGGGGATCAAGTCTTGATGGGTCCTGGTAAGTATGTTCGGGGATCAAGTCTTGATGGGTCCTGGTAAGTATGTTCGGGGATCAAGTCTTGATGGGTCCTGGTAAGTATGTTCGGGGATCAAGTCTCGATGGGTCCTGGTAAGTATGTTCGGGGATCAAGTCTCGATGGGTCCTGGTAAGTATGTTCGGGGATCAAGTCTCGATGGGTCCTGGTAAGTATGTTTGGGGATCACGTGTAAATCCGTCTGCGAATTGCTCTTAATGTTCTTCAATGGCAGGAAATCAACGTCCTTTCAATCTGGATTTCAGTTTCGAACATAAACAAGTCAGCTGGGGCCAAGTAGTGTAAGAGGGGAGGGGAGAAGGGCAGAAAGCATTTTAACCCAAAATGTCCGAATCAACAATGATGTTTGGGCTGGCACATTGCTGTTGTGGAGAATCAAGATTTGTCCCTAACGCAGACATTTTTATCAGGACGTTTTCCCTGAGACGTTTCAATACTTCTTTATAGTAACAGCGGTTAAATGTTTCTACTTCTGGCAAGAATTCATTGCACACAATACTCTCATTGTAAAGAAAACACAGTCAACTTGACTTTGACATAACACAGTCAATATGACTTTAACATAACACAGTCAACATGACTTTGACATACGCCATTTCCAGTCATTGCAAATTCGTCCCTGTCCACTGAGAGTTCCACTCCATTTCTGGCTGACGAGATGGGGGAATCGACGAGATCGCAGTAGTAGTGTGCGACCAGGAGATGAAGCCAAGCAAAGTACTGCCGTCTGGAGGACATCCGTCCACCTTTATTATTCTGTTGTTGATGTGGGAAAAGCTGCTGCAACCTACTAACTCCCTATTCAGAGTGCGCAAATTAGTAATCTTACTCATTGTGGGATTTCAAGAACAACAATAACAACATCAACAACAATAACAACATCAACAACAATTACAACATCAATAACAACAACAACAATAACAATAACAACATCAACAACAATAATAACAATATCAACACCAATGACAACATCAACACGATTAACAACAATAACAACAATAACAACAAATAACAACAATAACAACAACAATAACAACAATAACACCATCAACAACAACCATAACAATAATAACACCATCAACAACAATAACAATACCAACAACAACAACAACAATAACAACATAAACGACAATAACAACATCAACAACAACATCAATAACAAAAATAACAACATCAACAACAACAATAACAACATCAACAACAATTCCATGTTGTATCGGTTAACTAATGCTTCAACTTCGGTTATTATTTTGTTCATGACGTCAGCATCACCGTTATCGCGATTTAGAAGTTGCTGAAATATGACGCCTTTGTCTTCCTAATCTTGTGCCAGAAGTTGCTGACATATGACGCCATTGTCTTCCTAATCTTGTGCCAGAAGTTGCTGACATATGACAATGCCATTGTCGTCCTGATCTTGTGCCAGGAGGGGCTGACATATGACGATGTCATTGTCTTCCAGATCTTGTGCCAGAAGTTGCTGACATATGACGATGTCATTGTCTTCCAGATCTTGTGCCAGAAGTTGCTGACATATGACAATGCCATTGTCTTCCAGATCTTGTGCCAGAAGTTGCTGACATATGACAATGTCATTGTCTTCCTGATCTTGTGCCAGAAGTTGCTGACATATGACGATGCCATTGTCTTCCTGATCTTGTGCCAGGAGTCGTGCAACGAACTTCACTTTGCATTTGTTATGTCTCTCCTTGAATTTCATGGATGATCCTATGGACATGTTCTATACTTCTGCTATTTCCTGAACTTTCAGTCTACAATTGGAGGGTACCATCTCACGAACCTGGTCAACATTAGCGTCATCAGATGGTATCATTGGTTATCCAGAACGTGAGTCGTCATCTGTTGATAGCCAACGATCATTACATTGCTTACACTACTCGTAACAACGCACACAAATCACTTTCTGATCCCCCTGCTGAAGTCGGATGTGTCGGACCAAAAGATGCAGATATCGCAGTCAAGCTGTAAACTACGACACAACGCATTCCGTTTTCTGCACAACATCTTGCAATTTGCAAAGTCATTTTCAGAGCTTGGTTGCGAGAGATTGAGAACGAACGAAGAAAAAGATTCTTTGATCCGCTTAAACTTGTTTTAACATTACATGAGTCACATTGAGCGCCTTTCTGAGCTTGAAGCAAAATTGCTCATGAAATTTAGAGAGCAACTCAAAACACAATCTGCAGTGACATAAACAATTATCTCCTTCCTACGTTTACATAAATCAGTTTGAATACATCTGAAGAAATCAGCTGTTAGCCTAAGAATATTGGTATCTCCAAATTGTTTGCCCAGGGTTGGTAATGCTGATGGCCTCGTGTGCTTTCTTTATTCCTCCGTGTGTCTGGAACCTTTGTGACAGATGCTCAGCAATCATTTTGGCAATCATCGACAGACTGATAAAGTATCACAACAGAATAGTGGCAGTGTCACTGACCAGAAGGTACTGTGGCATCGCATTGACATGCTATTTCAAAAGTTCTGAAACATTTTGAACATATCCGGTGTGACTTTATGTGATTAAAATTTAAGAGTTAATTTATCATCTTATTTGTGTTTTTGTTTGTTTATTTGTTTGTCTGTTTTTCAAACTAACAATACTAGGTTCTGTTTACTCTTGATCAATGTTTTACTTGATGAACTGTCAATACATTCTGCAGAACGCTCGTATGAGTCGCGGGCCAGGCAGGGAAAGACGTCAAAAATGATTTTATAAGAGTTTGTACAACCAGCGGGCTACTGGATTCAGAGTATTCACACTCTTGGTAGTTTGATAAGGGAGAATGGGCAACCGTGGACCTCCCTAGAGCGTAGTTTGGTCGGTTCTTGGCAAAACAGATCATATGTATTTTTTCTGTCAACGAGTTTGAAGTGGCTTCTCTTATATGCTGGATCGTAATGGAGAAGGTGTACCTAGATCCCACTTGCTGTAGTGCAATACAAGAATTCCTAGCAAACTCGTAAAATATTGGGATGGCAATGCCAATTTCCCACCTCATTGGTTAGGCTGCTGTAATCTGGTCGTGAGGTGGCCTCTTGGTCAGAACGTTGCACCTGACCCTGCGTTTGCTCCATATTTTATGGCCGAATAACTTCAGAGATGAATGACTGAACAGATGGGCAGAGGGCTAAACTTTGCGCGCCATGTATAGAGAAATATGATACGTAATAAAACTGATAACATCAACTAACTGTGGTTCGGGGAATGGAACATCATTTTCCAAATTAGGACAGAACACATGAGATTTAGTAATGACTTAAACACAGACCTACCTGCAGCAGCTGCACTCATCAACACAGGCAGTGCAACATGTGTTTCTCGGTTGCCAAGGACTCGGCACAGAAAGAACACATGTATTGTTGGACATCCCATAATGGCAGTGCAACATGTGTTTCTTGGTTGCCAAGGACTCGGCACAGAAAGAACACATGTATTGTTGGACATCCCATCATGGCAGTGCAACATGTGTTTCTTGGTTGCCAAGGACTCGCCACAGAAAGAACACATGTATTGTTGGACATCCCATCATGACAGTGCAACATGTGTTTCTTGGTTGCCAAGGACTCGCCACAGAAAGAACACATGTATTGTTGGACATCCCATCATGACAGTGCAACATGTGTTTCTCGGTTGCCAAGGACTCGCCGCAGAGAGAACGTATTGCTGAATACCCCAGCAAACACTAACACCGTGTACTGCTGTTACTGTTCATGTTAATGTCCCCAATGAATAAGTTTACTCTTTTCAACGCCCTGAAAAAGGTGTCGAGTGGCGGGTTGCAGCAGCTTTTCTCACATCGCGAGCGTGCCATGGTTCCAATTACCACATACCAAACACTTACACATTCGTCATTGACTGCACGAGATGATACAGCTCGACCCAACTAGTTATATAACAATAACAACAACAGCGTTGTCTCTCTCTTTCGTTCTTCTCTCTCTCTCTCTCTCTCTCTCTCTCTCTCTCTCTATCTATCTATCTATCTATCTCTCACTCACTCAAAAGCCCGGAAGTCACTTGGGCTAAAGCCCTTTTCAGTACCAAGTGATATTCAGTGTAATGTTTTGACTACCGTGTCGAATATTATGTCTGTTTTGACCAACAAGTTCGTTTTTGTTATTTTTTGTGGAAACAAAAGCAGCAAAGAAGAAAAGACGTATCGCGATTCGCTGTTGTTCATTTTGCTGGTGATGTTTGTCTTTAATACATTCAATCTGCAAGAATTGTTTTATGTTTTGAAATGTGCAGCTGTTTCATAGTACGTTCTAATAAAACAGGAAAAAAACATGAAAAAAAACTAGTAAAAGTTGATTAAGGTTGAGCTTAATCAAAATTTAGAAATGGGTATGGTCAGATACCGCACCGAGACGAGAACACAAACAAAACCTACGTTACGACCAATAGGCCTTCATCAGGGACAACAACACTGAACTAACAAATCAACAAATAAGAAAAAATGGTCAACTCATCTGTTTCAGGTGGGAGACGCTTTCAGTCTAAGCGACCTGTCGTGCCAAGTACTCGATAGAAACTGAAATAGGAGCGGTCAAACAAAAAGTGGCGGAATATGCCTGATAAGCCAAGCGTGGCCAAATAGTGGTCCAGATAGGAGAACAATGAGAAGGCAATATAAGCCGGGAGGGCGTGATATTAATATAAGAGAGGGGGGAAGAGAACTGATGGAAGAATGGGGGAGGCGGGGGGGGGGGGGAAGGTATGGAACTACGGGAGCGTTTCCGCCAACACCTCAACGACATCCGCAACCGCACTGGTTCCCCAATTGCCAGCCACTTCAATGGTCCTGAGCACCGGGGTATGGCTGACGTCAGTGTCACTGGTCTAGTTTCGTGCTTCTCTGACGATCGTCATCGATTCGCCCTTGAGAACAGACTTATCTCTAGTATGGGATGTCTCCAACCACATGGTATAAATATCTTCCATACTTTTTCTTAAACCCTCACACTGGCCCCCATCTATTTGTCTTCCTTCCCCCCCCCCCCCCCGCCTCCCCCATTCTTCCATCAGTTCTCTTCCCCCCTCTCTTATATTAATATCACGCCCTCCCGGCTTATATTGCCTTCTCATTGTTCTCCTATCTGGACCACTATTTGGCCACGCTTGGCTTATCAGGCATATTCCGCCACTTTTTGTTTGACCGCTCCTATTTCAGTTTCTATCGAGTACTTGGCACGACAGGTCGCTTAGACTGAAAGCGTCTCCCACCTGAAACAGATGAGTTGACCATTTTTTCTTATTTGTTGATTTGTTAGTTCAGTGTTGTTGTCCCTGATGAAGGCCTATTGGTCGTAACGTAGGTTTTGTTTGTGTTCTCGTCTCGGTGCGGTATCTGACCATACCCATTTCTAAATTTTGATTAAGCTCAACCTTAATCAACTTTTACTAGTTTTTTTTCATGTTTTTTTCCCATTATACACATCCACAGAACCGCTGCAGCCTCGCCTTATTTTAGTTCTAATAAAACAGTAACTTTTCATTATTGGCTAATCTTGCAGCTAAACAATGTAGACTTAAATAAGGTATTATCATTAAATCCTAAGACTACGACAGCAAGCAGTAAATCCCCTCATAAACTTGCAAGATTACGCGGGAAAGAGCAATTAGACGGATTTGGATGTAGGTGTTAGTCACAAGACAGTCACGTGGACATTGAGGTCATCAGCGCAAGAAGGGTGAGGCGGACTCACCATTTTACAAAAATGTCGATTTATATTTACGAGCGAATACAGGACAGTCATTCGAGAAAATGGAATTTTATTATAAAGTGCACGGAAGAGTATGTACAGTGGACAATCTTATTTCAGGACCCTAATTGGCTCTTTAGCAATACCTTATGTAGAGGTCGTGACGATCGAACAGAATGTGCATGTGCAATATAACGTACAAGATGGCCGCCCAACTGTTGACTTGCGCATGGAAAGAACAACGAGCCGTTATTTGTTTGTTGTGGTCAGAGGATGTGAATCCTTTTGAAATCTACAGCCGCGTGAAGGTTCAGTATGGAAACAGTTGTTTGAGTCAGGGGAGAGTATATGAATGAGTAGAAAGATTTCAAAATGGAAGTTTAAGACGTATTTGATGAACCGCAGAGTGACAACTGACACAGGGAAAAAGCAGATCGACCAGCTAGTCCGTGACAACAGATGAGTCACTATTGATTTTAAAAAAAGGTACATTTCAACATTGTCACGGCGCTGCCCACAAAATTGTCCATGTTGACCTCTGTTATAGGAGAGTGTGTAGCAGGAGGGTCAGAATGCAGATGACAACAAAGTAATCGTGGAGATGCTTGAATGGTGAAAGATGTTACACCTTTCTTGATTCACGCGCTAATAGACAGGTGAACCAAGTGTGCTAACAGGAAGGAGGACTGCGCCGAAAAACAAAACACGCATAATTTCTGGTTCGCAATCTTGTAAGTAATTTATTCATGAAGTTCATGTTACTTCATGAATGTGCCTCGTACATCTAACTGAGCTGAGTTTGCAAGTAATTAATTTTTTTTAGACCCCCATCCCCTTTTTATCTCTCTCTATCTCTCTCTGTCTCTCTCTCTATCTCTCTCTGTCTCTCTCTCTAGCTCTCTCTCTGTCTCTCTCTAGCTCTCTCTCTCTGTCTGCCTCTCTGTCTGTCTCTCTCTAGCTCTCTCTCTGTCTTGCTCTGTTTCTCTCTCTGTCTCTCTCTCTAGCTCTCTGTCTCTCTCTCTCTAGCTCTCTGTCTCTCTCTATCTCTCTCTCTCTCTCGCTCTCATTCCCACTGTACTTCAATAAATACCCCTCCGCCCTCCTCTCGCAAATCTCCACCATCTCCATCAATCTTTTATTTCATGCACCACAAGGATTGAGCACTGACTGCTACAAATCTCACTGAAAATCTTTTTGCATAACAAAATCCTCGCTCAAAATTAAGTGCACCGAACCAATGCTTATCGCCACCTCATCCACAAGAGCTCGGATGGTGACACCACGGCTGTGTAAGACCAAGGTCCATGCTTGGTCAATGACTTCCACATTTCGGCTAATTGAGGGCATATCGGAAAGTGAACCGCTCTCTACAGATGTTTCACTCCTTAATGTGTGTGATGATCGTGGTATCGTCACCGAAAGCATGTTGAATCGTTTTCTCTTAGGCATCGGTCAGCTTTTATCAGAATTTGATACAGAGCCGCTGCTCGTTTCGTTCCGTCATTTCGTGGTGAATGAAAACCCGACGGGTGCTCACTACACTCAACACTGAAAGGCTTACTGCAAGCGACTGACGCAATCTTAGGGCGGGAAAAACTGCACGCATGCGCATGACGGTCCCCTATACCTCCCTGCCGAAGTAAAACACCCATGAATCATTTGTTTCCGCTGAAAAAAATTACGGTTGGATACCTTTTAAACACACCTCGTGAACATACAAGCCGTGTTCAAATGAAACCAGACCTAACTGAAACGAAGTGAATATACGTACGATGCGCACGATGATGTCATTTCTTATGTAAACAACACATACCAACCGTCAAGTTTGCAAAATGTCATTATCCTCCGACTCATAGTTTCCTTACTAGACTGTTGAAAACATGGAGGATGTGATACGGTATCCGTTCAGAGTTTATCAGCGAGCGGTGATTCGGTTTTTAACAGCTGAAGGATGTCGACCAGTTGACATTCATTGCAGAATCTAGCCAGTACATGGTGACAAAAGTGTGTTGAAGACAACGGTGAAGAACTAGACAACGATATTTAAAGAAGGACGTGAGTTAAGGCTCATATTGTTGTGTCAGAAGATGACATCGCCAAAATCGATGCAGCAATTCGGGTGGACCGTCACAGGAGCTAACGTTCGCCAAACTTTTGTCACGATACACTGCCTGCATTCTACGATGAATGTCAACTGGTCGACATCCTTCAGTTGTTAGAGACCGAATCACCGCTTGCTGATCAATTCTGGACGGATTCCGTATCACACCCGCCATGTTTTCACCGGCCTGCTGAGGAAACTATCAGTTGGAGGATAATGACATTTTGCAAACTTGACGGTTTGTATGTTCTGTTTACACCAGAAGTGAAATCATCATGCGCCTCGTACGTATGTTCACTTGTTGCAGTTTGGTCCGGTTTCATTTGAACACGCCTCGTGTGGGTGTGTATACATATTCCCCTCATACACACATTACTTTGAAACATGCTCATCAAAATCAGGTTAACCGATTTCTATAATTATAAATTATCAGATGACATAGAGCGGCTGATTAGAGCAGTGGTAGATCACACGCTATTCATGACAAAGGTACGGAGTTCAACTTCCACTACTGGTCTAGGTGGTGCAAATGGATTACCAGCAACGATCGACTAGTTATTCAGTTGTCTTTGCCATTGATGCCAAGTTTGTGATTTGTATCTTTGATTCTAGCACATCATTACAATTTGCAAAGTTTACATCCGTTGCCTTTTGTGTGTTTTAGACAAGTCGAATTAATCATAGTGCGTCTGTCACTATGACGGTGGCTTCGACTTTCCCTCTGTAACAATATTTTGCGAATATCGGGGGCGTTATTTGGTACTTACTAGTTCATGTGTCCTTTGTTATGAAAATAGAGATTTAGTCCTGGTCATCCTACATTTTCAACATTTTGGATGTTACACTCACGTTGCCTTGCGGGATACCTGTTTACGGGAAAGGCTTCGTGAGTAAACCCTGAGGAAACATTTGCATCCTGTGATATCTCCAGTGGTCTCACATATGACTTGCCACTGGTCTAATGTAGATCAGAAATAGAGAGTGAGGTTGATGTCCAGCGCAGTTTTTTGCCTCACTATAATCTAAATATAAATATAATGGGCAATATTATGCAGATCTCCTTACCAAATTAAGACAGACTGTGACCAGAAAACGAGGGATAGCGCGCACTCAAATTCTGCCTTTGCTTCAAGACAACGCGCCCTCCCATTAAGCAAGACTTGTGCTGCAAACAGCTAACGATTTGAATATTGAAAATGTTCCACAACCACCATATTCTCCGGATTTAGCTCCATCAGACTTTTTGCTTTTCCAAAAACGTAAAAAACAGCTGAAAGGAAATCATTTTGACATTGAAGAAGATGTCACACTGGCTTGTGCTAACTGTTTTAGTTCGAAAAATAGGTTACTTAATTCTGAAAATCGTTTTCAAGGTCACGCAGAGATGGCAGAAATGAATAAATTCAGGTGGTGGCTACATTGAGTAGGAATAAGCACTGTGCCAAATTTCCACTTTCTCCTCCTACTCCTTCAATGTCAGGGTAAAGACGCATCACAATCCCCTTGTACAGCGCAAGTTATATCATCAAGACGAAACCGTCTAATGATGTTGTCATTATGGACAATTAACGACAATATTACATTTTCTCCCATACTGTGGGGGTTACCACGTTTTGCAACTAGTTGTGCTATCCTGTACGATACGATAAGACCTTCATCTTTTAACTAAAAACTTTTTTTTATAAACAGTAATAAATGTGTTAACTTCTTACACTCGTTTACTTCAAACCCTGGAAAAGTGAAATATATTTGATATTTTATCAGCGTGCGTCTTTATCAGATGTTTATTCAATTTCGACAGTTTTATTGCCTCCGTTTAAATCATATGTTGGCACGACAAACACATTGGTAATAAATTATTTGTAGTGGAAGCTAGAAAAACCGAATTGTCAAAACAGTATCTTAATATTGTCGACATCTGCTCTTAACTTGTGGCATTTTAGACAAGTAAAGTAAAAAATGAAGTGGAAATTGAACAAAATTAACTGCTGGTTGGAAATTGAGTTCTTTTTTTTTAAAGACTCCATTGTACTAAACCGCAGACTATGAGATGTGGGTTGGCCAGTGCCCTTCCTTTATGTTTTTACTTTCCCTCACACATGCTTCAAGTACCCATTTACAGCTGGGTTGACTGGAGAAGCGGTCCCTGATTAAAATCTCGACCCGGATTGTTATTAGTCTTGGGACGCGATTCGAACCAAGGCACGCTGTTACTCATTGCTCGCTATGAATTGAGCTAACGCACGCCTCTATAAATTAAATTAAATAAGTAACAGTTTTTAATTAAATCAAATCAGCTACACTACAGCCACAATAATTTCATCCTTTGGCTCAAGCTGAAACAATGCTCTGATGTTTTTCCTTTGATTGTCCAGATTTTATTCGTTTTAAAGCCAGCCTCCAATTATTTTTTTTTTAAGTACTCGGATGCGGCAAATTTAAATGCTTACACATTTTAATATTAATTACTAGTGTCATCATACGCCATTTTCCCCATTGCTGGGGTAGTCGAGGGGTTTTGAAGGCTGAGGAAACAATGTAGGACGACTGACAAATCGAGAGCACTTTCGTTGGGTCTTATAGTGAACGTGTGCTGGTTTTAGACCCACGGAAGACAGGTCAGCTCTCTAACCTTCTTATGAAGGATCGCTGCGGAAACCGTGCCTTAACGCCGCGGAAACCGCAGGCTCCAGATACCTAGTCACGGACAAACAAAAGCCCTCGATTAATTCGTCTGGCCAAAAAATGAACGGGTGCTGGAAATAGACCATCGGAAGACAGGTCAGTTTTACCCTACAAATGACAGGGCGTTGCTACGGAAATCCTGCTCAACTCGAGAGGAACCGCAGACATTTGGTTCACGTACCAGGCTGATAAGCCAATGGCGCGAGGCTACCATGTGAGGTATAACGGCCGGACGCTTGTTAGCCGGAATCCCGCCCAAATTCTCAGCACCACTGCAATGGGAGGCTTCGATATGGTCGGGACCTGGGGATCGCGCCTCAACCCTACCAGGTCAAGCCACAGAAAGAGGTCTCTTCCATCCGCTGATCAAAGCGGGCGGATAGCTGCTCGATATTCACCCTATACGGCGATGGGGTGCGAAACCACCAACATAAGACTTAGTTCCTGGTCGGGGTATCGAAAACAGTAGAGCAGCCACCTCACTGTGAACTGTCGAGACTCACTCCTTGACCACGAGATATGTCCGCAAACCAGGCGAACAACATCTCCGTGACATTACCAGGCTTGTCCCCTGGTTAAATGCACTTCTGCTTCGATATCTACCTCTGTACGCTATCAGCCATACCAATGGACGCAGAAGAGATGCAGACCAGCGGACATTGCACACCTGCCCCACAGTGTCAACATCCAAGGTGGCGGGGAATGCTAGGCGTACCATCCCTGCATAGAAGCCAAGAAAATAAAGGGAGAAAGAGATACCCCACTCACATGCAAATGCTACGTTTCTGACAGGACTTGACGATCCTGGGGTACAGACACACTGGACTGCCTCTTTTCCGGGTAAACCAGTCCATATCATATTTCATATCATCTCACATATCATCACCGCACCCTATAGACACGAGTAGTGAAGACTCGTTAGTCTGGTGAGACAACTTCCATAAGAGAGACAACTCTGATCATAAACAACTGCTGTCTTGCAGATAGGCTGGGGACAGCCAAAGGCTTAGGAGGGCATCCCTACAGAAACGCCTGTTGAAATCGGATGCACGGGGCCGCAAGCCTAACAAAACAGTGCAACGTAAATCGCAGTATGATGACAGTACAACCGATCAGAAAAACGTATGGCGCTCATCCTGCGGAGTCCCGCCAGGCAGCGATAGTGCAGGGCCTCACGCCTCGAAGGGGCCCACCCTTGACTACTGGTGGTCACCCACCCATGTGTCGGGGAGTCAAGGCACATGGCTATGGGGCAACTTTTATTGACCAAAAACTCAAGACCCTCAAAATACTACAGTGGAATGCGGAGGGAGTCATTAACAAAAAAACTTTCCCTAACACATCACCTGCATGAAGGTAAGATTGACGTGGCATGTATCCAGGAAACGCACCTCAACAATAATCATAAATTCTCAATCAGAGGATACCAGATCTTCCGTCTCGATAGAGAAGGCCACAAAGGAGGGGTCCTGATACTGACCAGAAACTGCATACAGAGTAGCGCGGTACCTGTCAGTCACACCGGACAAGCAGAAATTGTAGGAGTTGACATAATGGCTCAAGAGACGAAGCTCCGCATTTTCAATCTGTACGGACCACCAAATAGAGACCTATCGCTCTCGAGTATGGAGGTCAGAGACTCCAACTGCATAGTAGTTGGAGATTTCAACAGCCACTCGGAGAGATGGGGATACTCTGACACAGACAGCAGAGGTGAGGAAGTGGAAGATTGGGAGATAGATTCAAATCTCTCCCTAATCAATAGGCCGGAGGATACCCCTAGTTTCTATTCTAGAACATGGCGTACCACCTCGACTCCAGATTCGGCCTTCTCCACACAGGACATAAACCATAAAATAGACCACCAGGTGCTAAACCAACTGGCAGGTAGCGACCACAGGCCGATCAGGCTAGACATTGATATGGAAGTAGGCCCACAGGAAACAAAAACCGCTCCCACGTTGGAATTACAAACGAGCCGACTGCGACAGATTTGCAATCCTGACAGATGGGCTGTGTGAAACCATCAACACACGAAACAACAAAATGAAGCCCATGGTGGAAAGCCTAAGCAAGGCAATAATGCAAGCCGCCACTGAAACCATCCCAAGAGGAGCTAGGAAAAACTAAAAGTCCTACTGGAATGATGAGTTGCAGAAAGCGGAAGATGCAGTAACAAATGCTAGGAACATGGCAGAGCGAGAACAATCTATGGAGGAAAACATCGCCCGCAAAGCCGCCACGGCGAAATACAAATACACTCTCAAGTAAACATCAAGAGAAAGCTGGAAAAACAAAACGGAAAGCATAAACCTGGACAAAGAAGGGAACAAGCTATGGAAGCTAGTCAGAGCCATAAACGACGAAACCCCGTCAAACAAACAAATTACCATCAAGCAGGGCGAAAACTTGCTCACCGGTAAGAAAGCCGCAAACGCTTTTGTCGATCACTATGCCAGAGCAAACCACATCGAGGTCCCTGCAGATAGGCATACAGACATTAGTGAAGAGCTAAAGGGGCACGACAACATCAATACGGCACCTGAAGAGCACATGATGGCCAAACTAACAATGAGCGAAATGGAAGAGGCTATGAGAACATTAAAGAAAAGGAAATCTCCCGGAAAAGACGGGATAACAAACGAAATGCTGATGGGGCTGGGCCAAACAGCGAAGAGGAAACTGCTATCGGTCCTGAACCAAAGCTGGAAAAGGGGAATTGTACCCCAGGCATGGAAAGACGCAGTACTGGTACCAGTACCAAAAACAGGAAAGGACAAAACAGATCCAAATGGATACAGGCCCATAAGCCTACTGAGCTGTGTCGGCAAGCTGATGGAACGTATGATAAACACCAGACTGATGTGGCATCTGGAAGAAAAACGAATACTAATTCCACAGCAAGCCGGCTTTAGACAGCACAGATCCACTGAGGACCAGGTCATCCTCATAGCCCAGGAAATAGAAGATGCCTACCAGGCACAGAAACACACAGTAGCTGTTTGGGTGGATCTGGAAAAGGCATTTGACAAAGTCTGGAAAGACGGACTTAGAGTCAAGCTAAGAAGAAGTGACGTTTGTGGGAAAATGTACAAGTGGATCAACCACTACCTCAAACAAAGAATGGCCAGAGTCCAAGTACAAGGGCAGATGAGCAAAAAGGTGACACTCGAGCAGGTAGTACCCCAAGGGGGAGTACTGTCACCCACACTCTTCCTGGTATATATAAACGACATTACAGAGAATATACCAATGAGAGTCCATAGCTCAATGTTTGCAGACGATCTGGCTATGTGGACCTCTGAAAAGAATCTCACCATAGCAAGAAATCGGATGCAGCAGGCCCTAACATCGCTGGAAGAGTGGGCGAACTCATGGCTGGTCAAAATAAACGAGGAGAAAACCACATGCACAATATTCTCGCTTTCAATAAAAACCCCAAAATACCAAATTAAGTTTAAATGGCAAATTCCTGCAGCAAAACGACAACCCAACCTATCTGGGAGTCACATTTGATCGGCGCATGACATGGAAAAGTCAGATCGAGAGAAACCGAATGAAAGCCAGAGAAAGAATGGCAATCATTAGGAAACTTGCTTACACAAGCTGGGGAGCAGACGAAGGCATACTAAAGAAACTGTACACTGGAAGAGTGAGACCAGTTCTCGAGTATGGCATTGCGGCATCGACAACAGCAGCAAAGGCGAACTTCGATAAAGTTAGCAAACTTCAAAACCAAGCCATGAGAGTTATAACAGGAGGCATGAAGTCAACGCCAATTGTAGAACTTGAAAAGATTACAAAACTGCAATCCATGACCGATAGAAGAGACTGCAGAGCCCAGCTGCAATCAGAGAAACTCCGAAGACTGACTGACCATCCAATGCACCAGAGACTAAACAATTTGGGAAATGGGAAACTAAAGCGGAGAAACTTTGCAGAAATAGCCAAAGCAAAGATGCACGAAGATCCCATAAACGCACTAACAACACCAAAACCCATCAATACTGTACGAAAACCTACCTGGAGGCAGGATATATTTCCAGAGGTGGTAGAAAATATACCAGGTATTGGAAACAAAAACTGCCAGACTGAAAAAGAAAGGAGAGATACTACCCTGAGCTTCATAACGAAAAGCTACCCAAGCATGGACTGGACCCATGCATACACCGACGGTTCTGTAACAAACACTTCACAGAACGGAGGGGCGGGAGCATTCCTGAACCTAGGAGGCAGACAGACTGGCAAAAGAAGGCGCAAGACTACCACAAACAGATACTAGTATGACGTACGAAGAGTCAAAACGGCTTATCAAAGCCAGATACATGACCAAATGGGAAACCGAACATACTGGTTACACCAAAAACGATGCCTATTACCAGTTGAACCGAAGAGAGCAGGTCGTTGTCTTCAGACTTCGCACTGGCCACAATAGACGGAGGTACCACCTATTCAACAAATTGAAGATAGGTGGTACCGACGAATGCCCGTGCGGTACCGGTAAAATGACCGCTGAACATCTGCTGCAGAACTGCCCGACATTCGACGATCAGAGAGAGCAGATGTGGCCATCACCAGTGGAACTGCAAGACAAGCTCTATGGCAGCGGCAACAGCCTCAGGATGACCGCCGCTTTTTTCGAAAAAATAATGGTTACTGTCTGACTGCGTACGAAGAAGAAGAAGAAGAAGAAGAAGAAGAAGAAGAAGAAGAAGAAGGCTGAGGACTACAGACCGCTTCGACACTGCTGTCACCCCGTCGTGTGCTGGCTATGTTTGTTTATTTCAACCCCAACAGAAAAACAGCATATGCCATACAGGGGATTTGAACCACTGCCTTCCTTGTCGGCAGGCAGGCCTCGAAACCATTCGGCCACGCTATCCTATATATTAATTATTGATAATAAATAGCACACTAATCTGTTCATCTGCATAGCTGCCCTGAGTGAGACACGACTGGCAGAGGAAGGGCAGATCACAGAAGAAGGCGCTGGTTATACTTTCTTCTGGAGCGGCCGCAGCAAAGAAGAACGCCGTGAAGTTGGAGTTGGCTTTGCCATCAAGACCAACATGGTCGACACGTTCACAAGCATGCCCAGAGGAATTAATGACCGCCTGATTACACTGCGTCTCCCCCTAATAGGAGGGCGCCATGCAACACTCATCAGTGCATACGCACCCACAATGACAAATCCTCAGGAAACAAAAGATAAGTTTTATGAGGAACTTGAGGCGCTCATCGCTGCAGTCCCCAAATCTGACAAACTGGTCATCCTCGGTGATTTTAACGCTAGGGTTGGCACAGACCATACAGCATGGGAGGGGACCATTGGCAGACATGGTATCGGAAAATGCAATAGTAACGGACTGCTCCTTCTGAGGACATGTGCCGCAAATGAACTACTCATTACAAACACATCTTTCCGACTACCTGTCCGAAATAGAACCACATGGATGCACCCAAGGTCCCACCACTGGCACCTCATTGACTATATTATCATCAGACATAGGGATCGAGCGGATGCTATGGTAACGAAGAGCATGTGTGGTGCAGAATGTTGGACCGACCATCGACTTGTCATTGCCAAGCTAAACTTCAAGATCCAGCTCAAAATGCGCCCCCAGGGAAAGAAACCACGAAGGAGGCTAAATGTCTCTCAGTTGAAATACGAACCCACGAGAGGAGCCTTCCAAGAAGAGCTTGAGGGTAGACTGCCTGAGCTTCGTTTTGAAAAGAACGACATCGAAAAGAACTGGGCATCATTGAGAAACACACTCTACGATACAGCTGTTAAACACATTGGCCCAATCACGCGCAAGCATAAGGACTGGTTTGATGAGAACGATCTAGAAATACAGGGCCTTCTCGATGCAAAACATGAAGCGCACAGGGAATACCAGAGGGACACACCATCCCTGGCAGCAAAAGCTGCGTTCAATACTTCTCGCAAAGCTGTCCAGACCAGGCTTAGAGAGATGCAAGACTCCTGGCTCAGCAAAAGAGCTGACGAAATTGAGATGTTCGCCGAGCGTCATGACACCAAACGGTTTTACGAGGCACTGAAAGCTCTCTACGGCCCGCAGCCCTCTAGTAATACTCCAGTTCGCAGTGCGGATGGGGTACTGCTAACAGATAAGGTTCAGATTCTAGACAGATGGGCAGACCACTTCTGCAAAATACTAAACCACCCATCGTCTATAAATAAAGAGGCCATCCGGCGAATGCCGCATGTGGAACTGAACCTGGCGTTGGATGAAGTCATTACTGAGGAGGAAGTCGACAGGGCAATCAGTTCACTATCTATAGGAAAAGCTCCAGGAGCTGATGCAATACCATCAGAGGTATATAAGACAGCTGGCCCATCTCTCACCAGAAGGATCACTGAACTCTTCTGTCACATGTGGGCTGAAGGTAAAATTCCGCAGGAGCTAAAGGACGCCTCAATCGTTCACCTATACAAAAGAAAAGGCAATCGTCAGGAATGAGACAATCATCGAGGAATATCGCTACTCTCCGTAGCAGGCAAGATCCTAGCGCGCTTACTGCTAAACAGGCTCAACAAATACCTTGAACAATGCCACCACCTCCGAGAAAGCCAATGTGGATTCAGAGCCGGAAGAGGAACAGTGGACATGATATTTGCCGCTCGCCAAGTACAAGAGAAGTGTCGAGAGCAAAATCAGGCCTTGGACACCACATTTATTGATTTGACAAAGGCATTTGATACAGTAAACAGAGGAGGGCTGTGGATGATAATGTCTAAGTTTGGCTGCCCCAACAAGCTCATAACAATGGTGAAACAGCTACACGAAGGCATGTGTGCTCGTGTACTGGACAGTGGTGCAATCTCTAAAACGTTTCTAGTATCAAACGGAGTAAAACAAGGATGTGTACTTGCCCCGACTTTGTTCAGCATGATGTTCGCGGCCACGATGACAGACGCCTTCAGATCATTGGAGCTTGGAATAGCCATAAAGTACCGCACAGATGGCAAGTTACTCAATTCCAGAAGAATGAAGGCCAAAATCAAAGTGGCTGGCGACATAATCAGGGAACTTGTATTTGCTGACGACTGTGCTCTAATGAGCAACTCAGAACTGAACATGCAGGTTGGAATGGACCAGTTCTCTGCCGCATGCGAAAATTTTGGCCTGACCATAAATGCCAAAAAAACAGAGGTCATGTACCAACCAGCACCAGGCATGCCGTACACAAAACCAGAGACTACAGTCAGCGGGCAGACGTTGAATGCCGTAGACAAATTCACATATCTGGGCAGCACGCTGTCGAGATCTGTCAGCCTAGACGATGAGGTGGCAAGCAGAATAGCAAAGGCCAGCACAGCCTTTGGTAGAATGCGCTCGATGGTCTGGGCACGTCGTGGCATCAGCGTCAAGACCAAATTGAAAGTCTACCGTGCAACCATCATTCCAACCCTACTATACGCTTGCGAAATTCTGGACTGTATACTCTGGACATGCAAGGAGGTTAAACCACTTCCACACAGGTTGCCTGAGGCGAATATTCCACATCGGATGGCAAGATCGTGTCACTGACATCGAGGTTCTCTCGAGGGCTAACATGCCCAGCATACATGCACTGCTAGAAAAAGCACGACTAGGATGGGCCGGACACCTCGTCCGTATGTCAGACGAGCGGCACCCAAAGAAGCTTCTCTACGGCGAGCTGAGAGACGGATGGCGCGAAAGAGGGCGCCCAAAGAAACGTTTTAAAGACGGTCTGAAGGACTCACTAAAAAGTTGCCAGATAGACTTCGACACCTGGGAAGGTCTTGCGAAAAACAGATCTGACTGGAGAAGCGCAGTTAAATCGGGTGTAGCTGCCGGTGAAGATGACCGTGTTGTGAAAGCCCAGAACAGACGCGAGACGCGGAAATCCCGAGCAGCGGGAACACCATCCCCTTCTACAAACCTCGTGAGCCCGATATGTAGCAGATGTTTTCGTGCTCGCATTGGCCTGTTCAGCCACATGCGCACCCACACCAAACAGGGAAATCTGTGACAAGGATGATGTCGGCGGTCCTTATCGACAACGATGGACAGCTATTATTATTATTTTTTTATTATAATCTGTTCATTCATTAAATTCATAAAATTATTGTTTCTGTATCATTTTTTTCAATCTCACAAATTTACTCATGAACACCATCTCGCTGAAACAAATGTCGATCGCCCTTTCCCCCTTCAACAATAATTATGACTATTTAAAACACCCCCTGACGTTTCCAAAAAGGCCCCCTGTGGAGCAGAAGAGTCCCCGTTAAGAAAAGCTGTTTCATATAGATGAATAATCAGTTATAAATGTACAAGATTAATGATTACTTACCGAACGCTAATGGTAGTTCACTGCAGTATTAAATATGAACAACACAGATAAAGGAACAATCATTCAGCCCTTCGAAAACAGTTCATGTGTGTAAATATATACTAGGTGTCCCACCCCCTACCGATCCCTGGATTTCCCTGACAACTTTTAAACCAATGAACGTAATTCAATATAATTTGACATGGACATACTGTGAACCAATTGGCCGACGACAAACTACGTGCTGGTTATTTTCTGCAGGAGGGACCTACATGACCTACGACAAATATCAGCATGGCTTAAATTGATTCCTTTTTTGAAGATCGTGTCATTTCTAAGGGGCTTTGACCACACCGCCAAGTTCGCCTGGCTTTACACCGCCTGATTTCTTGCTATTGGGCACGCTTAAGCGTAACGTGTTTTGCAACAAGCCAAGGAATCTTATAGAACTGCAAGAAAACAGTCGGTGAGAAACTGCGTCCTTAACTCCTGGAGCGTTTGTGAATACTTTCCGTTGCATGGTGAGGCGCGTGCATGCATGGTTACCACAGGCAATATTTAATTCTAGATTATTATGTTTATCACACACCAAGGTATGTCCCAGTTATATTTTATTGAATTACGTTCAGTGGTTTAAAAGTTTTAAGGGAAAATAAAAGCTATGTAGGGAATTGGACACCCTGTATGTGTGTGTGAGTGTTTGTGTATGCCTGTGTGTGTGTGTGTGTGTGTGTGTGTGTGTGTGTGTGTGTGTGTGTATGCGTGCGTGCGTGTTTTTGTGTATATATTTATATATATATATATATATATATATATATATGGGTGTGCTGTGGGATTAGGGAAGGAAAGAAAATCACAGTTTAATAAATATATGCATGAAATAAATGAATATCTTTACGTGCATAGATTTCTGAATGTATATATAACATTTTGATCATTAAATGATCATATAATATAAAAATCGCGTGTGTGTAATATTTGTTCACGTCTAGTGACTCTCAAACATCTTAAGTTTATCGCATGTGGTTTTTACTTTGAGCAAATGCGGCAACGTCTGCCACAGATAATATAGGAAATACAGAGTGGATAATCAGTGCCCTTGTTGATAAGAAAAAGACGAAGAAGTTTTTCTCAGAATTTATACTGGCCAAAAAGTTTTTCTCAGAATTTATACTGGCCCAAGATTTTTCTCAGAATTTATACTGGCCAAGGAGATTTTCTCAGAATTTATACTGGCCCAAGAGTTTTTCTCAGAATTTATACTGGCCCAAGAGTTTTTCTCAGAATTTATACTGGCCCAAGAGTTTTTCTCAAAATTTATACTGGCCAAATAGTTTTTCTCAGAATTTATACTGGCCAAAGAGTTTTTCTCAGAATATATACTGGCCCAAGAGTTTTTCTTAGAATTTATACTTGCCAAGGAGTTTTTCTCAGAATTTATACTGGCAAAAGAGTTTTTCTCAGTATTTCTAATGGCCCAAGAGTTTTTCTTAGTATTTCTACTGTTCCAATAGTTTTTCTCAGAATTTATACAGTTCCGGGTTCAAGATGCTGAGCAGCACCTGAGCTGCAGAAGTCAGCGACTAATACCTGACTGCTAGCGTCAGGGCCAGCGAACCAGAGCTGCCAAGACCCTTCTACACCTCCACGCTGTGATCCTGGATAACAGGCTGCAACAGAGCAGACTGGCTAAGGAGAAGGAATCAAAGAGGGAATGCTAACCCGGTACTAACAAAATGATTGCTGAAGTCGGATGTGTTGGACCAAAATGTGCAAATATCGCAGTCAAGCTGTAAACTACGACACAACGCATTCCGTTCTCTGGACTACATTCTGCTACTTAGGGATGTGTCAGGGTTTGGTAGAGGAAGATTGAGAACGAACGAAGCCAAGCCAAGCAATACTGTTCCAAGAGTTTGTCTCGGTTATTCTACAGTTCCAAGAGTTTTTCTCAGTTTTCATAATGGCCCAAGAGTTTTCCTCAGTCTTTCTACTGTTCCAAGAGTTTTTCTTAGTATGTCTACTGTTCCAAGAGTTTTTCTCAGTTTTCATACTGGCTAAAGAGTTTTCCTCAGTATTTCTACTGTTCCAAGAGTTTTCATCAGTATTTCTACTGTTCCAAGAGTTTTTCTCAGTTTTCATACTGACCCAAGAGTTTTCCTCAGTATTTCTACTGTTCCAAGAGTTTTTCTCAGTTTTTCTACTGTTCCAAGAGTTTTTCTCAGTATTTCTACTGTTCCAAGTTTTTCTCAGTTTTCATACTGGCCCAAGAGTTTTCCTCAGTATTTATTTTATCAAGCAATTAACCAAAACATGTTAGCTCCTTATGCAGCACAGGTTTTCTACGATTACACAGGAAGTCCTCCTTTTCTATGCCATCTGTCCGCATCTCTGATCACTTCTTTGCGTTTTGCAATGTTCGAGTTCTTTTCTTCCTGTGTTCGTTTGTCTGCCTCCATTTATACAGTTTTCTTTACTAATTATAATTCATTGGCCATTTCCGTCTTGCCAGACGATGGTAATCCTGCTTTGAAAAAAATGGATGTAACTACAGTCCATGACGGTAACGAATATTACTCCTAAGACCAATCCGGGCAGAGAAGCGTCTTCCACAGTTTGTGCAAGGAAAGTCAGGACCGTTTGCGGCATCGTGTGGTGGGGCGTGTCTTCTCAAACTCTGAGTCTTTAGCCTATCAGCAATCAGTATCTCCTTTGTCTGTATTCCATGTTTAATCCTGCTTCTCCATGTAACACGATCCATGGCGTCCTGTTCCCATCATTCATATCCCGCTTGCATACATTTTTATACCGAAGTAGTGGCCGGCCCCGAGGAATTTTCCTCAACTGTAATTCCCAATAGAGAAGATATTTTGATATTCTGCCATCCTCCATCCTCCGAGTGTGTCCCAGCCATCGGAGCCTTCGAAGACTAAGAATGGAAAAGATTGTGACAGTTCTCGCCAACAACCTCTGCGTTGGTGATCTTATCTTGGCACTAAACTCCCAGGATTCTGCGCAGGCACCTCATGTGATAGCTGTTTAGCCGCTTCTTTTAGCGCGTGTAGGTAGATCATGTTTCACTGCCATAAAGAAGGGTGCTGAGGACACAGGCCTTAGTAAATAAGTGTTTTTGTTTCAACAGCCAGCTTCTTGTTCTCACATACCCTTTTTGTCCCCAATTATAGAGCCAACAGATTCCCTCAATAGTTATACAAGACCTCAGTTTGTCTCACAATTTCCAGTTGTTCTGAATGCATATACAAGTCCACTAAATTCACACGTAAAAGCACAATATCTCCCAGTAATCATCCAAACACATAGTTTATTTTAGTAATTCATTTGACCTAAACAATGTATCATTAACCATACACATCCAAACACATAGTTTCTCTTAGTAATTTCATTGACCTAAACAATGTATCATTAACCATACATCCAAACACATAGTTTCTCTTAGTAATTCCATTGACCTAAACAATGTATCATTAACCATACATCCAAACACATAGTTTCTCTTAGTAATTCCATTGACCTAAACAATGTATCATTAACCATACACATCCAAACCCATAGTTTCTCTTAGTAATTCCATTGACCTAAACAATGTATCATTAACCATACACATCCAAACCGCCAATCAATAATCTTTAAATCCCACACAAATCTCAGGAATCCCACAAACTCACACTTATCGCTCAGAAACCCCACAAATACGCTCAATATTCACACAGACCCACAACTTAAAGAAATGCGTACTTAGCCATGGCCAACTGTAATAGACTACAGATGGCCATGGCTTAACTAACAGTAGGGCAAACAACGGAGTCGAGATTGTGAACCAATTAAACCTGCTGTATCGATATTATTAATTTTGGTAAACATCTTAAGCCGGGAGCAGCAATATATCTTGTGGGTAAAGCGGTGAATTGGAACTAGTCACAATTATTTCTAACTACAATAAGCGAGGGCAAATATTTATATTGAATATGTTGTGTAACAGATGGGCAGTATGGTAACAATTAGTCATTTGTGTTCAACTCTGTCATATTTAGAGAGGGGAGGGAGAGGGGATGGATAGAAAGGGAGTGAGAGAGGGGAGAGGGAAAGATACAAAGAGAGGGGGGTGAGGAGGGAGACAGAAATTAAAGTAGAGGGAGACAGAAATTAAAGTAGAGGGAGAAAAATGGAGAGAAGACTATATTTATCAAGACTATATATAATGAGTAAATACATGAGTAAAGTAAAGGTCCCGTTACGCCATGCGGCGCATAGAAAACTAGGTGTTAGGCCCATATTATTTTGTAACCGACGGCACTTGGTGGATGATGTGGTCAACTCCACGCTGCCGCCATTACTTCCCGGACTGAACCGGTACCCATTTAAGGCTATGTCGACCCGGGATCCATAGCGGTCTGAAAACCATTTTCACCTCAACTGGGGAATGAACCCAGGACGCGAACCCAGGACAATCAGATGCGAAGCCAGAGCTCTAACCACTGCGCTACGCGGCTCCCATAGATATATATGGGAGATATATATATATATATATATATATATACATATATATATATATATATATATATATCATCATCATGTAGCATGTCCTTTGTAGAACGTCGCTCCCATCACAGTCTGTCTGAAAGAAACTCGTTCCCTTGCCAAAACTCCAGCTTCCGCCACTGTCATACTCAGGCACTCCTGGATATCTTGGTGCCATCGTCTTCTTGATCTACCCCTTCCTCTTTTGCCTGGCACCATACCTTCCATCACCGTCCTCTCAAGACCGTTGTGTCTCTTGATGTGACCAAAGTATTTGCATTTTCTAGCCAAAATGGAATTGATAAACCAGTTCTCCTCTATGCTCAACTCCTGCCGAATGTCTACATTTGTTCTTTTCTCTGCCCAGGGTATTCTGAGGATCTTTCTGTAACATTTTGACTCGAAGGATTCGATTCTTTGTCTAGAAGTTTTGGTAATCGTCCATGCTTCACAGCCATAAGCTGCCACAGGAAAAACACAGGCTCTCAAGACTTTTACTTTTATCGTTTTGTTGGTGCCCTGCCATAATTTCTTCAGACTGTTCAGTCTCTGCATTGCCATAGTTAGTCTTCTTCTGATTTCTTTCGAGCAGTCGCCATTTTTGTCGATTCTGGAGCCCAGATATTCAAAATGTGTAACCTGATCTATTTCCTCACCACCCACTGTAAATTTATGCTGACATAAATATAGATATATATATATATCTGAAGACACCACATTTTGCAAACGGAATGACATCTGAAATGTCATTGAACATTGTATGAACGATTTGAATCCCAATTTATATGACATCTGTATGTCAAGCCGTTTACGGGTTATGAGTATATTTTACATATATATATATATATATATATATATATATATATATATATATATATATTATATATATATATATATATATATATTTATATATATCTTCTCTTTCTTTCGCTTTTTTGTCCTGCTTGTGCCTTTCAGTGTCAAGTTATGAAAAAGTTTCTTGACCGGGCCACATGTTCTTAGTACAAGGGAAGCTTTACTCTTTCTGTTATTTCTGCTATCCATCTTGTACATGGTTGGCATCGGCTTTGTATTCATCTGTATAGCATTGCTTTCTGATGGATACTATCTTGTCACGTGTCCAAACCATTTGGCTTGCTCTCTCTTGATGAGGGTCTAGCACTGGTGTTGTGCCTAATATCCTCGTTTCTGATTCTATCCATTCTTGGTACTCCAAGCATTCTACGCAGGCATTCCATCTCTGTGGTTACGATGTTTCTTTTATCTTTGTTAATTTCCAATTCTGGCCCTGATATCAGCACAATCTGGGTAGTGACATTGTGTTGGATAGTGTTCTTTTTGTATCCATTATCACGTGGTTGTAATATGGGGGACATTTGTCCAATAATTTAACTTGCTTTATTACATCTATTTCGGATATACATTATTGCCGACAAGTGTAGAAAAATGGTGACATCTTGAACCAATTTCTTTGCCAAATGGCCATGTAACCTTTACATCCCACTGCCAGATTATATTGTTATTGCTTGTCGCTCGGCTTTTTTTTTCCTTTTTTTTATTCCAGACACCATCATTTGAATTTACTACCGAATGGTCTGTATGAAAACATTCTGCCGTAGTGGATGGCTGTGTGGTTAGGGTGTTGGAGAGATGGGTTGAATGTTGAGAATTCCATGGACAGCAGAGAAGACTATTAGCGTGGTGCTTGAAGAAACACAGAGACAAAGACAGCTTATGACAGTCATCCATTTTCGGGTATGTTATGAGAAGAGGCGGGTTTGCACCTCACGGGGACATCTGACAGAATCGCGGGAATGATTGACAGAAGGAGGTAGAGATATAAAAAAACTGGACAGCTCCAAGGAATGGCATGGTCGGCGATAAACGAGGGAATTGATAAACAACACACGTATTAACAGGAAGAGGTGATCGCCAACTGGCATGGCACATAATGATGATTATGACAGTTGGGCGGATGGTACTTGCATCTTATTTTACACCAAACAAAAGAAACGTATATTTTTAGCACCGAACGTGAGGTAGTGACTTCACAGAACAGTCCATTTTTTAACTGTTTAGGGTGTCAAACATTCGGCGGGAATAGACAAGGATTAACACTCTCCTGAATCCCCTTATTCATTCCGTCTTAGCAATGATCCCTATTTGCTGCCACCTCTCATTAATTCTCCCTCTCTCTCTTTCCCATTCTCTCCCTCCCACTCTTTCTCCCTCTATATCACCCCCCCCCCCCCCCACGCCACTTCCTGACCTCTTTCTCTCTCTCTCTCCCTCTCTTTATGCCTATTCTTCTCTCTAATCCCTATTTGCCGCCACCTGTCCCTACTTCTCTCTCTCTTTCTCCTTCTCTCCCTCCCACTCTTTCTCCCTTTATATCTGTCCCCCACTTCCTGACCTCTTTCTCTCCCTCTCCCTTTCTCACTCTCTCCGCCTATTCTTCTCTCTTATCCCTATTTGCCGACACCTGTCCCTACTTCTCCCTCTCTCTTTCCCCTTCTCTCCCTCCCACTCTTTCTCCCTCTATATCCCTCCCCCCTCCCCCCCCCCCCCGCCACTTCCTGGCCTCTTTCTCTCCTTCTCTCTCTCTCTCCGCCTATTCTTCAGACCCTCTGCTGGCCGTGATCTAACTTAGAACATTCTCACACTCATCCACATCATCATGACCATACTCAGTAAATGACATATCACACAGCAGGTGGCATATTTATGATATCATACTCATATCATAGAATGAGTAGAGAAATTACAAACACAATATAATACATATCTTAACTAAACATTCTACTAAAACGGGAATTGTAAGCATTAGCTATTGATGGAATTCCCAACTAACTAAAAAACCCAGTTCTATTGCCTTGCAATTGCATCACACACACATCGCCTTAACTGCGTCTTCAACACACCTTATCAAATACTCTTCCTCACTGAAATCCCCTCAGGCGGGCGATCTCGACATTACTCGTTCACAATGTGTCCTTGCTTACAAATACACTTTCAGATTATCTAATAATGCAAAACTCACACACCTATTTGAGCGATCCTGTTCTATCACTAAACATTTGTCCAACCGTCTATCAATCGCTCCTCTATCTAAGTCGGTGAGTTAAACATACTATCTACATTCAGTCTCTCTCTCTCACTCTCCTCCATACTGCCTCTCTCTATCCAGCCTCTCTCTCTCCAGCCTGTCTCCATCCCTCTATCCAGCCTGCCGAGCTAAACTTTGTCTCGAGTTATATATCCTCAAGCAAGGCCAGAGCTTGACCAATCGATCTCAGGTGATGGTCATCTTCAATCCCAATTGGAACGAAACACTTTGCACACCTGTCACTCATTCTCTCGCAGCAAGCCCCGCTGCCAATTTCGTCTGTCAATCAATCTCCCCCTACCAAAATCGGAAGGCCAGTGGTCAGTTTCTACCTGTCCACATTCCTTAACCCAACTCTGTTCTCCTTTGCTGAGACGGTGAGTGACCTTGACATGCATTCAGGTAGCTTTAAGCTTTAACATGTTCAGGCATCATAAACTCCCCTTGCTCCGGCGGGAACTGTTACATCCCTCTCTCTTTCCCTTCTTTCTCCCTCTATATCCCCCCCCCCCGCCACTTCCTGACCTCTTTCTCTCCCTCTCCCTCTCTCTCTCTCTCTCTCTCTGCCTATTCTTCTCTGTGATCCCTATTTGCCGCCACCTGCCCCTACTTCTCCCTCTCTCTTTCCCCTTCTCTCCCTCCCACTCTTTCTCCCTCTATATCCCTGCCCCTCCCGGCCACTTCCTGACCTCTTTCTCTCCCTCCCTCTCTCTCTCTCTCTCCCCCTATTCTTCTCTCTGATCCCTATTTGCCGCCACCTGTCCCTATATCTCCCTTTCTCTTTCCCCTTCTCTCCCTCCCACTCTTTCTCTCTCTCTATATCCCTCTCTCCCCCTGTCTGTAATATCATTCGTCCTGAGTAATCCTCCCAGTACCAACGGTAAAATCAAAACACGACCATACATTTCAATACTTCAATAACAAACATTTGCCAGATAACATGCCCAAGATTACAACAGCCAGTCTAGATACACATCTCCACAAAACTAAAGTCATTATACGAGGCAAATCTTGCTGTCAACGGAAGTGGGAAAGAAACGCTTCAGTATTTTTATACATTCAAGTGAATCGTCGATAATTACCGAATAAAAAACAATATCACTGGCAAGCTACAGAGATGCGCTTTTAACAGAAAAAAATGTAGAGAACGTCATGAAAAGCAATTAAAACTAATGAGAATGCGTGGGGGGTGGGGATGTGGAGGGGGGAGGCTTACACCTAAAAAACAACTCATTACACAAATCAGAATAAAATATTCATTTTCTTTGTTTTAAATAAATCTGCATACGTTATGAAGAAACGGAGTACAATATAACTACGAGCAAAATTGCTTGGGGGAAAGGGTAGGGATGGGAGGGCAAGAAGACTAAGTACCGGCAGGATCAACATCATGCGGTCATGTGTTACATAAACTACCACTACAATAGTGCACTTAACCGCTCCGATTCAGACTTCCTGTAAGGGATTCGTTATGAGTTCCACACACACACACCTCCCACCATGTTTCGTAAGAAGCGATAATTAAACAACAAATATATAAAGACTTACCTCTTTAATTCCTCACAAAGAACATGTGATGTAGTGACCAGGTATGCAGCCTGTACACTGCATTTTATCGCTAATTAGCAGTATCCTGGAAACAAGGCAGCACAGATACGCCAAGCCCTAGTCCGTCATGTTACACATGGACACACACACACTGTTCACACACTGATAAACACGTCCAGATGTTTGCCTGGTATTACGATTCTGAGCATAAACAGCGGCTGGTCAAAGCATAGACACTCACGCACACTTTAATGAAAGTAGCGACTGTGTTGAACGTGTCATGAGTTCTGTCGCCAGCGACACGGGAAGTTCTCCCTTTGATATCTCACTGCCAGCTATAATTGTCTCGCCGTCTGATCAAATCTGTAGCGGTAACGCAAAACTTCGAAGCCATGACCCCGGTCTGGGGGACCATCCGCTGTGTATGTGTTTGTCAATACTCTCTCGTCTTCAGATTAGCGGTTTGTTTTTTTTCGGCGGGTATGTTTTTCTACTTTTTAAATTTCGGTCAGAAATAGGGACCGAAATTTAACAAAATTTACGGTATCTGGGCCAGGTTTAATATTTTTGATAACTCGCTGAGTAAGTTATAGGCTTGTGTGGATCATCAGTATCAGATGTTTATGCAGTACGAATGTTAGTAATAGTCAGGTGCAAGGTACTGATAAAGAAGCAATTTAACGTCACTCCTTGAATCAGATAACACGCTGTGTTACTGTATTCTTGCCAACAACATGGGGACCATATCTCTACAGCGGTGAGTCTACTAAGAAGGTTTGTATTGCACTAAGGGCCAAGATGCAGCAGTGCATGAGCTGACAGCAGCAGCCACGAGCTGGCTGCTTTCATCAGGATCAGCGAGTCGAAGCTGACAAGACCCTATTCCGTTTCCGCGAGGAGGTTTTTAAAACTGGCTCCACGTTGAGAATCTGGAAATAGGCCAGAAGAAGGGCCATGCCAGTATCTGGAAATAGGCCAGAAGAAAGAGGGGCCAGGCCAGTATCTGGAAATAGGCCATAAGAAGCGCCAGACCAGTATCTGGAAATAGGCCATAAGAAGCGCCAGGCCAGTATCTGAAAATAGGCCAGAAGAAGGGCCATGCCAGTATCTGGAAATAGGCCAGAAAAAGCGCCAGACCAGTATCTGAAAATAGGCCATAAGAAGCGCCAGACAAGTATCTGGAAATAGGCCAGAAGAGGCGCCAGACCAGTATCTGGAAATAGGCCAGAAGAAGCGCCAGACCAGTACAATCTACCATCAGCGAAAATTCGTCTGACATGGAAATACTCGGTAGAAATTGCTTCTACAACAACAAACACCATCAACAGCGGACCTATGTAGTCATCGCATTGCCAGAGATTTCTTTCACTTCATTTTTAAAAAAATGGAGGTCTAAGACGCAGCATAGTGAATGTGTTGAAAGCAATAACCCATAGCTGGCTGCTTGGATCAGGGTAAGCTAACCACAGCTGGCTGCTTGCATCAGGGTCAGCGAACCACAGCTGGCTGCTTGGATCAGAGTCAGCGAACCACAGCTGGCTGCTTGCATCAGGGTCAGCGAACCACAGCTGGCTGCTTGGATCAGGGTCAGCGAACCACAGCTGGCTGCTTGCATCAGGGTCAGCTAACCACAGCTGGCTGCTTGCATCAGGGTCAGCGAACCACAGCTGGCTGCTTGCATCAGGGTCAGCGAACCACAGCTGGCTGCTTGGATCAGGGTCAGCGAACCACAGCTGGCGGCTTGCATCATGGTCAGCTAACTACAGCTGGCTGCTTGCATCAGGGTCAGCGAACCACAGCTGGCTGCTTGGAAAAGGGTCAGTTAACCTCAGCTGGCTGCTTGCATCAGGGTCAGCGAACCACAGCTGGCTGATTGCATCAGGGTCAGCGAACCACAGCTGGCTGCTTGCATCAGGTTCAAGGAAACACAGCTGGCTGCTTTCATCAGGGTCAGCGAACCACAGCTGGATGCTTCCATCAGGGTCAGCGAACCATAGCTGGCTGCTTGCATCAGGGTCAGCTAACCACAGCTGGCTGCTTGCATCAGGGTCAGCGAACCACAGCTGGCTGCTTGCATCAGGGTCAGCGAACCACAGCTGGCTGCTTGCATCAGGTTCAAGGAAACACAGCTGGCTGCTTTCATCAGGGTCAGCGAACCACAGCTGACCAAGATCACATTTCGCCTACAAGCGGAAATCGCAGCCTGGTGGTAAACTCAGAGACAATGGGACAACGGCCTTTTCGGGGCGAACGACGAAGAAGAAGAAGAACAGAAGAAGAAGAACAGAAGAAGTAGAAGAAAAGAAGACGAAGGAGAAGAAGAAGAAGAGAAGAAGAAGAAGAAGAGGAGAAGAAGAAGAAAAGAAAAAGAGGAGAAGAAGACGAAGAAGAAGAAGAAGAAGAAGAAAAAGAAGAAGAAGAAAAAGAAGAAGAAGAAGAAGAAATAGCAAAATCATAATTTCAACCCACATATAGTATGCTAACTTTTAACTTGTGTTTACAACTGACCACTTTTAATCAAGTTTTCGTGTCCCCTATTAAGATTAAGCATGATTTCGTGTCAATTTCAAACCGACATGTGTCTTTCTCAAAACAAGATTTCGTGTTCATTTCAAACCTTTATTTGGTGTCCATCTTATGTCCATATTTCGTGCCCATCTCAAATATTTCGTTTCCATGGAGCGATGGGTCGAGCATAAGTCTTAGCTCTACTCGTGTGACGATGTAGTCACTTCCACAGCCTCTGACACTGTCAAAAGCTATCAAAGTAATAACAAGTAGGATTACAGTACTCATTCTCCAGTTAACCTCCAGTAAGAGTACAGTGCCCATTCTCCAGTTAACCTCCAGTAAAAGTACAGTGCCCATTCTCCAGTTAACCTCCAGTAGGAGTACAGTACCCATTCTCCAGTTAACCTCCAGTAAAAGTACAGTGCCCATTCTCCAGTTAACCTCCAGTAGGAGTACAGTACCCATTCTCCAGTTAACCTCCAGTAAGAGTACAGTGCCCATTCTCCAGTTAACCTCCAGTAAGAGTACAGTGCCCATTCTCCAGTTAACCTCCAGTAAGAGTACAGTGCTCATTCTCCAGTTAACCTCTAATAGGAGTACTGTGCCCATTCTCCAGTTAACCTCCAGTAACAGTACAGTGCCCATTCTCCAGTTAACCTCCAGTAAGAGTACAGTGCCCATTCTCCAGTAGGGAGTACAGTACCCATTCTCCAGAATGATTATCATCGAACGATCACTAGAAGATCTGAATATTGACAGCTAGGCCCCGAATCAGACCCTGTATGCCACATCATTGAGCTCACAAAGGCATTTGACTTGGTTAACATGATGCACTCTTCAAAATCATTTTTAAAAATAGGCTGCAGAAGCAAACTGCAATGATTTATAACTTCGTTTCACGAACATTCCAAATTGATGGTGGCATATCACAACCATTTGATATTCGAATTGGTGTTACGCAGTTCTACGTCCTTGTCCCAAAACTGTCAGGAAATTTGTCTGCCCTGTTATCTATGCATGTATTTGGTCGCGCAAATGTCCTGGTTTCGACACTGTTCGGAATTGTATTGCTACGATTCGACGTCAAACATCTTTTTAAAGAGGAACGCCAAAGAAAAAGAAGACGAAGAAGAGGAGTAGAAGTAGAAGAAGAAGAAGAAGAAGAAGAAGGAGGGGGAGAAGAAGGTGAAGAGGAAGAAGAAGGAGGAGGAGGAGGAGAAGAAGAAGAAGAAGAAGAAGGAGGGGGAGAAGAAGGTGAAGAGGAAGAAGAAGGAGGAGGAGGAGGAGAAGAAGAAGAAGAAGAAGAAGAAGAAGAAGAAGAAGGAGGGGGAGAAGAAGGTGAAGAGGAAGAAGAAGGAGGAGGAGGAGGAGAAGAAGAAGAAGAAGAAGAAGAAGAAGAAGAAGAAGAAGGAAGAAGAAGAAGAAGAAGAAGGAGGGGGAGAAGAAGGTTAAGAGGAAGGAGGAGGAGGAGGAGGAGAAGAAGAAGACGAAGAAGAAGAAGAAGAAGAAGAAGAAGAAGGGGGAGAAGAAGGTGAAGAGGAAGAAGAAGGAGGAGGAGGAGGAGAAGAAGAAGAAGAAGAAGAAGAAGAAGAAGAAGGAGGGGGAGAAGAAGGTGAAGAGGAAGAAGAAGGAGGAGGAGGAGAAGAAGAAGAAGAAGAAGAAGAAGAAGAAGGAAGAAGAAGAAGAAGAAGAAGAAGGAGGGGGAGAAGAAGGTGAAGAGGAAGAAGAAGGAGGAGGAGGAGGAGAAGAAGAAGAAGAAGAAGAAGAAGAAGAAGAAGAAGGAAGAAGAAGAAGAAGAAGAAGGAGGGGGAGAAGAAGGTTAAGAGGAAGAAGAAGGAGGAGGAGGAGAAGAAGAAGAAGAACAAGAAAAAGAAGAAGAAGAAGAAGGAGGGGGAGAAGAAGGTGAAGAGGAAGAAGACGGAGGAGGAGGAGGAGAAGAAGAAGAAGAACAAGAAAAAGAAGAAGAAGAAGAAGGAGGAGGGGGAGAAGAAGGTGAAGAGGAAGAAGAAGAAGGAGGAGGAGGAGGAGAAGAAGAAGAAGAAGAAGAAGAAGAAGAAGAAGGAGGGGGAGAAGAAGGTGAAGAGGAAGAAGAAGGAGGAGGAGGAGGAGGAGAAGAAGAAGAAGAAGAAGAAGAAGAAGAAGAAGGAGGGGGAGAAGAAGGTGAAGAGGAAGAAGAAGGAGGAGGAGGAGAAGAAGAAGAAGAAGACGAAGAAGAAGAAGAAGGAAGAAGAAGAAGAAGAAGGAGGAGGAGGAGGAGAAGAAGAAGAAGAAGAAGAAGGAAGAAGAAGAAGAAGGAGGGGGAGAAGAAGGTGAAGAGGAAGAAGAAAGGAGGAGGAGGAGGAGAAGAAGAAGAAGAAGAAGAAGAAGAAGAAGAAGAAGGAGGGGGAGAAGAAGGTGAAGAGGAAGAAGAAGGAGGAGGAGGAGGAGAAGAAGAAGAAGAAGAAGAAGAAGAAGAAGAAGGAAGAAGAAGAAGAAGAAGAAGAAGGAGGGGGAGAAGAAGGTGAAGAGGAAGAAGAAGGAGGAGGAGGAGGAGAAGAAGAAGAAGAAGAAGAAGAAGAAGAAGAAGAAGAAGAAGAAGGGGGAGAAGAAGGTGAAGAGGAAGAAGAAGGAGGAGGAGGAGGAGAAGAAGAAGAAGAAGAAGAAGAAGAAGGAAGAAGAAGAAGAAGAAGAAGAAGAAGAAGAAGAAGAAGAAGAAGAAGAAGAAGAAGAAGAAGAAGAAGAAGAAGAAGAAGAAGAAGAAGAAGAAGAAGAAGAAGAAGAAGAAGAAGAAGAAGAAGAAGACTGTACGTGCTGCATGTGCTTCATACATTCATCGTGGTCAAGAACCCTTGTTACCTAAACGGACTACCTAACTACAACCCTAACTACTGCCACTGATACTACTACTACTACTACTACTACTACTGCTACTACAACTACTGCTACTACTACAACTACTACTACTGTGACATAGGGCTGGCAGTTTTAGAAAATTCTAGAGCCAGAAGTTGAAATGCTTCTTTCTTCTGGAAGAAAGACTTCTCCCTAGTCGGAATATTAATCAACCAAGAAAGTGCGGGAGAAAATGTTTAGACGTAAGATCAATGCATTTAGCGGTCGGCGGAATGCTTTTTTTCGGGAAAAAGGAAGAACGCTCGGACGGCCTTGTTACGTGATGAGATAACGGCTAATTTGTTATAATCTTAGTACAGGTGAACTAGAAATATGTGGGTTAAGCTACGAGATATTGCCAAGAGGATATTAACAGATGGATCACTGGGAAATGATTGGGTGAAGCATTCGGGTAGGGAAGAAAGCTAAGAGACCAATAGGAATTACACGATCTAACGTTTATTTAACGAGAGGACATTTAGTTCACAAAGATGGGAGAAAGGTTAAAGAGAAAAGTGTCAGATACGTCAAACAGTGAGACTTTTTCATCAGACCTTCTGAATTATAAATCAATTAAAATTAAAATGTATTCTTACAAATTGAAGCACAGAATTGAAAAGAAACGAAAGAACAACGGGGACGGCGTGGGCTAGTGGTTAAGTGGCACGGCTCACAGCCAGAACGAACGAAGCCAAGCGATACTGTTCCAAGAGTTTATCTCAGTTATTCTACAGTTCCAATAGTTTTTCTCAGTTTTCATAATGGCCCAAGAGTTTTTCTCATTTATTCTACAGTTCCAATAGTTTTTCTCAGTTTTCATAATGGCCCAAGAGTTTTCCTCAGTTTTCATACTGTCCCAAGAGTTTTTCTCAGTTGTTCTACTGTTCCAATAGTTTTTCTCAGTTTTCATAATGGCCCAAGAGTTTTTCTCAGTTATTCTACAGTTCCAATAGTTTTTCTCAGTTTTCATACTGGCCCAAGAGTTTTTCTCAGTTTTTCTACTGTTCCAAGAGTTTTTCTCAGTTTTCATAATGGCCCAAGAGTTTTCCTCAATTTTCATACTGGCCCAAGAGTTTTTCTCAGTTTTTCTACTGTTCCAAGAGTTTTTCTCAGTTTTTCTACTGTTCCAAGAGTTTTTCTCAATTTTCATACTGGCCCAAGAGTTTTTCTCAGTTTTTCTACTGGCCCATCACAGCACCGGCCGTTACCCCCGGGAAGTGAACCCTTAGAAAATGCAAGAGGAAGCAGATCCTTTCATAAAATGCATGCTGAAGTCAGATGCACTAGGCCGATAGGCGCAAAATATAAACCACAGTGCAACGTACACCGCCTTGAGGATTAGAAAAATAAGGCGAACGCAACAAACAAAAAAGAACAACGTTAAGAAAGAAGAACAAAATAGGTCAGCAAACGCTTTTTCAATTAGAATTAATGGCGACTAGAAAGAAAAAAAAAGGTATCGCTTAACACATTTATCGAATTGAAACAAAAAGATACTATTGGAAATTTCATTCCCAAACAAAGAGAAGTTGTTTTGGGTATTCTTGCACATGGTTTTTTCTGAATGAGCAGATATTAAAAATTAAAATGGAAAACAAAGAAACAGACGTACAGGCGCATGGAGATTCATTTTGAAAAACTAGAGAATCCATCGTTATGTTGACCTTGACATTGGATGTATCACAACTGAGTCCCCATCTCAAAACAAAATAAACATCAGAAAATGTTTGTCACATTCCTTTGCATAAAATATGCAATTAAGATAATAAGGCTTTGTCAGAAAACAAAATTGAATATTTATGCAGAAATGGAGAACCAAACGTAAGAGACTTGCCTTGAGATAGCACAAACACGTGTAAGAGACTGACTTGCCTTGAGACAACACAAACATGTGTAAGAGACTGACTTGCCTTGAGACAACACAAACATGTGTAAGAGACTGACTTGCCTTGAGACAACACAAACATGTGTAAGAGACTGACTTGCCTTGAGACAACACAAACATGTGTAAGAGACTGACTTGTCAAGAGACAACACAAACATGTGTAAGAGACTGACTTTTTGAGACAACACAAACACGTGTAAGAGACTGACTTTTTGAGACAACACAAACACGTGTAAGAGACTGACTTGCCTTGAGACAACACAAACATGTGGAAGAGACTGACTTGCCTTGAGACAACACAAACATGTGGAAGAGACTGACTTGCCTTGAGACAACACAAACATGTGTAAGAGACTGACTTGTCAAGAGACAACACAAATATGTGTAAGAGACTGACTTACCTTGAGACAACACAAACATGTGTAAGAGACTGACATAACTTGAAACAACACAAACATGTGTAAGAGACTGACTTGTCAAGAGACAACACAAATATGTGTAAGAGACTGACTTACCTTGAGACAACACAAACATGTGTAAGAGACTGACTTGTCAAGAGACAACACAAATATGTGTAAGAGACTGACTTAACTTGAGACAACACAAATATGTGTAAGAGACTGACTTGCCTTGAGACAACACAAACATGTGTAAGAGACTGACTTGCCTTGAGACAACACAAACATGTGTAAGAGACTGACTTTTTGAGACAACACAAACATGTGTAAGAGACTGACTTTTTGAGACAACACAAACATGTATTATATTGCTTTATATTTCGATTATTTTGACACAAGAATGTTAATAGTCTCAAGAGCAGGACTTCTGTGTCTAAATGTTCATCGGTATCTACTGGAAGTCTCAATTCTAATTGGAAGTTACGGACACTTTTCTATGAGACCCTAAAGCATCAACAAGAGTTTGGTCACAAATAATGTACTTAGCTTGGCGAATTAGAAATGTGTGGGACATAAGTTGACACCATCTTAGAAGCGTCAATGGAAACTGAAAATGTGATAGTTTAATTAGCTTGGCTTGGTTTGGCTTGACTTCGTTCGTTCTCAATCTCCCGCTACCAAACCCTGAAAAGGGTTCAAGTAGCAGAATGTAGTCCAGAGAACGGAATACGTTGTGTCGTAGTTTACAGATTGACTGAGATATTTGCACCTTTTGGTCCAACATATCCGACATCAGCAAGCATTTTCGAGTGCCGGTCCCTTCTCCTTAGCCAGTCTGCTCTGTTGAAGCCTATTATCCAGGATCACCGCGTGGAGGTGTAGAAGGGTCTTGGCAGCTCTGGTTCGCTGGCCCTAACGCTAGCAGTCAGCTATGTGTCGCTGACCACTGCAGCTCATGCGCTGCTCATCATTTGTTCCCTGATCGTTTAATTAAAATCTACAATCTTTTACAGCGCGTTTTCAATCGTGTACTCATCTTGGAAAAGACGTGGTCAAACATTTACTAGTTCATCTCATCGAAATTGTTATTCAAACAGTGAACACTTGAAGGACTTGTTCAATGTTTACTCCGGTTGAACCTTACCCTTCATAAAATCTGCTAAGTGTAGAGGAATCAGATAAAAGAAGTGAGCGTCTGTCAGTTCTTTATCTGTCTCTGAACTCATACAATGAATTTATTGCAGAATAAAGGGATCTTGTGAAATAGTGCATTTTCTGGAAAGGCAGCCTGCAAAGTACTTTGCAAAAATATATTTCTTCTGAATTGAACATACAGGATTTATGTTGTACTTTCAAAAGCAACGCAGTATGATATTCAAGAAAGATTTCTCACGCTTGCAGAATTCAACAATAATTGTTTAAAAAAATTATTTTAAAAGGATGTTGTATCATGTACTTTGCAGTACCTCGCTTCTTACATAGGCCAACGTATTTGGCTGTTATACGTTTCTTGGCAAGGTCGATATTACTTTACATACTTTGGGGAGCAGAAAATAACCCATGTCTGCCAAACGACACGAGCCAGATTCGAACCTGGTGCGTTTTGTATTGTGAAACGGACGCTCTACCCCTGGGCCACGCAGCCTCTATCAATAACAGAGGGGACGGCATTACTTAATTGCAAGTCTACGAAAATATCCCTGGAAAATACAGCAAACAAAACTGCCAGAACAATGCTGAACAGTAATCTGTTCCACTTGCGGTGGTGTCAGACTCAACCTATATGGAAATGACGCTGTTGACTGCAAAACTGAAGCAATTATTTTTTCGAATCAATTTAAACTTTTCACAAACAGTTCAATTTCATTCCAGTGGTGGAAATTGCTATTTTTTAAAAAACTCATATTGTTTGGATTCATGTCATTGTATATCTGAAACAAGGGAGTCAGATCTTGTTGAGTGTGTAAAGTCTCCATGGCGAAGTGGTCAAGCCGTTTGCCTCGTGTTCAGAAGGTCGTGGTACGAATTCGAACTCGAATTTTCTCGTGTCTGTGTCCATGTGTTGGTCATTAGTACATGTTAAATAGTATGGGTGCTAGGACACTTTCTTGTGCCAGGCTGGTGTTTTGGTTTCGCCATCTGCTGTCTTTTTTCCCCAAAGTGACATAGAACCGTCTGTTCTACAGAAAGAGATACATTTGCCAAATGACATAGATATAAAATGAATCGATGGGTTGTCAGCTATAATCGAGGAACAGTTATTAGAAAGAGTTTGCATGTCCCCCTATTTCGCTCTGCAACTGGACGAAAGCACAGACACAAATATTGCTTTGTTAGATATTGCTATGTTAGATATTGATATGTTAGATATTGCTATGTTAGATATGAACACGAGAAACATATTTTCGAAGATTTACTGTTCATATCCTTCTTGGTTTTCAATTCGCCTGGAGAAGAATGTAACAGCTTAAATGAGTATCACGTATCAAGATTGATTGAAATGCTTTGGAATTAGCACATATACGGCGCGTGAAATATCTGGAAAGCTTATTGGAGCATTAGCACGAATTGAGAATCACGCTGCCGGGGACTCCGTGCTATTGCTGCATACATAGAGAAGCATTGGTTGCCAAGAAGATGCTGGAAAAACGTAAACAAATCTTGAATGATTCAGTCAAATTTGTCAGTTTTATCAAAATAAAAAAAGCAAATCACTTATTCCAAGACATTTTTAGCAACTTAGCAAAGATATGAAGATTAATCATCATCATTTGTTATTACATTGTGAAGTTCGTTGGCTGTCACGAGGTGGAGTTTTGTATCGTTGTTGCTAATCGAGAGATGAGGCAAGAATATTTCTCAAAGACCATCAATTTACCATAAACAATCGTTCGTTCCTGCCTAACAAAATTGGCGTAATTGTCAGAAATCTTCACTCATTAAAATATGTTCAACTTAAATCTTCACGGAATAGAAGACAAGATTATAGCAATAATTAAAATGTTGAAATTGAAGCGTCATCCTCTGTTGAATCATAACAATGAGACATTTCTAAGCCTCACAAATGTTCTTTTTTTTCACCAACGTCGACGACAACCTGATCACTTATCGCACAGTTCAATGGTTTGCAATGTTAGGTATGATAACAAGAAATATTAAACATAGGAACAAGGAAGAGATAGCCAAACTGTATAAAGCATTAGTTAGATCTAGATTGGAGTACTGTGTACAGGTGCGGAATCCTTATCATAGAGGAGATATAAACATGTTGCAAAGGATAAAAAAGAGCGACAAAGCTGATAGTGGGATTCCGGAATTACAATTTGGAGGAAAACTCAGAAAAACCGGCCTACTGTGTCTAGAAAAGAGAAGAATTCGAGGTGACTTAATACAAATTTATAAGATAATCAAAGTAACGAATAAATTACACTATAACCTTTATTTTTTTTTCAAAAATACAACCACCTACAAGAACAAGAGGGCATAGCTACATATTAACTAAAGAAAGGTCCAGATTAGATATTAGGAAAAGAAATGTAGTCAGAGAGTGGTGAATGTTTGTAATGCATTGCCACAGGAAATAATGGAGGCTGGGACAGTTAATGACTTTAATAATAGATTGGATGCGTATAGCTTTTGTAGCAAGGAAATGTAAATGAAACTGGTTGTATATACATTCTGCAGAGACTTCTAAACCAGTGTAAAGACGTTAAGTTAAGTTATGATTCCGATAATATTTTTATGTTCTTCGTGCAAGCAAAAACTGGATTAGAGAACCACTTTCAGCTAATGTGCATGAATTAATAAAGGAGGTTTTAACAGCAGATGAAGACACGGTCATAGAAATATCCATGGATGGTGCTCTGAAATTACGATTCAAGGAACAATCTCTGGCAACTTTCTAGGTTCACTTACAAACCGATTTCCCGTAACTATCAAAGATCGCTTGGACAGCATTGATACCTTTCATAACAACATGCTTGTGTCAAAAATCATTCTGTACTCCCATTTCTCTTTAAAATAATTATAGAAAACGTTTGGTTTGGCTTGGCTTCGTTCGTTCTCAATCTCCCGCTACAAAGCCCTGAAAGGGCTTAAGTAGCAGAATGTAGTCCAGAGAACGGAATGCGTTGTGTCGTAGTTTATAGTTTGACTGCGATATTTTCACCTATCGGTCCAACACATCCGACTTCAGCAAGCATTTTTTGAGTACCGGGTTAGTATTCCCTCTTCGATCCCTTCTCCTTAGCCAGTCTGCCCTGCTGCAGCCTGTTATCCAGGATCACCACGTGGAGGTGTAGAAGGTTCTTGGCAGCTCTGGTTCGCTGACCCTGACGCTGGCATTCAGCTATTAGTCGCTGACCACTGCAGCTCATGCGCTGCTCAGCTCTGGTTCGCTGGCCCTGATGCTGGCAGTCAGCTATGGGTCGCTGACCACTGCAGCTCATACGATGCTCAGCATCTTGATCCCGAAAACGTTTGACAAACAAAGGGCCACAACTCAGAATACAAGTTTCAGCTAATTACCCCGTTATATTGTTGTTGTTGTTGTTGTTGAGTGCCCACAATGAGTAGGATTACTCTTTTGGGCGTCCAATAAAAGACGTTAAGTATCGGGTTGTCGTGGCTCTCCTAACATCCCGATCGTGCTGATGAAGGTGGACCGGAGTCTTCCTGTCGGTTGTGCTATACTTGGCTTCAGATGCGTGTCACTCACTACTACAGGGATCATGTCTATCCCTTACCTTGTTAGCCTGTCTGCTATGAAAACTGCCAGTTTCTAAAGAGAGATATGAGGATGCCGAGGTGAGGGTCTTGGCCAGTATATTTTGCCTGACCCTAACATGTCTGATCAGTATGTTGTGCCTGACCAGACGTTAGTCTTCCTCCCTACCCCTATATAACAAGGCTAGTAAGTGATTTTGACACTGGAGTAAGACCGTCTTCTATGCATCAGAATATCTGGTTAAGAGACTATGTAACTGTATCTGTATCCAGTTCCTCTCTGAGAGCCAACAGTGGCGCAAATCTCCCTCCTACCCTTGCTTGGAACATACAGAACATACAGTAAACATAAAATAGTACGGATTGTCGAGTACCGGTAAAACTGATTCAGAAAGATATGTCTTCCATAAATATTATTTAATTGAAAGTGCACTTTAGTGGTCATCATCTCGCAGTCACACTGTGAACACTATAAATTGTTATTTGAATATTGTTTGTGCAAATGTGTATAATATTTAAAATATGTATATGTGCAAATAACAGTGACAATATGGGTATATAATGAAAATAAATTGGTAGTATGAGTTGCAGATGTGGTTGATTCATTCAAATTGAACGGTAGGAGAAAAACATTATTTTTCTGTTATTATTTTTACTTGGTTGTTAGCAACACTTTTCCATTAACCTTTTCAACTGCATACATTGTTTATTATTGTAAACAAATAGATAATTAATTCCCGAACATTTTCAAATCGGGGATATTCTTTTGGGGGCCCGCGACAACAGAAGATATTTAAAGAGGATTCGCGGTAACGAGAAGGTTGAGAACCGTTGCTATACGGCGTTTCTTCAGCTTCCCCTGTAAGAGGTATGTCAACATGATTAGAAAATAACAACTTTATTCTCGCCGTTTTTATTATACGTCGGTCACAATACCACGTGCTCATAAATATCTACAAGGGGAGGTCACAATGTAATGCACCACGCCATTTTTTCAAAAAAAATTTATTTAAAATGACTGACATTTTTACACAATGTACAAGAACATGGTATGTAAACATATTTATTACTCAAAATAATCCCCATCGACTAGTACAGCTTGATTCCAGCGCCAAACAAGTGCATGTTTGCTTGTCAGTTCCAGTTTGTGTCATCGCCAGGATCTACGGAAGTGAATTGTAGAGTCTACGAAACTCGTATGCAGAGAAACTACGAGTTACCCATTGAGCGATGGGAAGACGCGTCTTCGTGATCTCGATCAGAGATCGAATCTACAATGTTTGAAATCAGAGAGCGTTGTCTAGGAAATACCACTGGGCTGGCCACGTGGTGCGCATACCAGATAACAGATGGACCCTCACAAGGACGTTTAGGTAATCGCGAGATGGCGATGGCGAGATGGTCTGTTGAGAGACCTAGGTCCGAAATGGTACGACACGGCAAAAGATCGAACTGTATACAGGAAATTGTTGACTACCTCGCATACGGCACAACCGCCGGACTGAAGTCGATAATATTTATAATGAGCTAAAACAAATGGTGTGGATACATTTAGCGAAGTCTTTGACTCCCTGGCAACAGAAATTAACATGTCTGTTTGAATACCAGAATTCTAAGTATTGGGTGGTTCGTTGCTAATGCCCACAATAGGTTGGTAGCGCTGTTGTGCGCCCTGAAAAGGATGGAACTAACTTGTGGCAGACTGCAGTAGATTGTATGACATCCCGAGCGAGCGGATGAAGTGGACCGGGGTCCTCCAGGAGATTGTGCTATGCTTGACTTCATCTGCGTGTCACTCACTACTACAGGGATCACGTCGAACCTCAACTTGTTAGCCAGACTGTTGTCCTCAACAACAGCCCGTTTTCAGGACGACCAACGAGGAGGTCATGTGAGGGTCTTGGCCACTAAATTTCTTCTGACCTTGACTAACATTGTCTGATCAGTGGGTTTTGCCTGACCAGACGTCAGTCTCATCGTCCCATTCCAAGTATTCCAAGTAATGGTCTGGTGCAGTACTTTCTATCTTCCCCTCGTATCATTATCGCTGTAAATCATTTTGAATATCGGTTTCAAGATGTATTCCAGTTGTTGATATACGTACCTCATTATTGAGGGTTTACTGCCGGTAGCATTATAATTGAGCAGTGACTTGCATGACTATTATATATGTGCCCACAGCTATGGAGCAGTGACATGCATGACTATTCTATCTGTGCCCACAGCTATTGAGCAGTGACATGCATGACAATTCTATCTGTATCCACAGCTATTAAGCAGTGACATGCATGACTATTCTATCTGTGCCCACAGCTATTGCCCAATGACATGCATGACTATTTTATCTGTGACCACAGCTATTGAGCAGTGACATACATGACTATTGTATATGTGCCCACATCTATTGAGCAGTGACATACATGACTATTCTATCTGCGTCCCCAGCTATTGAGCAGTGACAGGCATGACTATTCTATCTGTGCCCACAGCTATTGCCCAATGACATGCATGACTATTTTATCTGTGACCACAGCTATTGAGCAGTGACATACATGACTATTGTATCTGTGCCCACAGCTATTGAGCAGTGACATACATGACTATTCTATCTGCGTCCCCAGCTATTGAGCAGTGACATGCATGACTATTCTATTTGTCCTCACAGCTATTGAGCAGTGACATGCATGACTATTCTATCTATGCCCACAGCTATTGATCAATGACATGCATGACTATTATTACTTGGACCACAGCTATTGAGCAGTGACGTACATGACTATTGTATCTGTGCCTACAGCTATTGAGCAGTGACATACATGACTATTCTATCTGTGCCCACAGCTATGGAACTGTGACATGCATGACTATTCTATATGTGCCCACAGCTATTGAGCTGTAACATGTATGACGATTATATCTGTGCCTACAGCTATTGACCTATGACATGCATGACTATTCTATCTGTGCCCACAGCTATTGAGCAGTGACATGAATGACTATTCTATTTGTGCCCACAGCTATTGAGCAGTGACATGCATAACTATTATATTTGTGCCCGGAGCTATTCAGCAGTGACATGCATGACTATTCTATATGTGCCCACGGCTATTGAGCGGTGACAGACATTACTATTATATCTGTGCCCACAGCTATTGAGCAGTGATGTAGCAGACCCCCACTGTTTGCCTTGGCCGTTATTCTAACTTAGAAAATTCCCACACTCATCCACATCATCATGACCATACTCAGTAAATGACATATCACACAGCAGGTGGCATATTTATTAAATCATACTCATATCATAGAATGAGTAGAGAAATTACAAACACAATATAATACATATCATCTTAACTAAACATTCTACTAAAACGGGAATTGTAAGCATTAGCTATTGATGGAATTCCCAACTATCTAAAAACCCAGTTCTATTGCCTTGCAATTACATCACACACACATCGCCTTAACTGCGTCTTCAACACACCTTATCAAATACTCTTCCTCACTGAAATCCCCTCAGGCGGGCGATCTCGACATTACTCGTTCACAATGTGTCCTTGCTTACAAACACATGTTCAGATTATCTATTAATGCAAAACTCACACACCTATTTCAGCGATCCTGTTCTATCACTAAACATTCGTCCAACCGTCTATCAATCGCTCCTCTATCTAGGTCGGTGAGTTAAACATGCTATCTACATTCGGTCTCTCTCTCTCTCTCTCTCTCCTCCATACAGCCTCTCTCTCTCCAGCCTCCCGAGCTAAACTTTGTCCCGAGTTATATATCCTCAAGCAAGGCCAGAGCTTGACAAATCGATCTCAGGTGATGGCCATCTTCAATCCCAATTGGAACGAAACACTTTGCACACCTGTCACTCATTCTCTCGCAGCAAGCCCCGCTGCCAATTTCGTCTGTCAATCAATCTCCCCCTACCAAAATCGGAAGGCCAGTAGACAGTTTCTACCTGTCCACATTCCTTAACCCAACTCTGTTCTTCTTTGCTGAGACGGTGAGTGAACTTGACATGCATTCAGGTAGCTCTAAGCTTTAACATGTTCAGGCATCCTAAACTCCTCTTGCTCCGGCGGGAACTGTTACAGTGACATACATGACTATTCTATCTGTGCCCACAGCTATGGAGCAGTGACATACATGACTATTCTATCTGTGCCCACAGCTATGCTCAAAGTTGTCATATTTTGTTGTGAATGTTTGGAATGCATTGCCACAAGAAATAGTGGAGGCAGGTGCAATTAATGCATTTAATAATAGATTGGATGCTCGTAGTTTTTAGATCATGAATATGTAAAAGAAACTGATTGTATACAGACTGCAGAGTCTTCTAAACCAGTATAAAGACGTTAAGTTAAGTTAAGTTCAGTTAAGTAAGCGATTTTGATGGGATTCAAACACGACCTTTAGTGGAACCTCTATCTATAGACCTTTCACTCAACCTTTGGTTACACGGGAACACACGCTGAGAATCCCTGCTCTACAAAACAATACACAGTTTGGTACAGGAACGAAAAAATAAATAACTTGTTTTCTTGAGGATCAAAAGTAAAGGTAGAAGACTCACCTAGTAGCATTGTACAACTATTTCGTGTAGTCTCTCCAGTGGTCAGTTTCTACCTGTCCACATTCCTTAACCCAACTCTGTTCTCCTTTGCTGAGACGGTGAGTGACCTTGACATGCATTCAGGTAGCTCTAAGCTTTAACATGTTCAGGCATCCTAAACTCCCCTTGCTCCGGCGGGAACTGTTACATTACCTCCCTAAACTACAGACCGAAACATGGATGGTCATTTTTTTCATCTGGCAAATGACCACAATTTTCGTCTCCACTATCCAAAATGGAAAAACTACTCCTGTTTACAACTTCACTCACATCGTACATGAATAAAAGACCTGCCATTTGATACATATACACTTTTTGTAATACATACACAATCAATACAAGCAGAAGAAAAACACTGTGGCTGGTCGTTTTTACAACACAAGCCACCACTTTTAAATCGTTTTACAGACAAACACACCCAAATCTGTCCCTGCGGCACCTTTAACTCATCAAAACAGAAACGCCTTAAGGAATTCTCCTTACTCATTGAGGTCAACATACCTCGCCCTGTTTCCCGTGCCTTCCTCTAAGGACACAAACCTTCATTGTTACACTCGACCAGTTCAGGTCAATTTTCTCAGGCGGTCTCATTACACGCCTGGCCGACGATTTACTTCATACTAACTCCTGTGAGGCCACGAATTTACGTGGGTTATCCTCGGGCTAGTTATCATTGTCTCTCTTGACAGCTATCCCCTCTCAAAGAAAACAGCAAAATTCTTTATGTTTCCCACAAAAACGATATTCGACAACATATGTTATAGTCAATATTACAACTTCTGATCAATATAGTCTTCTCTGCAAAGACTCCACATACATGTGATAAACTATACACCATAACAAGTCAGTAACATCTACTGTTACAACACTAAGTCCCATTAAGTCAGCCAGCTCAGTGTTCCAACATGCTATTTCTTGTTCTGGAACTCGTGGTGACCTCTGTTTGCGGAGGCCTACAGTCTGGATGAAATATACTGCTTTGTAGATCACCTTTATAACCTGAATCAAGTACCTGTAAACATGATTCAACAACAACAAAAACCAACAATTTAAAGACAAATTATGCATGCAATGTCGAAACCCAAAGCCAAATACAACTGTCAAAATGTTTGCACTCATACTCATGATATCAATATTTCAGTCCGTAAGTATCACACTTTGATACTTATGTCAGGTCACATAATCATGTTTAAACAAACAACAACAATCAATTAAAGTGCAAGTAATACGATTGTCAAAATACAAATGTAAACATATTTGCACACATAAACATGATCAAATGCCATCAATCTTCACTCCTGCTCGTGTCCCACAGATGAGCACCTGTTAATGCCCCCTTTAAAAGATACTAAACTAATGACTAAGTTCTAAACTATGTCACTAAACTATGACTAAGTTGTAACTTAAAAAGATACTAAACTATGTCTGAGTCAAGTCAAAAACCGAATCGTCCACCTGTCGAATTACGTCATGCTGTAACCCTACTAGTCCAGGTGTAGTCCTTGTTAAAGTTGAATAGCCCCGTTAACTGCTGGCGTCTTTCTCACGAGGAATCAAAACCGAGTGTTGTGATCTAACTAATTCACCGCTGTTTCCCCAAATTCCCCGCATCAAAGCCACCTGGGCAGATTTTGACCGAATTATCGCGTCCACGTGTTTACCCTGCGTCGCGTAATCATTACCTGGCGCATCCAGCTATCCTGCGTCTCTTGTCCGTTTCTCTGGTCGGAAATGTCCCTTTGATCTCGGTCAGTCTTTGCTTCAGACTTACCGTCCGCTCATTGTCTGGCGTGTACTTCAGACAACGAATTCAAAGGAATTTTTAACATCTGGTCATTCCTCCATGTCTAAACCCTACCCCCTAATTATCCAAATCTCCGTTTCCCAAGGATTACGGTAGATGAAACAAATTTTATGCAAATGCATACATTAACTGGAGTTTCACATGAAAGCCCTACATCTGTACGACCATGTGTGTAAGTACTCCACACGACTTTACCTAATTCCATTTCTGAATTCCATGTTTTTGGCTAGCGTCAGTAAACATTGTATCAACCGTTCCTTGTCAGTACTGCTTATTTCAACCAGATATGCGCTGCCCCATCAGCTGTCTCTGATTGCTGAGCGATTTCCTCCTGTAAAACGCCCATCGTCTGGTCTGTTTGTTTCACGGTTGTTTGGTTCGTACCCACCGGTTCTCTGGTAGTGTTTCGTACACTTACATCGTCCGCTACTTCAGCCTTCCGTCCATCTGTATTCACTATTTGTGGGAAAGACCTTTCACACTGTTCGTTTGACTGTTGGCCTATCTCGAACTGAGATCTTTTCTTCTTTGCTTCGATGACTGGTTCGCCGTCCTGGTTGGAGTTAATCTATCTTTCCCTTTTCTTCGTTTTCCTTAAAAACTCAGTTCCTCCTTTGTTAGCTGCTGTTGGTGCGTCCGTTTCGCATTCCAACTGTGCGTCATTCCCACTTCCTTCCTCGGTGGCCGAAGGGTTGTCCCTTCTTTCGGTCTGTTCAACAACTTCTCCCGCATGGCTAGGCCCTGCCACCATTCCTCCTCCTCTCATTTCCTCTTTATCTGACGAATCTCCGACTATTTCCTTGTTCGATTCTTCGTCGACTTTAACTAATGTTCTACAGGCTTGACCACAAGTTCCTGGTAAACTTGGCCCCTTTCAGCACGCCCGACCATGTTAATCGACGTAATACCCTCTTCCTGAATTCTCGGCCTACGCTGTCCAATGATATAACATTTTATCTGGACCTCTGAGCGAACGTTTGTCCCGTTTGCATTGCGTAACCTGCCCTCCGTCCCTAACTTTTCTGGATACACAAAACCTGTATCTCTTTCTTTCTGTCCATCCGCCTCGTGCTCAAAGTCTCTTTGATAGCTCCTGTCCTGCCTCTCCATCTGTAACCGTGCAAAAGGCCTCTTGTGGGCTAAAAATCTGCCCGATTCAAACTTCTGCCCAACCATTCCTCCTCCTCTCACTTGACTTGGCCTCTCCGCCTGGGTCAAACTCCTACGCTTTTCGCCACCTCCTTCCAGTCGTCCACACATGTCCGTCCTGAGATTTCCACCTCTGTCCCTCCACGGATCGGAATGTCCCCTTCCAAAATACTGGGCCGTGTTTACTCCTGTGATTTCTTTATTTCTTCTCTCCTTCCTAGCTGGTTTGAAAGCTCTGTTTTCAAACTGTTGCAACAGCTGTCGCAGCTTCCATTGGTGACCTTTTTCCTGTCTTTCCAGCCGAATAACTCTGCCTGTTAGTTCTCTTAGCTGGTTTTGTAGTTGACTTTGGTCCTTCGACTTATCGCTGACTGTAGCTAGTGCCATGAACGGCTTGTTTTTGACAAACAGTCCTTTTCTCCAGACAACGTTCGTATTCCGAATTATATTTGGGCATCCTATTCACAAATGTCCAAAAGCTAGACAATGATAACATTGTTTAACATTATTTAACCTCGACATATTGAATAAACCCGTCTGGCCCACCAAAAACATTTATAAGACTGTCAAGTACGCACAAACAAAGTCTTGTCAATAATACAACAATGGGTGGAAGAAAAATGTCACACTTACCAGTCAGATGATTGGAAAATCTGTCTATGGTAACTAACACTCTAACCACTAGCTACTCCTCTATTCCTAACTACACACACAAGTTATATATAACTGCGACACTTGTGTTAAACCGGCAAATCAAGATCTGTAGCTACACACACACTATATTTATAAAACTATATCCGTGGTCACTGGAACCAAAATAATAATGATGTGTAGCAAATCCCACTGTTTGCCTTGGCCTTTATTCTAACTTAGAACATTCTCACACTCATCCACATCATCATGACCATACTCAGTAAATGCCATATCACACAGCAGGTGGCATATTTATTAAATCATACTCATATCATAGAATGAGTAGAGAAATTACAAACACAATATAATACATATCATCTTAACTAAACATTCTACTAAAACGGGAATTGTAAGCATTAGCTATTGATGGAATTCCCAACTATCTAAAAACCCAGTTCTATTGCCTTGCAATTACATCACACACACTTCGCCTTAACTGCGTCTTCAACACACCTTATCAAATACTCTTCCTCACTGAAATCCCCTCAGGCGGGCGATCTCGACATTACTCGTTCACAATGTGTCCTTGCTTACAAACACATGTTCAGATTATCTATTAATGCAAAACTCACACACCTATTTCAGCGATCCTGTTCTATCACTAAACATTCGTCCAACCGTCTATCAATCGCTCCTCTATCTAAGTCGGTGAGTTAAACATACTATCTACATTCAGTCTCTCTCTCTCTCTCTCTCTCTCTCCTCCATACAGCCTCTCTCTCCAGCCTCTCTCTCTCCAGCCTCCCGAGCTAAACTTTGTCCCGAGTTATATATCCTCAGGCAAAGCCAGAGCTTGACCAATCGATCTCAGGTGATGGCCATCTTCAATCCCAATTGGAACGAAACACTTTGCACACCTGTCACTCATTCTCTCGCAGCAAGCCCCGCTGCCAATTTCGTCTGTCAATCAATCTCCCCCTACCAAAATCGGAAGGCCAGTGGACATTTTCTACCTGTCCACATTCCTTAACCCAACTCTGTTCTCCTTTGCTGAGACGGTGAGTGAACTTGACATGCATTCAGGTAGCTCTAAGCTTTAACATGTTCAGGCATCCTAAACTCCCCTTGCTCCGGCGGGAACTGTTACAGTGACATACATGACTATTTTATCTGTGCCCACAACTATTGAGCAGTGACATGCATGGTTATTATATCTGTGCCCACAGCTATTGAGCTGTGACATGTATGACTTCTATCTGTGCCCACAGCTATTGAGCAGTGTCATGCATGACTATTCTAGCTGTGCCCACAGCTATTGAGCAGTGACATGCATTACTATTCTATTTGTGCCCACAGCTTTTCAGCAGTGACATGCATGACTATTCTATTTGTGCCCACAGCTATGGAGCAGTGACATACATGACTATTCTATCTGTGCCCACAGCTATGCTCAAAGTTGTCATATTTTGTTGTGAATGTTTGGAATGCATTGCCACAAGAAATAGTGGAGGCAGGTGCAATTAATGCATTTAATAATAGATTGGATGCGCGTAGTTTTTAGATCATGAATATGTAAAAGAAACTGATTGTATACAGACTGCAGAGTCTTCTAAACCAGTATAAAGACGTTAAATTAAGTTAAGTTCAGTTAAGTAAGCGATTTTGATGGGATTCAAACACGACCTTTAGTGGAACCTCTAGCTATAGACCTTTCACTGAACCTTTGGTTTCACGGGAACACACGCTGAGAATCCCTGCTCTACAAAACAATACACAGTTTGGTACAGGAACGAAAGAATAAATAACTTGTTTTCTTGAGGATCAAAAGTAAAGGTAGAAGACTCACCTAGTATCATTGTACAGCTATTTCGTGTAGTCTCTCCTTCCCTCTCTCCTTCATAGCGGCCGGTTGTTGTCCAGAATATCATTCGCTGTGCACTTTCTTCACTTCAAGTTATACATTGTTGTATCTCTTCTCCCCCCCCCCCCCCCCCTGCCGTGCGTGAACTGAACATCCGTTAGGAAACACCTGGGTTAAATGATTTAAGAATGTACGTAATCGAGTACAGGTAGGCACAAATGTAAAGTGAGACGCGTCTAACTTTACCAAACACACACATATAAAAAGAACAGTTGAAGGCAGAACGAGTCAAATAGCATTTATTATTCATTGTCGGATACAATTTATATTCCTTCAATCATTTACGAAAATAATAATTTATATTGCTTCAATCATTTATGACAATAATAATTTATTTTCCTTCAATCATTTATGACAATAATAATTTATATTTTCAAATTATATTGTAATGTATGTTATGCTGAGAGGGATTCCGTGGCGAAGTGGTTTAAGCCGTCGGCCTCGTGATCAGGTGGTGTGGGTTCGACTCCGGACTCTGCCGTCTTTTTCAGGAGAGCTTGATGCGAAGTCCCCTGCATCTCGTAGTTGCTCCCTAGTCGTCTTGTCCTTGACTTGCCACTTGGGTCGGGCTTCTCGAGAGAGTGAGCATAAAAGTAGCGCAGTTAATCCTTACTAAAAATAGCGCTAGCAAATAAATTATGCCATCATCGTCTATGATGGACGGCGGCCTTTGCCTTTTTATGTTCTGCAGAGTTGTAATAGGGGTGTCAAAGTTAATGGTGTCAAAGTTAATGGTGTCAAAGTTAATGGTGTCAAAGATAATGGCATCAAAGTTAATGGTATCAAAGTTAATGGTGTCAAAGTTAATGGTATCAAAGTTAATGGTGTCAAAGTTAATGGTGTCAAAGTTAATGGTGTCAAAGTTAATGGTGTCAAAGATAATGGCATCAAAGTTAATGGTATCAAAGTTAATGGTGTCAAAGTTAATGGTATCAAAGTTAATGGTGTCAAAGTTTATGGTGTCAAAGTTAATGGTGTCAAAGTTAATGGTGTCAAAGATAATGGCATCAAAGTTAATGGTATCAAAGTTAATGGTGTCAAAGTTAATGGTATCAAAGTTAATGGTGTCAAAGTTAATGGTGTCAAAGTTAATGGTGTCAAAGTTAATGGTGTCAAAGATAATGACATCAAAGTTAATGGTGTCAAAGTTAATTGTGTCAAAGTTAATGGTATCAAAGTTAATGGTGTCAAAGTTAATGGTGTCAAAGTTAATGGTGTCAAAGTTAATGGTGTCAAAGATAATGACATCAAAGTTAATGGTATCAAAGTTAATGGTGTCAAAGTTAATGGTATCAAAGTTAATGGTGTCAAAGTTAATGGTGCCAAAGTTAATGGTATCAAAGTTAATGGTGTCAAAGTTAACAGTGTCAAAGATAATGGCATCAAAGTTAATGGTGTCAAAGTTAATGGTGTCAAAGTTAATGGTATCAAAGTTAATGGTGTCAAAGTTAATGGTGTCAAAGATAATGTCATCAAAGTTAATGGTGTCAAAGTTAATGGTGTCAAAGATAATGGCATCAAAGTTTATGGTGTCAAAGTTCATGGTGTCAAAGTTAATGGCATCAAAGTTAATGGTATCAAAGTTAATGGTGTCAAAGTTAATGGTGGCAAAGTTAATGGTATCAAAGTTAATGGCATCAAAGTTAATGGTATGAAAGTAAATGGTGTCAAAGTTAATTGTGTCAAAGTTTATGGTGTCAAAGTTAATGGCATCAAAGTTAATGGTATCAAATTTAATGGTATCAAAGTTAATGGTGTCAAAGTTAATGGTGTTAAAGTTAATGGTATCAAAGTTAATTGTATCAAAGTTAATGGCATCAAATTTGCCGATGACCAAGCGGTAGTGGGAGGAACAGTAGCAACGTTGCAAATGCTGCTAGAAAAAATGAATAGCACAACCGAAGAGTTTGACATGAAAATAAACACATCGAAGACAAAGACTTTGGTAATATCCAAGCAACATAGACAAATAAATATATCCATCAATGGAGAAATAATCAAACAAGTAAAGAAGTTTACATATTTGACGCAAGAGATAACAGAAGAGGCCCGCAATGAGACAGAAATTACAACAAGGATTGCGATGGCCAAAAAAAGGGTTAAGAGAAAAACAGAAATTAACCTCACAGAATATCAGGAGAGAGCTGAGGAAAAGAATAATCGCCACTCATATATAGCTATTATTACTGTATGGGGCGGAAACATGGACATTAGCGAAGAAGGATGAAAAGAGCTTGGAAGCGTTTGAAATGTGGTGCTACCGTAAAATGGAAAGATACAGAAGAAGATCCAATAACAATATACTTACTTATGTGGACGCACAAAGACAAATTTTGCATAGGATACAAAAACGTTGGTTGAGTTGGCTGGGTCACAATATGAGACATGAAAGTCTTCTACAGAAGATACTAGAGAGCAAGATTCAAGGGATGAGAGGACCGGGGCGACCAAGAATCACCTATACATCTCAGGCATGCTGAGACATTAAAGTACGAACTTATGCTGCAATGAAGAGAACTGCAGAGAGGATACGGTCAAATGGACAGGCATACTCAGACAACCTTATAACCAGTATCAACACCGACCAACCAGAGGATAGGGTCTAATGGAGAAACATACTGAGACAACCTTACAACCAGTCTGGTGACTAATCAACCAGATAATGATGATTGTCATGTTAAAAGCACAGCCATATTAATTGAATACCATTTGATCTCTTTATCGTGTTTATTAGAAGCACAATTTCATTAAATATATAAAAATGCTTTGTTTGAAATTAAATATTTTTCTTAATCATCGCACAACCTTATTGAGAGAGATAACAACTCTATTTGTTCTGGCTTCGCCGTCGCCTCAGCAGCGCCAACTCTCGCTCAAAACTAAGATCAAACTAATGCAAACACTAGTTCTCTGAAACCATCGTGGTAAGACATGAACATCTCGCTCAAAACTAAGATCAAACTAATGTAAACACTAGTTCGTTCTGGGTACGTGCGTGAGACATGAAAGATGGATGCTGGATTAGATTCAGACTATGGAGATTAGATGCTTCAGATGGATTCTTGGGATAACATACTGGGACCGTATAACAACTGTCAACGTACGCAACACAGTTACAGTCTGTCGGACCTTATCAGTAGCAAAAACACGCAAGCTTCAATTGTACGACCATGTAACACAAACGAAGGGACTACCAAACAAGATGTTCAAGGACAAAAAGAGGTCGCCCCAACAGGCGCTGGAAATATAATGTTCGAATGTGAACGAGCAAAACTTTTGAAAAATACCGAGATTATGGCGTTGGACAGACAGAAGTGGCGACACATGGTTCATTAAGCAATAGCGAGATGCGATACCTTTACGACCTGCTAGAGTTACGAGAAAGACGAGACGATAGAGGCGATAGCTTTGTCAGCAGCTTATGGTGGTTTATTGTGTCACACACACTCTGCGTTTGGATCAATAAAAGTTACTGGTGTGATCGGCGTTCGTTTATACCTACCCTCGATTAGTTGTGTCAGGTTAAGGATCTGACTCCAATATGATCTTCCAGGTCTGAAACCAGCATGCTCCTTGAAAAGATTCTTGCCGATGGAGGGGGAAGGGGGGTGGGGGGCGAAACGTTTCAGGATTATTCGTTCAAAAAATCTGAAACAGATGGCTTAGAAACGACAATGGCCTACTTTAGCTAAAGGCGAGCTGACATTAAATTTTGACGTCATTTTGCTAAGTCTTGGTTTAAACACAAACGAGAATTTTGAATTTGGCGATTGGCATCGAAAATACTTTCTAAATGTTGTGTTCCTGGATGTAAATCAAATTACGATAGCATTTATGGTTATGTGAGTGTATTTAGGTTTCCACGTAATGCAGAAATGATGGAAAAGTGGGTGAAATGATTCCTAGGAAAGATTGTGTACTAACTAATGCAATCGTGGTGTGTACCAGACATTTTCGACTGTGTGATGTTTTATAAGTGATACTTACACCGACAAATCTGGAGTTACACATGTGCTTCCACGAAAGTGCCCTGCTCTAAAACCAAATGCACATCCATCATTGTTTCGTCAGATGTTATAAAAAATTACCACACTCTTCAGTCTCAGGTTAGTGAGAAATTGAAAGAATTGTTAAAAAAGCAATGGAAGTTTACTTTGCTAGATGGAGCACATTCCTGTATTGTACTGTACTGTATGTCTTTCAAAGAAGGCACTGCACCTTACATAACTGTCAGCAATAAAGTGTCACCTGACATGTCTGGAGAAGTCTATCTCAGAAATAAAAAGGTTGCTGCTAAACATTTAAACTGTTATATAAACAACAGTAAACTGAATCGGTGGTCACAGCTTGATAATCTAATGATCCATTACACTTAATATAACCCCAATACCCCTCAAGGGACGCTTATTTGGTTTCAATGGAAAGCTGACAAAAGAAACACACAGTGCATTATTGCATACAGTGACTGCAGTAATTGAACTAGTAAAACATGCTTTCAGTACAAGAGGTGCAATTCTCATGCTACTGGGAAAGTTATAAGCACTTGTGTTCTGTTACTGCTAAGTGACCCACTTGCAAATGGCCAGTCACGTGACAGATAAATAAAAATGGCAGACAACACTGTTAGTGTTTGCGTGGAACAGCGTGTTGTGATGAAGTTTCTTGTGAAAGAAGGCATGACATCTGTGGAAATTTATAGAAGACTGAAATCACAATACTGTGATGGGAGACTCAGCCCAGTAAGACATTTGAATGGTGTAAACGTTTTAGAGAAGACCGAAAAACTGTCTGGTTTAATCACATAGAGTGTCCTGCTCGTGCAAGATAACGCTCGACCTCATACGGCTGACCCCACTCTGTGCCATCTGTAGCAAATTGACTGGGAGGTATTGCCACATCCACTTACACTCAGACCTCGCTCCAAGCGATTTTCATCTGTTCGGGCCCATAAAAGAATTCCTGGGAAGTCAGTTATTTCAGCACTTGATGACGAAGCTAAACAGGCTGTCCTAGATTGGTTCAGACATGCTAGCAAATCTTTCTACGCTGAAGCTTTTCAAACATTACTAAAACGCTTGAATAAATGCATAAACGTTGCAGGAGATTATAAATAAAAATAAATGGCATTTTGACTACTTTAACCAAATTTAGTTTTTTGTTCCTTACAAAAAAGTCCCGGTTTGACTTGAACGCCCCTTGTATGCTGGTTTTAAATGTAGGCTGAGTGGTATTCATTATTTAAAATTAGTATGTGAATGACACTTGGAATAAAAAGATACTGACAATAACAATATTATGTGTGTAGTTTAAGTGCATAATTGATATTTCAGTTGTGGAATGTAACATTGCCGCTGGTTTAAGTCAAATTGATTTTATATTGGCAACTATAGTCAAATTGACTAATGATTTTGTATTGACAACTATAGTCAAATTGACTAATGATTTTGTAGTGACAACTATAGTCAAATTGACTAAGGGACAAACTTGTTCTTACAGAAAACAAATATGACTAACGTTGTCTTAAATAAATTACAAATTGTTTACTGATTTATTGTATTATTTATTTTTAGATGTGCCAGTTTAATGAACAAATCCTGCCGAAGACGGGTATGTCGGACCGAAAGGTGCAAATATCGCAGTCAAGCTGTAAGCTAGCGACACAACGCATTCCGTTCTCAGGACTACATCCTGCTACTTACAAAGCGCTGTTCAGGGCTTGGTAGCGGGAGATTGAGAACGATCGCAGAAGAAGAAGAAATGAACAAATAGAGTTTCGCATTATGTTGTCTTAATATAAGCTATACACGGTTACATGACATTATACAGGACACATTTTGACACAAACAAAATTTACTGTTCAACATGACACATTTTGACACAAGCAACATATACTGTTCAACATGACACATTTTGACACAAACAACATATACTGTTCAACATGACACATTTTGACACAAGCAACATATACTGTTCAACATGACACATTTTGACACAAACAACATATACTGTTCAACATAACATTAATATATCGGATCCGTGATTGACTTTACAATACGTCCTGCCATTTTATCCAATCCTGATTCTGTGTCTGCTCTACATGTGCAGAAATTAATACAATTCTTCGGCTCATTTTCCCCATTCTAAAATAGACTTCTTCTTCTTCTTCGTTTGTTCTCAATTTCCCGCTACCAAGCTCTGAAAAGGACTTTGCACGTAGCAGGATGTAGTCCGGAGAACGGAATGCGTTGTGTCGTAGTTTACAGAGCTTGTCTGCGACATTTGCACCTTTCGATCCGACACATCCGACTTCATCAAGCATTTTTGAGTATCGGGTTAGCCTTCCCTCTTCGATTCCTTCAACGTAATCAATCTGCTCTGTTGTAGCCTGTTATCTGGGATCACCGCGTGGAGGCGTGGAAGGGTCTTAGCTGCTCAGGTTCGCTTTCCCAGACCTTAGCAGTTAGCTATGGGTCGCTGAACGCTGCAGCTCATGCCTCGCTCAGCATCTTGATCCCTCTAAAATAGTAACACCGCAACTTGTAAAAGCAGTTTAAATATTGGCCATTTTCACACAACCATCATCATCATCAGGTGTCTTGCCGATTGTCGTTGGAGATCATAGACCTCCAACCGATTCTTTCAAGTGTCTCGTTCACCAACTGTTGTTGATTGTCGCCCATGCCATTCTCTCAGGCTGTCCAACATCTTCTCTCTCTCTCTCTCTGTCTCTCTTTCTCTCTCTCCCTCTCTCTCTCTCTCTCTCTCTGTGCATTCCTCTGTCTCTTTTTCCTGCTATCTTTCTCGTTGCCACAACAGTAGTATATAACGTAGGATTCAACTATTAAAATGGCGCTGTTTTCCTATTTAATTGTCATATGATCCTCCCGTCGGTGGCGCTTATGTAATATCATATGATCCTCCCAGACAGCGGCTTGACCTTGGTTCCAACCCGCGTCTTCCCCAGATACGTAATCGACAACTTCGCGGAGTTATCCTCTAATACCGTGATAAAGGTCAACGTATTGTAACTATGTCTTGTTTACTTAGTGTGATACCGTTACCATCAGTGCATATATACAATATATCACAACTATGAAAGCTGTAACAATATTTTAAATTGGTTAAAAATAACTTTCCAATTGTTTGTATCTTCTGTTTTAACTTTCGGCGAGCGAAATAGCTCAGAGAGCGTTAGACTGAAGATCTGAGGGTCCCGTGTTCAATCCCGCATTTCGACAAATCCGGCGGCTTGTCTTTTTTTTTTGGTGCAAGCGCCGCTATTGTCTGTGATATTCTGGCCAACACCGCCCATTTTGAGCCTCCATCACTGACAAGCGATCCAAGATATTTAAAACGGTCAACCACTTCGAGTTCCTGATCGTTAGCTATTATCCTTCTGTTGAAGCCATTGGCGTATCTTTATACCATAGTCAAGAGCTGTTTCAGCTAGTCTTCTAACACATTCCTGGAGATCTGCTTCTGAACCCGGCAACCCGTCGATATCATCTGCGAAATGAAGGTTGGTAATCGTTCGACCCCCTATCTTGACAGTACCATCGTGACCTCCAAGTGCCTCACTCATAATTCCCGCAAGAACTATATCGAAAAGAGTTGGAGAGAGTGTACACCCCTCTCTCACACCAACCTATGTGCGAATCCAGTCCCCTCGCCTCCCATTCACAAGAACTGCACTGGACGCCTTGTCATACAGGTGTTCGTGGACCGTTATAATATTTCCGTTGATATTAAACATCCTCATGGTTGCCCATAGCGCTTTATGCCATACCCTATGAAACGCCTGCTTCAAATCAACAAAAACATGATACAGTGTTTGCTGCTGGTCTAGATATTTCTCGCTTAGCAGCCTTAAATTAAATATATGTTCTGTAGTGCTTCTTCCATGTCTGAACCCTGCCTGCTCTCGGCAATGAGGTTCTCTGCTTAAGGTTTCAATCGGTCGAGGATTAATCTAAGCATGACCTTTCTAGGGTGGATAATGAGGCTTATTGTTCTGTCATTTTGGCAAAGCTTTAGGTTTCCAGACTTATGTAACCATGACCATTGATTTCGTCCATAAGTCCGACCAATTTTCTGTCACCCATATTTTGCGGTAGATGTGTGTCAGGCCTTCCACCACTACCTCTCAACCTGCCTGTAAGAGCTCTGCTGATATATTGTCCACACCGGTCACCTTCCCTCTTCTCAATGTCTTTACCGCTGCAGTTACCTCTTCCTTCGTTATCAGTTGGTTATCCTCTATATTTGTTGATGTTGGGTGGATTGTTTTCTCAGGTTCACTATCTGTCTACTGCGTTGTATATTTTGTTCGACTGATAGATATTGTTTGTTGGGTATTTCTTGTGTTGCTTGGTTTAATTTGGACCTTATTTGTGCCCCTTGTAGCCTATGGTTTTCCAGTTTATCTAGTTCTTCTTGTAGTAAAGGAATTTATGTGGCATTTTTATCCGAAAGTTCTGTTAGCCGGATTGCGTTTTCTATGATACATTTGTTTTTCCTTGTTTGTTTGTGTATTATTTTGGATATCATTTGTGTTGTAACTTTAATTGTTCCTTTTATTAAATCCCAATATTCTCCTAGATTTTCGGTTGTGGTCGTTTTTGTATTATCTGTTATTAAAATAGTTATGTGTTTAATAAGGTTGTCATTTCATAATAAAGAGTTATTAGATTTTCAGTGTAGACATTCATGGTGTTTTTTGTTTGTGTGTGTTTCATTGACAACTACTTGTACTGCCTTGTGGTATGTGAACGTTGTAGTATTTAGAGGTTTAATTTTCGTTGTCTTGTAACTTTCGTGAATGTAAATTATGCCTAACCTGGCTGATGTACCATGAGCACGTGTTGTGTCTGTAAATGTTGTCTCTTTGCCCTCGGGGTATTTGTGTCTCTAAGTGTCTCTGAGGACATGCTTGTCTAGGATGTGTTGTAAAGTGTCATTGCTTTCCTTGTTGTTGTTCCCCTGTGATGCATCTAGTTGGTTTAGATTACAGTTGAAATCTCCCTCCATTATCATTTTGTGTCGTTTATATTGTTGGCTTAATGTGGTTTGGAGGTTTTCGTAAAATGTATTTCGTTCTGCTTTTAGTTGGAGGGGCATGTATTACTACTTGTGTGTGTGTATCTTCTAGGTTGTCTTTGATTTTTTATTTGTATTATTTGTATTCTACCTTGGTTATCTCTATGTGTGTACGTTACTTTCCACTTATCTAATGTCTGTAGTAAATGCTGCAACAGCTCTTCGCTAATCTGAACGATTGGCGGTGGTTCTTTCCCAGTCATCAGGATTAAAACTGTTATTAGAATTAATCTACCCTTCTATCATTTTCCCCACCACATGCTCTTTTACCATTTTACAGTTCAACATAAAGCAGTGTCGAAGGTAGACGACGAGTCGACTTGCGGACCACATAACCAATCCATCTCAGCTGTACACCACATATCTTGTACCGGGGAGTAGGTCGGCTCCATCTATAAATTTTACCTAGGCCTTCATAGTAGAAACGCAACATCCGCAGTTTGGCGTACTGGTAAAACAAAAGAAAACAAAAAACTATTTGTAAAGGAGATCCAAATTAATTTTCTTGTTGAACCTCTCTACTTCAAAAATATAATCGACAACTACAATCATATTTATGTAGCGGAGGATTAGTCGGGCTAATTTATGAATCTACTGAGTATCTTTCTCTTTTTTTTTCTTCTTTTTTTTAGTATTCTTCGTATTGTCTACTCTACTATTTGCATAAAGTAATAAAATACGAAAATAAAAGCATTTCGACGCAAATATTTCATATTTGTCTTTTTTTTTTGTTAGTGCTCTTAGCAAGTTATCTTTTAATACCGTTATAAAAGTCAACGTATTGTAACTATGTCTCGTTTACTTAGTGTGATACCGTTACCAGCTGTGCATATATATGTAATATACCGCAACTAGGAAAGCTATAACAGCATTTTAAAGGGGCTAAAAATAACTGAAAATCTGTTTGTATCTTCGGTTTTAACTTTCAGCGGCCAAAATAGCTCAGAGAGCGTTAGATTGAAGAGCTAAAGATTCTCGGTTCAATCTCGCGTTTCAGCAAATCCATCGACTTGTAATTTTTTTTATTTTGATAAATTTTATTTTTAAAATTAATTTTCTATCTGTTGGACTCCAACTGTTAATCTTGCTGTAATTAAAAGAAAGAAAAAAAAAGAAAAAAAAACAACAACAAGTACAACAACAACAATTACAAAAACCTCTAAGCTGTTACGTCAGTAAAAAAAACCACATGGGGCTCCATGGAAGGCAGCAGGCGCGAAACTTACCCACTCCCGGCACGGGGAGGTAGTGACGAAAAATAACAATACGGGACTCTTTCGAGGCCCCGTAATTGGAATGATTACACTTTAAACCCTTTAACGAGGATCTATTGGAGGGCGAGTATGGTGCCAGCAGACGCGGTAATTCCAGCTCCAATAGCGTATATTAAAGTTGTTGCAGTTAAAAAGCTCGTAGTTGGATCTCAGGCGCAGGCGGGCGGTCCGGCTCGCGCCGGTTTACTGCCCGTTGTCTCCTGCCCTACCGTCTGCCGGCTCTCTCCCACGGGTGCTCTTTGCTGAGCGTCCTGGGTGGCCTGCGTGTTTACTTTGAAAAAATTAGAGTGTTCAAAGCAGGCCTCGGCTGCCTGAATAATGGTGCATGGAATAATGGAATAGGACCTCGGTTCTATTTTGTTGGTTTTCGGAACTGGAGGTAATGATTAACAGTGACAAACGGGGGCATTCGTATTGCGGCGTTAGAGGTGAAATTCTTGGATCGCCGCAAGACGAGCTACTGCGAAAGCATTTGTCAAGAATTTTTTCATTAATCAAGAACGAAAATCAGAGGCGCAAAGACGATCAGATACCGTCGTAGTTCTGACAATAAACGATGCCGACTAGCGATCCGCAGGAGTTGCTTCGATGACTCTGCGTGCAGCTTCCGGGAAACCAAAGTGTTTGGGTTCCGGGGGAGGTATAGTTGCAAAGCTGAAACTTAAAGGAATTGACAGAAGGGCACCACCAGGAGTGGAGCCTGCGGCTTAATTTGACTCAACACGGCCAACACTGAAATGACTGACATGCCGAGACCACTTTCCTTGTGTCTAATATGGAACTGGTGCTGGATTTAGACTCTCAGAAATCTGGGGTTATGCCCTCTGTGGCTCGGTTGGTCTGCATCCAGGTTTGAAAAAGGAATTGACGGAAGAGCACTATCAGGAGTGGAGCCTGCGGCTTAATTTGACTCAAAACGCAAACAATGTAGAACGACTGACAAATCGAGAGCACTTTCGTTGGGTCTAATAGTGAACGTGTGCTGGTATTAGACCCACGGAAGACAGGTCAGCTCTCTAACCTTCTAAAGAAGGATCGCTGCGGAAACCGTGCCTTAACACCGCGGAAACCGCAGGCTCCAGCTACCTGATCACAGACAAACAAAAGCCCTCGATTAATTCGTCCTGGCCAAAAGATGAACGGGTGCTGGAAATAGACCATCGGAAGACAGGTCAGTTTTACCCTACAAATGACAGGGCGTTGCTACGGAAATCCTTCTCAACTCGAGAGGAACCGCAGACATTTGGTTCACGTACAAGGCTGATCAGCCAATGGCGCGAGGCTACCATGTGAGGGATAACGGCCGGACGCTTGTTAGCCGGAATCCCGCCTAAATTCTCAGCACCACTGCAATGGGAGGCTTCGATATGGTCGGGACCTGGGGATCGCGCCTCAACCCTACCCGGTCGAGCCACAGAAGGAGGTCTCTTCCATCCGCTGATCAAAGCGGGCGGATATGTGCTCGATATTCACCCTATAGGGCTATGGGGTGCGAAACCACCAACATAAAACTTAGTTGCTGGTAAGGGTATCGAAAATAGTAGAGCAGCCACCTCACTGTAAACTGTCGAGACCCACTCCTTGACCACGAGATATGTCCGCAAACCAGGCGAACAACATCTCCGTGACATTACCAGGCTTTTCCCCTGGTTAAATGCACTTCTGCTTCGATATCTACCTCTGTACGCTATCAGTCATACCAATGGACGCAGAAGAGATGCAGACCAGCGGACATTGCACACCTGCCCCACTGTGCCAACATCCCAGGTGGCGGGGAATGCTAGGCGTACCATCCCTTGCATAGAAGCCAAGAAAAAAAAGGGAGAAAGAGATACCCCACTCACATGCAAATGCTACGTTTCTGGCAGGACGTGACGATCCTGGGGTACAGAAACACTGAACTGCTTCTCTTCCGGATAAACCAGTCCATATCATATATCTCATATAACATCTCACATATCATCACCGCACCCTATAGACACGAGTAGTGAAGACTCCTTAGTCTGGTAAGACAACCTCCATAAGAGAGACAACTCTGATCATAAACAACTGCTGCCTTGCAGATAGGCTGGGGACAGCCAAAGGCTAAAGAGGGCATCCCTACAGAAACGCCTGTTGAAATCGGATGCATGGGGCCGCAAGCCTAACAAAACAGTGCAACGTAAATCGCAGTATGAACACAGTACAACCGATCAGCAAAACGTATGGCGCTCATCCTGCCGAGTCCCACCAGGCAGCGATAGTGCCGGGCCTCACGCATCGAAGGGGCCCACCCTTGACTACTGGTGGTCACCCACCCATGTGTCGTGGAGTCAAGGCACATGGCTATGGGGCAACTTTTATTGTGGAATGCGGAGGGAGTCATTAACAAAAAACTTTCCCTAACACATCACCTGCATGAAGGTAAGATTGACGTGGCATGTATCCAAGAAACGCACCTCAAGCTCTATGGCAGCGGCGACAGCCTCAGGATGACCGCCGCTTTTTTCGAAAAAATAATGGTTACTGTCTGACTGCGTACGAAGAAGAAGAAGAAGAAGAAGAAGAAGAAGAAGAAGAAGAAGAAGAAGAAGAAGAAGAAGAAGAAGGACTTAGAGTCAAGCTGAGAAGAAGTGATGTTTGTGGGAAAATGTACAAGTGGATTAACCACTACCTCAAACAAAGAACGGCCAGAGTCCAAGTACAAGGGCAGATGAGCAAAAAAGGTGACACTCGAGCAGGGAGTACCCCAAGGGGGAGTACTGTCACCCACACTCTTCTTGGTATATATAAACGACATTACAGAGAATATACCAAGGAGAGTCCATAGCTCAATGTTTGCAGACGATCTGGCTATGTGGACCTCTGAAAAGAATCTCACCATAGCAAGAAATCGGATGCAGCAGGCCCTAACATCGCTGGATGAGTGGGCGAACTCATGGCTGGTCAAAATAAACGAGGAGAAAACCACATGCACAATATTCTCGCTTTCAATAAAACCCCAAAATACCAAACTAAGTTTAAATGGCAAATTCCTGCAGCCAAACGACAACCCAACCTATCTGGAAGTCACATTTGATCGGCGCATGACATGAAAAAGTCAGATCGAGAGAAACCGAATGAGAGCCAGAGAAAGAATGGCAATCATGAGGAAACTTGCTTACACAAGCTGGGGAGCAGACGAAGGCATACTAAAGAAACTGTACACTGGAAGAGTGAGACCAGTTCTCGAGTATGGCATTGCGGCATGGACAACAGCAGCAAAGGCGAACTTCGATAAAGTTAGCAAACTTCAAAACCAAGCCATGAGAGTTATAACAGGAAGCATGAAGTCAACGCCAATTGTAGAACTTGAAAAGATTACAAAACTGCAATCCATGACCGATAGAAGAGACTGCAGAGCCCAGCTGCAGTCAGAGAAACTCCGAAGACTGACTGACCCTCCAATGCACCAGAGACTAAACAATTTGGGAAATGGGAAACTAAAGCGGAGAAACTTTGCAGAAATAGCCAAAGCAAAGATGCACGAAGATCCCATAAACGCACTAACAACACCAAAACCCATCAATACTGTACGAAAACCTACCTGGAGGCAGGATATATTTCCAGAGGTGGTAGAAAATATACCAGGTATTGCAAACAAAAACTGCCAGACTGAAAAAGAAAGGAGAGATACTACCCAAAGCTTTATATCGAAAAGCTACCCAAGCATGGACTGGACCCATGCATACACCGACGGCTCTGTAACAAACACTACACAGAACGGAGGGGCAGGAGCATTCCTGAACCTACCAAATGGCAGACAAATAACACTGTCATTCGCTACTGGTAAGTACACAAGCAATTTCAGAGCGGAGGCAGAGGCACTGAGGGCGGCAGTGGAAGAAATGGTATCACCCAAAGAAAATGAAAGCCATATAGTCCTGCTTACAGATGCTCTCGCCCTAGTCACAGCGCTAAAAAGCCAGAAAAGCACTGAGCTTAATGACTTAAGAGCAGCACTCTGCAAACTGTGCCAGCAGTCCACACCAAAAAGGGTAGTGGTACAGTGGGTCCCATCCCACTGCAACATCCAAGGCAACGAGGAGGCAGACAGACTGGCAAAAGAAGGTGCAAGACTACCACAAAAGATACTAGTATGACGTTCGAAGAGTCAAAACGGCTTATCAAAGCCAGATACATGACCAAATGGGAAACCGAACATACTGGTTACACCAAAAACGATGCCTATTACCAGTTGAATGGAAGAGAGCAGGTCGTTGTCTTCAGACTTCGCACTGGCCACAATAGACTGAGGTACCACCTATTCAACAAATTGAAGATAGGTGGTACCGACGAATGCCCGTGCGGTACCGGTAAAATGACCGCTGAACATCTGCTGCAGAACTGCCCGACATACGAGGATCAGAGATAGCAGATGTGGCCATCACCAGCGGAACTGCAAGACAAGCTCTATGGCAGCGGCGACAGCCTCAGGATGACTGCCGATTTTTTCGAAAAAATAATGGTTACTGTCCGACTGCGTACAAAGAAGAAGAAAAAGAATGACACATATTGCGTCACACCTATATTTGTCAATGATACCTCAAACTGAGTCAGGCTACGCACATCTAAAACAACCAACAATACACACAATTTTGAAAATATGTAATCAATAACTTTCGCGGCGCGAAGCTACGCCTATTAATTATAAAATCGATAACTACGACTTTTGTCGCTGTTGACGATTGTCATAAGCGATGCTTGAAATGACCTGCGAGTCATTGTGATTTTGATCCAAAAATAAAAGCTGTATATATCCATCATCTTTTTTGTTTCGTCTTATTTGTCTACTTGTTTATATATTGTAAATACGCAGACTAGAACAACAACAACAACAACAATGAATACTTAGCTACCCCTACTAATTATAAAAGTCGATAACTTCGCATCGCGAAGTTGTCGATTACGTATCTGGGGAAGACGCGGGCTGGGATCAAGATCAAACTGATTCCTGTGTGGAACCCAACCCTTTTCCATGAAAATTAAGGGATCTACCACCACGCTATAGGAGCCCCATTTAGTCGTGGCATACTATTGGATGCTACTTGCAAAGCCCTGTTAAGGGCTTGGTAGCAGGAGATTGAAAACTAACATCAGATTAAGAAGACAAAGAAAAAGAAAGAAGAAAAGAAGAAGAAGAAATAAAATAAGAAGAAGAAGAAACATATTGTAAATACGATAGGACAACAACAACAACAACAAATCAATAATTAGCTACCCCTATTAATTATAAAAATCGATAACTTCGCTCCGCGAAGTTGTCGATTACGTGTCTGGGGAAGACGCGAGCTGGAACCAAGGTCAAGCCGCTGTCTGGGAGGATCATATGATATTACATAAGCGCCACCGACGGGAGGATCATATGACAATTAAATAGGAAAACAGCGCCATTTTAATAGTTGATCCCTACGTTATATACTACTCACAACATGCTTCAACCCGCCTTTTCTTATAACGTGCCTTGTTCTTATCCTTGAAATAAGGTGTCTTTGTCCTTGTGTCTCTTCGAGTACAGTATGATCAGTCTTCCTTGCAGCCCATGGGATCCACAACATTCTTCTTTAGAACCACATATATGTTGCTTCCAAAGATCTATGCGCTAGCTTCCTTGTTGGCCTTGATTCACTGCCATATATCAGTACTGACTCCACAATTAATAGTGTTTTAATCGTATAATTTGGCAGTGCTTTCTTTACAAACATTGGAGTCACATATCACTTGTCTCACACTGTGTATAAAATGTATTAGAAGCACAATGCAACTTTACATAATGAGAAGGTTATTCGTGGTTACTGCTCTTTGATGATTATGGAAATCATGGGAAACAAGTAAAATTGATCTGTGAAATAGAGGCGGTAAGGGGCACGGAGAGGAGACATAACGTTCAATCAGGTAAAACATACTGATTGGACAATGTTAGTCAGGTCCAGGAAAAACATACGGATCAGACAATGTTAGTCAGGTCCAGGTAAAACATACTGACCGGACAATGTTAGTCAGGGTCAGGTAAAACATACTGATCAGACAATGTTAGTCAGGTCCAGGTAAAACATACTGACCGGACAATGTTAGTCAGGTCCAGGAAAAACATACGGATCAGACAATGTTAGTCAGGTCCAGGTAAAACATACTGACCGGACAATGTTAGTCAGGGTCAGGTAAAACATACTGATCAGACAATGTCAGTCAGGTCCAGGTAAAACATACTGACCGGACAATGTTAGTCAGGGTCAGGTAAAACATACTGACCGGACAATGTTAGTCAGGTCCAGGTAAAACATACTGACCGGACAATGTTAGTCAGGGTCAGGTAAAACATACTGACCGGACAATGTTAGTCAGGGTCAGGTAAAACATACTGACCGGACAATGTTAGTCAGGTCCAGGTAAAACATACTGACCGGACAATGTTAGTCAGGGTCAGGTAAAATATACTGACCGGACAATGTTAGTCAGGTCCAGGTAAAACATACTGACCGGACAATGTTAGTCAGGGTCAGGTAAAACATACTGACCGGACAATGTTAGTCAGTTCCAGGTAAAACATACTGATCAGACAATGTTAGTCAGGTCCAGGTAAAACATATTGATCGGATAATGTTAGTCAGGGTCAGGTAAAACATACTGACCGGACAATGTTAGTCAGGTCCAGGTAAAACATACTGACCGGACAATGTTAGTCAGGGTCAGGTAAAACATACTGACCGGACAATGTTAGTCAGGTCCAGGTAAAACATACTGATCGGACAATGTTAGTCAGGGTCAGGTAAAACATACTGACCGGACAATGTTAGTCAGTTCCAGGTAAAACATACTGATCAGACAATGTTAGTCAGGTCCAGGTAAAACATATTGATCGGATAATGTTAGTCAGGGTCAGGTAAAACATACTGACCGGACAATGTTAGTCAGGTCCAGGTAAAACATACTGATCCGACAATATTAGTCAGGTCCAGGTAAAACATACTGACCGGACAATATTAGTCAGGTCCAGGTAAAACATAATGATTAGACAATATTAGTCAGGTCCAGGTAAAACATACTGATCAGACAATATTAGTCAGGTCCAGGTAAAACATACTGATCGGATAATGTTAGTCAGAGCCAAGCGAAATATGCTGACCAAGACCCTCACTTCACTTCTACGCAGGTCTTCCTGTAAACATGCTGTTTCGTGGTAGTCTGGCTAACGAGGTGTGGGACCGACGTGATTCCGATAGTAGTGAATGGCATGCATATCAAGCCAAGCATAACAGAACCGCATGATGGGCACCATCATCAGCAGCTCGGGATGTTTGGAAAGAAGCTACTACAACCATTACTTACTACCCTTTTTGACATGCACATTAGAGTAAAGGAACTCATTGTGCGCATCCAATGTCAACAACAACAACAACCAATGTCAACAACAACCAATGGCAACAACAACCAATGTCAACAACAACAACAACCAATGTCAACAACAATAACCAATGACAACAACAACCAATGTCAACAACAACAACAACCAATGTCAACAACAATAACAACAAATGCCAACAACAACCAATGCCAACAACAACCAATGTCAACTACAACAACAACAAATGTCAACAACAATAACAACAAATGTCAACAACAACCAATGTCAACTACAACAACAACAAATGCCAACAACAATCAATGTCAACAACAACAACCAATGGCAACAACAACCAATGTCAACAACAATAACCAATTCCAACAACAACCAATATCAACAACAACCAATGTCAACAACAACAACCAATGTCAACATCAACAACAACCAATGTCAAAAACAACAACAACTAATGTCAAAAACAACAACAACCAATGTCAACTGCAACAACAACCAATGTCAACAACAACAACCAATGTCAACAACAACAACAACCAATGTCAAAAACAACAACCAATGTCAAAAACAACAACAACCAATGTTAACTACAACAACAACCAATGTCAACAACAACAACCAATGTCAACAACAACAACAACCAATGTCAAAAACAACAACAATTAATGCCAACAACAACCAATGTCAACTACAACAACAACCAATGTCAACAACAACAACCAATGTCAACTAGAACAACAACCAATGTCAACTACAACAACAACCAATGTCAACAACAACCAATGTCAACAACAACAACAACCAATGTCAACAACAACAACAACCGATGTCAATAACAACAACAACCAATGTCAACAACAACAACAACCAATGTCAATAACAACAACAACCAATGTCAATAACAACCAATGTCAACTACAACAACAACCAATGTCAACAACAACAACCAATGTCAACAACAACAACAACCAATGTCAACAGCTTGGGTAGTTTTCCGCTATGTACCTTAGGGTTTTGTCTCTTCTTTCTTTTTCAGTCTGGCTGTTCTTATTTCCAATATCTGGTATATTTTCTACCACCTCCGGAATGATATGCTGCTTCCATGTGGGTTTGCCTACAGTAGGGATGAGCTTTGGTGTTGTTATTGTGTTCATGGGGTCTTCGCTCATCTTTGCTTTGGCTATTTCTGCAAAGTTTCTCCGCTTTAGTTTCCCTTTTCCAAATCTGTTTAGTCTTTGATGCATTGGATGGTCTGTCAGTCTTCTTAGTTTCTCTGCTTGCTGTTGGGCTCTGCAGTCTCTTCTGTCGGTCATGGATTGCAGATTTATAATCGTTTCAAGATCTCCAATTGGCGTTGACTTCATGCCTCCTGTTATAACTCTCATGGCTTGATTTTGAAGTTTGCTAATTTTATCAAAGTTCGCCTTTGCTGCTGTTGTCCATGCCGCAATGCCATACTCGAGAACTGGTCTCACTCTTTCAGTGTACAGTTTCTTCAATATTCTTTCGTCTGCTCCCCAGCTTGTGCCAGCAAGTTTCCTCATGATTGCCCTTCTTTGTCTGGCTCTCATTCGATTTCTTTCGATCTGACTTTTCCATGTCATGCGCCGATCAAATGTGACGCCCAAGTAGTTTGGGTTGTCGTTTGGCCGCAGATATTTGTCGTTAAGACTTATTTTGGAGTTCTGTGGTTTATATTTTAAGCGAGAATATCGTACATGTTGTTTTTTCTTCATTTATTTGGACCAGCCATGACTTGACCCACTCCTCCAACGATGTTAGGGCCTACTGCATCCGACTGTTTGCTACGGTGAGATTTTTTTCGGAGGTCCACATAGCCAGATCGTCTGCAAACATGCAGCTGTGGACTCGTCTTGGTATACTCTCTTTGATGTTGTTTATATACACCAGAAAAAGTGTGGGTGACAGTACTCCCCCTTGGGGTACTCCTTGCTCCAGTGTCACCTTTTTGCTCATCTGCCCTTGTGCTTGGACTCTGGCTGTTCTGTTTTTGAGGTAGTGGCTGATCCTTCTGTACATGTTTCCAGATACTTCACTTCTTTGTAGCTTGACTTTAAGTCCCTCTTTCCACACCTTGCCAAATGCCTTCTCTAAATCCACCCAAACCGCTACTGTATGCTTTTTCTCTTGGTAAGCACCCTCTATTTACTGGGCTATGAGAGTGATCTGGTCCTCGGTGGATCTGTGCTGTCTAAAACCTGCTTGCTGTGGAATTAGTATGTGTTTTGCTTCCAGGTGCCACATCAGTCTGGTGTTTATCATACGCTCCATCAGTTTACCTGCACAGCTCAGTAGACTGATAGGCCTGTATCCATTTGGATCTGTTCTTTCTTTTTCTTTCTTTGGTATTGGTATAAGTACAGCGTCTTTCCATGCCTGTGGTACAATTCCCCTTTTCCAGCTTTGGCTCAGGACTGACAGTAGCTTCCGCTTTGCTGTTTGGCCCAACCCCATTAGCATTTCATTTGTTACTCCATCTTTTCCGGGCGATTTCTTTTTCTTTAAAGTTCTCATTGCCTCATTCATTTCATTCATCGTTTGTTTTGCCATCATGTGCTCCTCTGGTGCAATCTTGATGTTTTCGTGGCTCTTTTGTTCTTCCCTAATGTATGTATGCCTGTCTGTAGGGACATCAATGTGATTTGCTCTGGCATAATGTTCTATAAAGGCGTTTGCTGCTTTTTTTCCGGTAAGCAAATTGTCACCTTGCTTTATAGTAATTTGTTTATTTGATGCTTTCTGTTTTTTTTCCGTTTTTTGTTTTTTGGTTCAGTGTTCTTTTGTATTTCGCAGTGATGGCCTTGATGGCGATATTTGCTTCCATATATTGCTCTCTCTCTCTCTCTCTATCTATCTCTCTCTATCTTTATCTCTCTCTCTCTCTCTCTCTCTCTCTCTCTCTGCCATGTTCCTAGCGTTTGAGACTTCATCCTCGGCTTTCTGCAGTTCATAATTCCAATATGGCTTGTAGTTTTTCCTTGCCCCTCTTGGGACGGTCTCGGTGGCTGCTTGCAGTATTGCTTTGCTTAAACTTTCCACCATAGGTTTCATATTGTTATTTCGTGTGTTGATAGTTTCACGCAGTCCATCTGTCAGCATTGCAAATCTGTCCCAATCGGCTCGTCTGTAGTTCCAACATGGCAGCGGTTTGATTTCCCGGGGGCCTACTTCCATATCAATATCTAGCCTAATTGGCCTGTGGTCGCTGCCTGCCAATTGGTCGAGCACCTGAAGTTCTATTTTGTGGTGAATATCCACCGAGGAGAAGGCCAAGTCTGGAGTAGAGGTGGTATGCAATGTTCTAGAATAGAAGCTAGGCAATGGCCGCCATTCGAAGACGGAAAAGAGATTTAATCAGTGATGGGTCGCTGACGACTGCAGCTCATACACTGCTCAGGAATCAAGATGCTGAGCAGCGCATGAGCTGCAGTGGTCAGAGACCCATAGCTGACTGTTAGTATCAGGGCCAGCGAACCAGAGCTGTCAAGACCCTTCTACACCTCCAGGCAGACTGGCTAAGAAGAACTGATCGAAGAGGGAATGCTAACCCGGTACTCAAAAAATGCTTGCTGAAGTCGGATGTGTTGGATCGAAAGGTGCAAATATCGCAGTCAAGCTGTAAACTACGACACAACGCATTCCGTTCTCTGAACTACATTCTGCTACTTAAGCCCTTTCAGGGTTTGGTAGTGGGAGATTGAGAACGAACGAAGCCAAGCCAAGCCAAGGCATTCACTGCTCAGCATCTTGATCTCCAGTGGCGGTTTCAATTTTAATGGTTTTACATAATAAAGTTGCTAGCCTCGTGCACAACCTGCTCTTGTAGTCTTTCACATCACGCTTGGAGAATTACAGTGGTTCCACTCTTCTCAGCCTTGTAACTACGCGGATGGTTTTTTGCTCGTTAATTATGATACACGACCAATTTTTGAACTATTTCAGATGATTTCCATAGACACGACATATCAATCCGCCAAGGTAATGACCTTTCGGACATGGTTGAAATTGGTCGAAGATGCATCCACAGAAAATGATCTGACAGCTTTTTCTTCTTCTGCATTCGTTCTCAATCTCCCGCTACCATGCCATGAACAGGGCTTTGCAAGTAGCATGATGTAGTCCGGAGAACGGCATGTGTTGTGTCGCTAGTTTATATCTTGACTGAGATATTTTCACTTCGGCCCGACACATCCGTCTTCGGCAGGATCTGACAGCAATAATTCCTGGTTGCTTGCATTAGGGTCAGCGAACCATAACTGATCAAGACCTTATTCCGCCTCCAAGCTGCGAGCTTGGAAACAGACTGCGCAAGTACAGTTTGGCTTAGAGAGTAGGGATCGCAGAAGGCAGGCAAACCCGGTACATAAGCAACGCAAGGTTAAACCGGATTAGTCGGGCCGAAAGGTGTAGATACCGCAGCCTTGCAGTAAACTACGACACAGCGTCAGTGTGTCCTTTTCATGGCAAAGAAGAAAAATTGGCTGAAATGAGAGCATCAGTGCACCGGGGTTTAACGTGGCACCAATAACAGACGTTAACTTGCACCGGGGTTTAACGTGGCACCAATAACAGACGTTAACTTGCACCGGGGTTTAACGTGGCACCAATAACAGACGTTAACTTGCACCGGGGTTTAACGTGGCACCAATAACAGATGTTAACTTGCACCGGGGTTTAACGTGGCACCAATAACAGACGTTAACTTGCACCGGGGTTTAACGTGGCACCAATAACAGACGTTAACTTGCACCGGGGTTTAACGTGGCACCAATAACAGACGTTAACTTGCACCGGGGTTTAACGTGGCACCAATAACAGACGTTAACTTGCACCGGGGTTTAACGTGGCACCAATAACAGACGTTAACTTGCACCGGGGTTTAACGTGGCACCAATAACAGACGTTAACTTGCACCGGGGTTTAACGTGGCACCAATAACAGACGTTAACTTGCACCGGGGTTTAACGTGGCACCAATAACAGACGTTAACTTGCACCGGGGTTTAACGTGGCACCAATAACAGACGTTAACTTGCACCGGGGTTTAACGTGGCACCAATAACAGACGTTAACTTGCACCGGGCTTTAACGTGGCACCAATAAAAGACGTTAACTTCCTAACGCAATCAAGCTCATCGCGTTAACAAAAATGGCTAAAGAAACCATTAATGCAATATCCCGTAATGTGCTGGCTTCTTAAATGGGGGCAATTGTAGTTGATCGATCTATATTCAGGCTGCAGAATAAGAGTTCCTTCTTAAATGTGATGGCGGGGGAGGAAGACTAACGTCTGGTCAGGAACAACTTACTAATCAGACATGTTAGAGTCAGGGAAAACATACTGGCCTAGACCCTCACCTCGGCTTCCTAATAGCCCTCACTATAAACGGGCTGTTTTCATGGCAGCCTGGCTAACGGGGTGAGTGATTGACGTGATCCCCGTAGTAGTGAGTGACACGCAGATGAGGCCAAGCACAGCACAACCGCCTAGAGGGCACCGGTTCACCTTTATCAGCACGCTCGGGATGTGAGGAAAGCTACTGCAACCCGCTACTTAACTAACGTCCCGTCAGGGTCAGACACAACATTCTGACCAAGACAGTTTTCAAGGCAGTCTGGCTGATCAGACGTGGATCGATGGGATACTTGTAATATATTATTTTTTTTTTTTTTTTTTTTTTTTGCGTTCGCCTTATTTCTCTATTCCCCAAGGCGGTGTGCGTTGCACTGTGGTTTTTATTTTGCGCCTGTCGGCCCAGTACATCCGACTTCAGCATGCATTTTATGTTAGGGCCTGCTTCCTCTTGCATTTTCTAAGGGTTTGCTTCCCCGGGGTAACGGCCGGTGCTGTGGTGGGGATCGAACCCAGCACCTTCTGGTTGTGAGCCGTGTCACTTAACCACTAGTCCACGCCGTCCCCTCACTTGTAGTATACGAAGCCAATCATAGCACAACCGCCTGGAGGATAGCAGTCCCCCTTCATCAGGGCGCTCTGGATATGAGAAAAGCTATTACAAACCGCCACTTTACGTCCTTTTCAGGGCGCACTAAACATAGCCTTACTCATTGTGGGCATTAAACAATAACAACCCTCAAATAAGCACATCGATTTCCCATATCAATATGTTAGTCCGATCCACATGTCTCTCTCTCGTCACCATTCAGTTCGTCCCTCAAAAAACCACGACGACTGTCCCTATAAATATGTTAGTCCGCTTCATATGTCTCTCTCTCGTCACCATACAGTTCGTCCCTCAAATAACCACATCGACTGTCCCTATAAATAAGTTAATCTCTTCCAATCGTCTATTGTCACCGTACAGTTCGTCCCTCAAATAACCCCATTGATTTTCCATATAAATATATCAATCTCTCTCAAACGTCTGTCGCAGCCATACATTTGTATCATTCAAATACCCACATCGATCTCTCTCATAATTTGTTAGTCTGTCTCAAACGTCTATCGTCATCACACAGTTTATTCCCCATTTGAAATAAACAGGAAATTGATATCACCTTTCACCTCTAATATAGCCGACATATTTGGAGAATATGTCCTACTTTGTCCTCCCCACACCAGCACTTAAATGAATATTCTCAAACAATAAACAGCGTGGTCCTGTTTTCGGTAATTATCAAATATCGATTCTGCGTAACCTAGTGTATAGATTACAGATGCATTGATCTTTTAATTGCCCTATACCCATTATAGACAAGCTGGTGATCAACGATCGAAATGGTTGGCATAGGATACTATTTAGCTTTTGTGGGACCTGGCATGTTTCATGTGAGGTCAAAGAGGAAAGTCACGAACATGCGAAACTAAAACCACGCGTGCCACCAGTTTTACAAATACACAGGTATTGTCATTGACATGTAATACAATTTTCAGCAGAATTGATACCAATCTACGAGGTATGTTCAAACAATATCCGATATTTGGGCTGGGAAAAAACAATTACTCAACTGGAGTTTTGAAATCTGAATCCCCCTTCAAAGTACTGCCCATAGGACTCCACACTCTACTCCCAGCGGTTACGTCATTGTTGGAAGCATTTCAGATGAGACCTCTTTGGGAGTGGATTACAGCTGGATCGTCTCATTGCGCATTCCTCGTGACTTAAATCAGGTTCCTTTCAGCGGAATTTTCAGTTTAGGGGATAGCAAAAAATGGAAAGGAGCAATCATCACACTGTTCAGGAAGTCGGGGTCCCCGTTAGCGCGCAATCATCACACTGTTCAGGAAGTCGGGGTCCCCGTTAGCGCGCAATCATCACACTGTTCAGGAAGTCGGGGTCACCGTTAGCGCACAATCATCACACTGTTCAGGAAGTCGGGGTCACCGTTAGCGCGCAATCATCACACTGTTCAGGAAGTCGGGGTCACCGTTAGCGCGCAATCATCACACTGTTCAGGAAGTCAGGGTCACCGTTAGCGCGCAATCATCACACTGTTCAGGAAGTCGGGGCCACCGTTAGCGCGCAATGATCAGTGTTCAGGAAGTCAGGGTCACCGTTAGCGCGCAATCATCACACTGTTCAGGAAGTCGGGGTCACCGTTAGCGCGCAATCATCACACTGTTCAGGAAGGCGGGGTCACCGTTACCGCGCAATCATCACACTGTTCAGGAAGTCGGGGCCACCGTTAGCGCGCAATGATCAGTGTTCAGGAAGTCGGGGCCACCGTTAGCGCGCAATGATCAGTGTTCAGGAAGTCAGGGTCACCGTTAGCGCGCAATCATCACACTGTTCAGGAAGTCAGGGTCACCGTTAGCGCGCAATCATCACACTGTTCTGGAAGTCGGGGTCACCGTTAATGCGCAATCATCACACTGTTCAGGAAGTCGGGGTCACCGTTAGCGCGCAATCATCACACTGTTCAGGAAGTCGGGGTCACCGTTAATGCGCAATCATCACACTGTTCAGGAAGTCGGGGTCACCGTTAGCGCGCAATCATCACACTGTTCAGGAAGTCCGGGTCACCGTTAGCGCGCAATCATCACACTGTTCAGGAAGTGAGGGTCACCGTTAATGCGCAATCATCACACTGTTAAGGAAGTGAGGGTCACCGTTAGCGCGCAATCATCACACTGTTCAGGAAATCAGGGTCACCGTTAGCGCGCAATCATCACACTGTTCAGGAAGTCGGGGTCACCGTTAGCGCGCAATCATCACACTATTCAGGAAGTCGGGGTCACCGTTAGCGCGCAATCATCACACTGTTCAGGAAGTCGGGGTCACCGTTAATGCGCAATCATCACACTGTTCAGGAAGTCGGGGTCACCGTTAGCGCACAATCATCACACTGTTCAGGAAGTCGGGGTCACCGTTAGCGCGCAATCATCACACTGTTCAGGAAGTCGGGGTCACCGTTAGCGCGCAATCATCACACTGTTTAGGAAGTCGGGGTCACCGTTAGCGCGCAATCATCACACTGTTTAGGAAGTCGGGGTCCCCGTTGGCGCGCAATCATCACACTGTTCAGGAAGTCGGGGTCACCGTTAGCGCGCAATCATCACACTGTTCGGGAAGTCGGGGTCACCGTTAGCGCACAATCATCACACTGTTCAGGAAGTCGGGGTCACCGTTAGCGCGCAATCATCACACTGTTCAGGAAGTCGGGGTCACCGTTAATGCGCAATCATCACACTGTTCAGGAAGTCGGGGTCACCGTTAGCGCGCAATCATCACACTGTTCAGGAAGTCAGGGTCACCGTTAATGCGCAATCATCACACTGTTCAGGAAGTCAGGGTTACCGTTAGCGCGCAATCATCACACTGTTCTGGAAGTCGGGGTCACCGTTAATGCGCAATCATCACACTGTTCAGGAAGTCGGGGTCACCGTTAATGCGCAATCATCACACTGTTCAGGAAGTCGGGGTCACCGTTAGCGCGCAATCATCACACTGTTCAGGAAGTCGGGGTCACCGTTAGCGCGCAATCATCACACTGTTCAGGAAGTCGGGGTCACCGTTAGCGCGCAATCATCACACTGTGTAGGAAGTCGGGGTCCCCGTTAGCGCGCAATCATCACACTGTTCTGGAAGTCGGGGTCACCGTTAATGCGCAATCATCACACTGTTCAGGAAGTCGGGGTCACCGTTAGCGCGCAATCATCACACTGTTTAGGAAGTCGGGGTCTCCGTTAGCGCGCAATCATCACACTGTTCTGGAAGTTGGGGTCACCGTTAATGCGCAATCATCACACTGTTCAGGAAGTCGGGGTCACCGTTAGCGCGCAATCATCACACTGTTCAGGAAGTCGGGGTCACCGTTAATGCGCAATCATCACACTGTTCAGGAAGTCGGGGTCACCGTTAGCGCGCAATCATCACACTGTTCAGGAAGTCAGGGTCACCGTTAGCGCGCAATCATCACACTGTTCTGGAAGTCGGGGTCACCGTTAGCGCGCAATCATCACACTGTTCTGGAAGTCGGGGTCACCGTTAGCGCGCAATCATCACACTGTTCAGGAAGTCGGGGTCACCGTTAGCGCGCAATGATCAGTGTTCAGGAAGTCGGGGTTACCGTTAGCGCGCAATCATCACACTGTTCAGGAAGTCGGGGCCACCGTTAGCGCGCAATGATCAGTGTTCAGGAAGTCGGGGTCACCGTTAGCGCGCAATGATCAGTGTTCAGGAAGTCGGGGTCACCGTTAGCGCGCAATCATCACACTGTTCAGGAAGTCGGTGCCATCGTTAGCGCGCAATGATCAGTGTTTAGGAAGTCGGGGTCACCGTTAGCGCGGTCCAGCATGCCCTGTGGGACTTCCAAACGAAGCTGCTTCTGGTTCATCATTAGCAGCTTCAGCACGAATTTCGTGGACACACTTTGCATATCCAAATCATCGCACAAAATGGAGTGTACCGAATCGATTCTTATCCCCACCTCATCCACAACTTCTCTGATGGTTACACAGCGGTTCTATAAGGTCCGTACTTGATCAATGACTTCATTTCGGCTTGTTGAGGCCTACCGGAAAGTGTTTCGCTCTCCATCAATGTGCGGCCATCTATGAAGCCATTGTACCACTTTTTAATTTATGTGTTGCACATGACATCGTCACCGAAAGTTTGTTGAATCTTCCGAATCGTTTCCTTCTTCCTCTTCTTCTGCGTTCATTCTCAATCTCCCGCTACCAAGCCCTTAACAGGCCTTTGTAAATAGCAGGATGTAGTCCGGAGAACGGGTTTGCGTTGTGTCGCTAGTTTACAGTTTGATTGCGATATTTGCACCTTTCGGTCCGACACATCCGTCTTCGGCAGGATACGAATCGTTTCCAATTTGGGTATCGCCTAGCTTTTAGCGAAAATTGTATGCAACACGGCTGCCCGTTTCTTTCCGTCATTTCATGGGGAAAATCCGACTTGTGCTCACTACAATCAAAACTGAAAGGCTGACAGCCAGCGACTGACGCAATCCGCGGGCGGGAAAACATTCACGCGCATGACGGTTCACTGCACCTCCCTGCTGAAGGACGACATGCTTCACTTGTCTCCGCGGAGAAAAATTACGGTCGGATACACCTTGAACACACCTAGTATTCCGGGACGAGTCATTTGTTCTCTATTCTTGGACTGTAGATTTACATAATCCTCTGATGGTGTGAGAAACAAGACCGTAGATTTACACAATTCTCTAATGGTGTGAGAAACAAGACCGTAGATTTACATAATCCTCTGATGGTGTGAGAAACAAGACCGTAGATTTACATAATCCTCTGATGGTGTGAGAAACAAGACCGTAGATTTACATAATCCTCTGATGGTGTGAGAAGCAAGACCATAGATTTACACAATCCTCTGATGGTGTGACAAGCAAAACCGTAGATTTACCCAATTCTCTGATGGTGTGAGAAGCAAGACTGTAGATTTACACAATCCTCTGATGGTGTGAGAAACAAGAACGTAGATTTACATAATCCAGAGAAGACAGGATCATCAAGACGGATGTTGTTGTTGATTTTGTTGTTCTTGTTGTTGTTGAATGCCTGCAATGAATACTCTTTGTGCGTCCTGAAAGTAATGTTCATTGGCGGGTTGGAGCAGCATTCCTTACGTCTCGAGCTCACTGATGAGGGTGAATCGTGGTCCTCCAGTCGGATGTGCAATATTTGGCTGCATCTACGTGTCGCTCACTACTACGAGGATCACGTCGATCCACTTCTTTGTTAGCCAGACAGTAATAAAAACAACCCGTTTCCAGAGAGGCATACGTGGTAATGAGGTGGTGTTCTTGGCCAGAATATTTTACCTGATCCTGACTAACATGTCCGATCAGTATATTTTACCTGACCCTGACTAACATGTCCGATCAGTATATTTTACCTGATCATGACTAACATGTCCGATCAGTATATTTTACCTGAACCTGACTAACATGTCCGATCAGTATATTTTACTTGACCCTGACTAATATGTCAGATCAGTATATTTTACCTGACCCTGACTAACATGTCCGATCAGTATATTTTACCTGATCATGACTAACATGTCCGATCAGTACATTTTACCTGATCCTGACTAACATGTCCGATCAGTATATTTTACCTGAACCTGACTAACATGTCCGATCAGTATATTTTACCTGACCCTGACTAACATGTCCAATCAGTATATTTTACCTAAATCTGACTAAAATGTCCGATCAGTATATTCTACCTGAATCTGACTAACATGTCCGATCAGTATATTTTACTTGACCCTGACTAATATGTCCGATCAGTATATTCTATCTGAACCTGACTAACATGTCCGATCAGTATATTTTACCTGACCCTGACTAACATGTCCGATCAGTATATTCTACCTGAACCTGAATAACATGTCCGATCAGTATATTCTACCTGGTCCTGACTAACATGTCCGATCAGTATATTTTATCTGACCCTGACTAACATGTCCGATCAGTATATTCTACCTGAACCTGACTAACATGTCCGATCAGTATGTTATGCCTGAGAAGACGTTAGTCTCTTCTTCAAACCAGGATGATGTTGTTTGCGAATCCCCATAATGAGTAGGTTACCCTTTTGTGCGCCCTGAAAAGGACGTTAGGTGTCTGGTTGCAGTAGGTTTCCTCACATCCCGAGCGTGCTGAAGAAGGTGGACCAGGGTCCTACATGCGATTGTGCTATGTTTGGCTTCATTTGTGTGTCACTCACTACTATGGAGATTACGTCGATCCCTCACCCGTTAGTCAGGCTGCCATGAAAACAGCCAGTTTCCAGGGAGGGCTACTAGGAAGTCTAGGTGAGGGTCCTGGTCAGTATGTTTTGCATGACTCTATCATGTCTGATGAGTATATTTTGTCTGACCAGACGTTTGTATTCCTCCCCTACCAGGGTGATAGATTCACACAACCAGGTGTGAAACCGTTAGGTATATTATTCGATTCACTTAGGGATCTTTAGGTGTAAATACCGTGATTTCGATACATTAACTCTCCTGATTAATGGCGTCTCATAAAACAAATTTAGAACTTTCTCATCAGCTGCAGCGGTCAGCGACCCATACCTAACTGTTATATCTTACCCTTATTCCATGTATGATTATCAATATTTAATCAATATAATTCCAGTTTTATATTGTTTCAACTCATTCACTGCGGAATACTTTGGAACTCTGAACATATTTACTCATGCAATGTCAAACTACCACTAGGGATCAAGATGCTGAGCAGCGCATGGGCTGCAGGGGTCAGCGACCCATAGCTGACTGCTAGCATCAGGGCCAGCGAACCAAAGCTGCCAAGACCCTTCTCCACCTCCACGCGGTGATCCTGGATAACAGGCTGCAGCAGGGCAGACAGGCTAAGGAGAAGGAATCGAAGAGGGAATGCTAACCCGGTACTCAAAAAATGCTTGCTGAAGTCGGATGTGTTGGATCGAAAGGTGCAAATATCGCAGTCAAGCTGTAAACCACGACACAACGCATTCCGCTCTCTAGATTATATTCTGCTACTTAGGCCTGTATCAGGGTTTGGTAGCGAGAGATGGAGAACGAACGAAGCCAAGCCAAGTCAATCTCCATTCTCGTGACTTGACTCGATCGCGACTCTTCTACCTTTGCGTGTAGAGGTTGGTCGAAGAGAAAGCCAGAATGTTCTGTCTGATGTGTTTCTCATGACCTGGTTACAGTCTAGACCTCGGTCTCGCATCGACTGTCTTAAGCTGTTCCATTGGTTAGGGGTGTCCTGGATGTTTGGATCACTGGTTCTTGGATTGCTCTGATTGTTGTTGTAACCGGTCTTTAGTCATTCTGCAGGCCTGACTAAAACGCCATTGGTCAGACTGTTCCGCTCAAGGTGGAGTGATTTCATGACTGTGATGTATTATTAGGTTGCGGATGCTGTCCCTTTATTGGACTATCTTTACTGAGTATCTCTATTCTGAGGTTTGGAGCTGGCTCTTGTGTGTTGTGGTCATTGCCTATCGCCACTATCTGTTAGTCAAGACCAGCACCTTATGAGGCAGTTTATGACACCCAGGACGAGACTTAAGTGATGGATCAAGGTGCAGATCCGTCAGGGATTGTCCTGAACGATACAAATCTGGAGATAGTAAATCATTTTAACTACCTTGGATCTATTATCACCCACAGTGGACGCAGAGCTGTAAAAGAGATTAGGAATGGCCTCGGCGGCAATTGTCACTCTCTCACAGATAGTGTGGAATAACAACAGGCTGGCCATCTCCACCACGGTTGATGTGTACAGATGTTGTGTTCTTAGTACTCTACATAGAGTAGGCTTGAAGTGGACCATGTATGATGTACAGGGAAAAAAGACTAAATGCTTTTCATATGCGATGCTTGACGCACATACTTCACATTTCATGGAGGGACACAGTGACAAACAACGACGTGTTGGACCGTGCAAAGATTGTCAGTTTAGTTACGATTCTTAGCTAGCGCCGCTTGCGGTGGCTTGGTCACGTGTGGAGAATGGGGTAATACCAAATGATATCCTATATGGAGAGCTGACCACGGGCAAGCGTAACAAAGGTAGATCATTCCTCCGCTACAAAAAATATTTGCAAACGTGACCTGAAAGCGTGCAACTGGGGGAAACTTGCCAATGACATACTCGGATTAATGCTGCTTTGTGTGCTGGACTGCATGCAGGGGAAGACAAGATGCAGAGTCCAAGCGTATGAGGCGAAAGCAAGGGCAACAACTGACAAAGACCCCTCTCTAGCGTGCAGTACATTGTCTCTCAAGACTGACAGAATGCCAATAAATCATATGACACACTCATAAACAGCATCACAGGGAAGAAGTCAGGTAATGTCGGCCATAGGAAAAGACACAATGATTTGGAGAAAGATAGTACTAGGCTCGGGGCTTGAGAAAAGGAGAAGATGTCATCCCAGAAGAAGATGGTAGCAGAACTTAACTCGCAGTTTGAAGATGTCCGTGTGTGAAGCGGGTCACCTAGTCAGAAATCGGGATGTAAAGGAGACTGCCTTCTAGAAAGATGATGTCACATGACGCGACATGACACACGATACGAGAAATTCAGGAACTGTGACAGTACAGCAGCACAATCTTAATATAACCGTAGTTAACTAAACAAAAGCCTTTGACATTGTTAACAGGGGCGCGCCATGACCAACTGAAATAGACTATAGATGGTCTTGATCGAGCTGTGACAAATTAGAGACAAATGTGGTTGACTGGCGAGTTTCTTTACAGCGTCGCGTCCACACCCCCACACCCCCCCCCCCACACACCCCGTCCACCGCCCATTATATGATTGCTGGTCGGTACGTGTCCAGAATGAGGGAGAGCTGTCTGCGCCTTTCTCTGTAAGAAATGGCTTTACGCAAGACTGTGTTCTTGCATCTACACTGTTTAGCATCGTGTCTGCCGCCCTCCACTCTGAGACTTATATAATACTGCCACAGTTCTTCACATCAAGCACAGGTTGTGCGGGAGACTGAGTGATGGATGCTCTTCGATCTAAGGTGTCTGCAATCTTTAGCTAAAGTGTCAGAGGCTACCATCTTGAACTTACTATTTGCAGACGACTATTCCAGCTCATACCAGGACACGAGCATGCCAATATAGACGCGTTTTGAAATGGATGTCCTCGTTTTGAGCCTATCACAATTACATCTTGGATTGAGGTCCTGCTCCAGCTTGCCTAGGAAACCTTATCGAGAGATGACCATCACGGCACATACCCAGAGTCTGTGGGTAGCAGATCAACTTAAGTACCTGGGTAGCATCCTAACCAATGCTGCGTGAAAAGACTCCAAAACCGACAATAGCATTATCAGGACCAGTGGACATTGTATCAATACAACAGGCAAGGTCCAAGTATGTCGTGTCATCGTTGTTACCACTCTCCTCTACGCTTGCAACGGTTTATGGTAGCCAAGCCAGACGGCTCCATCTCTTCGACTAAGGATGTTTGTGCGGACTGATCAAAATCAAATGGCAGAACTGAGCACATATTTACGAAATGCTCAAAATGACAGAACTCTCTAGCATCTACAATATGTTGCATTGTCCAGGTTCCATGAGAGTGGCATGTTGCTTGCATGCACATTGTCCAGGTTCCACGAGAGTGGCATGTTGCTTGCATGCACGACTATCGCCTGCCTAAGCAACTCGAGATGTACAAGCGTTTATCGGGCTGGCAAAAAAAATAATACAAAGATACGCTAAAGTCACTTTGAAAGTTCTCAAAATTGATGTTGCCTTTTGAGAGTCACTCTCGTTGGACAGCTCAACCTGGTGAGCTGCAATCACACAATGTGCTCGCCTGTTTGAGCAGAAAATTTAAGTTTTGGCAAGGGCGAAGCAGCAGCCTGAAAGACTACGATGCAGGATGCCCCGGCTACCAAAAAGCCCATGTGTGCCCCCCCCCCCTCTCCGTGGCAGGTTGTGCTTAGCGATGATATAACTTTTCAGTCACGTGTCGACCTACTTCTGATGATGTTGTCATCTTCGTTCGTGATGAGAAACTGCTAGAGCTGTACAACCAAGTTTCTTCTCTCATTTATTTAACGTTTGCTGAGTAATCCCGCATGTATGACATGAACACGTCTACTTGTTTCTCTTCTTCCAGCTGCCAACTTTTCTTTGATGCCATACTTGGGACCTTTTACAGCTCTGGGATACATTTTTTGGACAAGCTATTTCTTCTTCTTCTTCTTCGTACGCTGTCAGACGTCAACCTGTATTTGTTCGAAGAAAGCAGCGGTCATCCTGAGGCTGTCGACACTGCTATAGTGCTTGTCTAGTGTTGCCACTGGTGATGGCCACATGTCTTCGTATATCGGGCAGTTTTGCAGCAGATGTTCAACGGTCATTTTCCCTGTACCACAAGTGCATTCGTCAGTGCCACCTATCTTCAGTTTATTGAATAGGTGGTACCTCAGTCTGTTGTGGCCTGTGTGGAGTCTGAAGACACCGACCTGCTCTCTTCTGTTCAACTTTTAATAGGCATCGTTTTTTGTGTAGCCAGTATGTTCTGTTTCCCATTTGGCCATGTATCTGGCCATAATAAGCCTTTTGGACTCTTCGTAGGTCACACTAGAATCTGGTTGTGGTAGTCTTGCACCTTCTTTTGCCAGTCTACCTGACTCCTCGTTGCTTGGATGTTACAGTGGGATGGAACCCACTGTACCACTACTCTTTTTGGTGCGAACTGTTGGCATAGTGGACAGAGTACTGCTCTTAAATCATTAAGTTCAGCATTTTTCTGGCTTCTTGTGCTGTAACTATGGCCAGGGCATCTGTAAACAGGACTATCTGGCTTTCATTGCTTTCGCCTGTGAGCATTGCTTCTACAGCAGCCTCCGCTCTGAAATTGCTTGAGAATTTTCCAGTTGCCAATGACAGTGTTATTTTTCTACCATTTGGTAGGCTCATGAATACCCCTGCCCCTCCGTTCTGTGTTGTGTTTGTTACAGAACCGTCGGTGTATTCATGGGTCCAGTACATGCTTGGGTAGTTTTCCATTATGTACCTCATGGTTATGTCTCTTCTTTCTTTTTCAGTCTGGCTGTTCTTGTTTCCAATACCTGTTATATTTTCTACCACCTCCGGAATGATACGCTGCTTCCATGTGGTTTTGCGTACAGTAGGGATGGGCTTTGGTATGGACAAGCTATTTGAATTAGTTATTCTATTGAGCATGAAAATCAACGTAGAAAAAAAAAATTAGCTCATGAATATCTAGACGAGCAGGACAAACCAATACCTTACTTGCAAAGCAGCAAATCAAACAAGTGAAAAATGTCAATAACTTGGAGAGCACGTTATCAGCAGATGCAAGATTCACATCGGAAATCCAACAAAGCTGTATTAAAAGCAAATCAAATCTTTTGGCAATGAACACCAATACTCAATTGCAAGCACTTGACAACATGTACCAAAAGAGCTTTATAGACAACACGATTTTCGTCCCGACACTAGACTATTAATGTCTAAACTGGACACTAACATCAATTGAAAAACAACAAATTGTAACAATAGAAATGAAATGCCTGCAAAAAATATTGGGTGAAACAAGGAGAGACATGATCAGAAACGATGACCAGGATACTGGTTTGAGCAACACGAGTTTTACACTACATAAAAAAACAGCAACTAAAATTGTTTGGTCAGGTAACAATACTACCACCATACAGAAACACCCAACAAACATTGATATTTAGATACAATGGGTTCAAGGTCAAAATCCGACCACGAAAAAAAGTCATCTAGGGCGGTGACTGCAGCTGGTGAATGCGTCTGTGCATGAGGCACATAGACGGGTTCCTTCTAGAGATCTGTTCATAACCTGACGCTGAAAGACAAAACAGGAGAAGCAAAAAGAAGAAAGAAGATTGTCCTGTTCAATCCGCACTGCTCTACAACTACATTAACACGTACATGTAGCTAATCCCATCCTGATTTGTCACCAAACAGCAGAGATCTAACAGTAAATGCAAAAACATGATTATCCCATGTAATATCAACTATCAGATACTTTTACATCCAACAAACCAGCAGGAAGGATATCTGGTTAAATTACCCCCCCCCCCTCCCCACCCCCCCCCCCCCCCCAAAGGAAGATTTGCAAGAACACATACATTGTAGAAAACTATTGTCGTAGTTGTCAAAAAAATTTTAACATAACCACCCAAGTTAGATGAAAAGAGGTCGTTTATAGCTGAGAGAAGAAAAGACAGGCTTTCGACGAAATGGATCCTGTACGGACCAGATAACTGAACTGAGAATAATAATTGAATTAAAACTTTCCAGTACGATCAGCAGCAAAGGGTTAAACTGTTGGCTGGACTACAAGAGTTATACTACTGACAGGACTGGAAAAGGTTAAGATGCTGTAAGTAAAGTAAAGTAAAGTAAAGTAACCCATAGCGTTACTGCCGTTGGGGTGTGAGGTGTTAGCGATCTCACATTTCAAAGGCTCGGCTATATGAGGGCGGTAGCCATCTCCTCTCCCTCGCCGCTTGGACTGGAAAAGGTTAACTGTAGAATGGAACTCACCACTTTACACGATTTTTGTAGACCCTGGAAAGCTATTTCTTCTTAATGTTGGTCCTGAGAAGGATATGTATGATGATGTGTCGTAGTTTGCAGCGAGGATGCGATATCTGCGCCTTTTCACTCTTCTGCGGTCCATATTATGTTAGCCACAATAGTTTAGTCTGTTTCCAGGGCCGTCGTTTGGAGAAGAGATGTGGTCTTGGTCAGCTCTGGTTCACTGAACCTGATACAGGCAGCCAGCTATGAGTCACTGGCTGCTGGCTGCTCGTTTACTGAACTGCATCTTGGGCCCTGAAAAGGTATTCTTCTCTGTCTTCGTTCGTTTTCATCTCCTGCTACCAAGCCCTGCACATGCAAGTAGCAGGCTGTAGTCCAGAGAGCGGAATGTGTTGTCTCGTTGTTTACAGCTTGACTGCGATATTTGCACTTTTCGACTTCAGCAGTCACTTTTTTAACTTAACTTAACCTAACGTCTTTATACTGGTTTAGAAGACCCTGCAGAGTCTGTATACAACCAGTTACATTTACATCACCTTGCTCTAAAATCTATGCGCATCCAGTTTATTCTTAAACGCATTAACTGTCCCTGCCTCCACCACCTCCCCTGGCAATGCATTCCAAGCAGACACCACTCTCTGACTAAAAAAATATTTCCTAATATCTAACCTGGACCTCTCTTTAATCAGCTTGAAGCTATGCCCTCGTGTTATTGTAGGTGGCTGTATTTTAAAAAACTTGTTATAGTCTAATTTATCGATTCCTCTGATCATCTTATAAACCTGTATTAAGTCACCACGAATTCTTCTCTCTTCGAGACACTGTAGGCCCGTTTTTCTGAGTCGTTCCTCATATGTAACAGTTCCCGCCGGAGCAAGGGGAGTTTAGGATGCCTGAACATGTTAAAGCTTAAAGCTACATGAATGCATGTCAAGGTCACTCACTGTCTCAGCAAAGGAGAACAGAGTTGGGTTAAGGAATGTGGACAGGTAGAAACTGACCACTGGCCTTCCGATTTTGGTAGGGGGAGATTGATTGACAGACGAAATTGGCAACGGGGCTTGCTGCAAGAGAATGAGTGACAGGTGTGCAAAGTGTTTCGTTCCAATTGGAATTGAAGATGACCATACCTGAGATCGATTGGTCAAGCTCTGGCCTTGCTTGAGGATATATAACTCGAGACAAAGTTTAGCTCGATAGGCTGGAAGAGAGAGGAGGAGAGATGGAGAGAGAGAGACTGAATGTGGATAGTATGTTTAACTCACCGACTTAGATAGAGGAGCGATTGATTGACTGTTGGACGATTGTTTAGTGATAGAACAGGATCGCTCAAATAGGTGTGTGCGTTTTGCATTAATAGATAATCTGAAAGTGTGTTTGTAAGCAAGGACACATTGTGAACGAGTTATGTCGAGATCGCCCGCCTGAGGGGATTTCAGTGAGGAAGAGTATTTGATAAGGTGTGTTGAAGACGCAGTTAAGGCGATGTGTGTGTGATGTAATTGCAAGGCAATAGAACTGGGTTTTTAGATAGTTGGGAATTCCATCAATAGCTAATGCTTACAATTCCCGGTTTTAGTAGAATGTTTAGTTAAGATATGTATTATATTGTGTTTGTAATTTCTCTACTCATTCTATGATATGAGTATGATTTAATAAATATGCCACCTGATGTGTGATATGTCATTTACTGAGTATGGTCATGATGATGTGGATGAGTGTGAGAATGTTCTAAGTTAGATCACGGCCAGGGCAAAGAAATAGAGGATCTGCTACACGTTATTATTATTTTGGTGCCTGTTGACCACGGATAGTCGTGGTAGATTTATAAATATAGTGCGTGTGTAGCTATAGATCTTGATTCGCATGTTTAACACAAGTGTCGCAGTTATATATAACTTGTGTGTGTAGTTAGGAATAGAGGAGTAGCTAGTGGTTAGAGTGTTAGTTACCATAGACAGCTTTTCCAATCATCTGACTGGTAAGTGTGACATTTTTCTTCCACCCATTGTTGTATTATTGACAAGACTTTGTGCGTACTTGACAGTCTTATAATTTTTTTGGGTGGGCCAGACGGGTTTATTCAATATGTCGAGGTTAAACAATGTTAAACAATGTTATCATTGTCTAGCTTTTGGACATTTGTCTATAGGATGCCCAAATATTCTTCGGAATATTAACAGTTCCTGGAGAAGAGGAGGACTGTTTGTCAAAAACAATGTGTAGGCCGAGAATTCTGGAAGAGGGTATTACGTCGATTAACATGGTCGGGCGTGCTGAAAGGGGCCAAGTTTACCAGGAACTTGTGGTGAAGCCTGGTAGAACATTAGTTAAAGTCGGCGAAGAATCGAACAAGGAAATAGTCGGAGATTCGTCAGATAAAGAGGAAATGAGAGGAGGAGGAATGGTGGCAGGACCAGCTATGGTTTCGTGCCCACCCAAGCCAGGTTCTAGCCATGCGAGAGAAGTGGTTGAACAGACCGAAAGAAGGGACAACCCTTCGGCCACCGAGGAAGGAAGTGGAAATGACGCACAGTTGGAATGCGAAACGGACGCACCAACAGCAGCCAACAAAGGAGGAACAGAGTTTCTAAGGAAAACGAAGAAAAGGGAAAGACAGGTTAACCACAGCCAGGACAGCGAACCAGTCATCGAAGCAAAGATGAAAAGATCTCAGTTCGAGATAAGCCAACAGTCAAACGAACAGTGTGAAAAGTCTTTCCCACAAATAGTGAATACAGATGGACGGAAGGCTGAAGTAGCGGACGATGTAAGTGTACGTAACACTACCAGAGAACCGGTGGGTACGAACCAAACAGCCGTGAAACAAACAGACCAGACGATGGGCGTTTTACAGGAGGAAATCGCACAGCAATCAGAGACAGCTGATGGGGCAGCGCGTAGTCTGGTTAAAATAAGCAGTAGTGATAAGGAACGGTTGATGCAATGTTTACTGACGCTAGCCAAAAACATGGAAATCAGAAATGGAATTAGGTAAAGTCGTGTGGAGTACTTACACACATGGGCTATCATGTGAAACTCTAGTTAATGTATGCATTTGCATAAAATTTGTTTCATCTACCGTTATCCCTGGGAAACGGAGATTTGGATAATTAGGGGGTAGGGTATAGAGAAGGAGGAATGACCAGATGTTAAAAATTCCTTTGAATTCGTTGTCTGAAGTACACGCCAGACAATGAGCGGACCGTCAGTCGGAAGCGAAGACTGACCGAGATCAAAGGGACATTTCCGACCAGACAGAACGGACAAGAGACGCAGGATAGCTGGATGCGCCAGGTAATGATTACGCGACGCAGGGTAACACGTGGACGTGATGTTTCGGTTAATGTCTGACCAGGTAGCTTTGATGCGGGGAATTTGGGGAAATAGCGGTGAATTAGTTAGATCACAACACTCGGTTTTGATTCCTCGGGACAAAGACTGCACCCGGACTAGTAGGGTTACAGCATGACGTAATTCGACAGGTGGACGATTCGGTTTTTGACTTTTGACTCAGACATAGTTTAGTATCTGATTAAGTTACAACTTAGTCATAGTTTAGTGACTTAGTCTAGTAGAACTTAGTCATAGTTTAGTATCTTATAAAGGGGGCATTAACAGGTGCTCATCTGTGGGGCACGAGCAGGAGTGAAGGTTGATGGCACTTGGTCATGTTTATGTGTGTAAATATTTTGATATTTGGATTTTGACAAGCGTATTACTTGCACTTTAATTGATTGTTGTTGGTTTGTTTAAACATGATTATGTGTCCTGACATAAGTATCAAGGTGTGATACGGACTGAAATACTGATATCATGAGTATGCGTGCAAATATTTTGACATTTGTATTTAGTGTTTGGGTTTCGACATTGTATGCAATGCATGTGTCTTGTATTTTGTTGTTGTTTTTGTTGTTGTTGAATCATCATGTTTACAGGTATTTGCTACAGGTTATATAGGTGATCTACAGAGCAGTATATCTCATCCAGACTGTTGGCCTCCGCAAGCACAAGTCACCACGAGTTCCAGAATCACATGTATGTGGAGTCTTTGCAGAGAAGACTACATTGATCAGAAGTTTTAATATTGACTATGACATATGTTGTCAAATATCGTTTTTGTGGGAAACATAAAGAATTTTGCTGTTTTCTTTGAGAGGGGATAGCTGTCAAGAGAGACAATGATAACTAGCCTGAGGATAACCCACGTAAGTTCGTGGCCTCACAGGAGTTAGGATGAAGTGAATCGTCGGCCAGGCGTGTAATGAGACCGCCTGAGAAAATTGACCTGAACTGGTCGTGTGTAACAATGAAGGTTCGTGTCCTTAGAGGAAGGCACGGGATCAGGGCGAGGTATGTTGACCTCAAATGAGTAAGGGGAATTCCTTAAGGTGTTTCTGTTTTGATGAGTTAAAGGTCCCGCAGGGACAGACTTAGGTGAATTTGACTGTAAAACGATGTAAAAGTGTTGGTTTGTGTTGTAAAAACGCCCAGCCACATTGTTTTTCTTCTGCTTGTATTGATTGTGTATGTATTACAAGAAGTTTATATGTATCAAATGACATGTCTTTTTATGCATGTACGATGTGAGTGAAGTTGTAAACAGGAGTAGTGTTTACATTTTGGATAGTAGAGACGAAAATGGTGGTCATTTGCCAGATGAAAAAAATGACCATCCATGTTTCGGTCTGTAGTTTAGGGAGGTAATGTAACAGTTCCCGCCGGAGCAAGGGGAGTTTAGGATGCCTGAACATGTTAAAGCTTAAAGCTACATGAATGCATGTCAAGGTCACTCACTGTCTCAGCAAAGGAGAACAGAGTTGGGTTAAGGAATGTGGACAGGTAGAAACTGACCACTGGCCTTCCGATTTTGGTAGGGGGAGATTGATTGACAGACGAAATTGGCAACGGGGCTTGCTGCAAGAGAATGAGTGACAGGTGTGCAAAGTGTTTCGTTCCAATTGGAATTGAAGATGACCATACCTGAGATCGATTGGTCAAGCTCTGGCCTTGCTTGAGGATATATAACTCGAGACAAAGTTTAGCTCGAGAGGCTGGAAGAGAGAGGAGGAGAGATGGAGAGAGAGAGACTGAATGTGGATAGTATGTTTAACTCACCGACTTAGATAGAGGAGCGATTGATTGACTGTTGGACGATTGTTTAGTGATAGAACAGGATCGCTCAAATAGGTGTGTGCGTTTTGCATTAATAGATAATCTGAAAGTGTGTTTGTAAGCAAGGACACATTGTGAACGAGTTATGTCGAGATCGCCCGCCTGAGGGGATTTCAGTGAGGAAGAGTATTTGATAAGGTGTGTTGAAGACGCAGTTAAGGCGATGTGTGTGTGATGTAATTGCAAGGCAATAGAACTGGGTTTTTAGATAGTTGGGAATTCCATCAATAGCTAATGCTTACAATTCCCGGTTTTAGTAGAATGTTTAGTTAAGATATGTATTATATTGTGTTTGTAATTTCTCTACTCATTCTATGATATGAGTATGATTTAATAAATATGCCACCTGATGTGTGATATGTCATTTACTGAGTATGGTCATGATGATGTGGATGAGTGTGAGAATGTTCTAAGTTAGATCACGGCCAGGGCAAAGAAATAGAGGATCTGCTACACGTTATTATTATTTTGGTGCCTGTTGACCACGGATAGTCGTGGTAGATTTATAAATATAGTGCGTGTGTAGCTATAGATCTTGATTCGCATGTTTAACACAAGTGTCGCAGTTATATATAACTTGTGTGTGTAGTTAGGAATAGAGGAGTAGCTAGTGGTTAGAGTGTTAGTTACCATAGACAGCTTTTCCAATCATCTGACTGGTAAGTGTGACATTTTTCTTCCACCCATTGTTGTATTATTGACAAGACTTTGTGCGTACTTGACAGTCTTATAATTTTTTTGGGTGGGCCAGACGGGTTTATTCAATATGTCGAGGTTAAACAATGTTAAACAATGTTATCATTGTCTAGCTTTTGGACATTTGTCTATAGGATGCCCAAATATTCTTCGGAATATTAACAGTTCCTGGAGAAGAGGAGGACTGTTTGTCAAAAACAAGCCTTTCATGGCACGAGCTACAGTCAGCGATAAGTGGGAGGACAAAAGTCAACTACAAAACCAGCTAAGAGAACTAACAGGCAGAGTTATTCGGCTGGAAAGACAGGAAAAAGATCTCCAATGGAAGCTGCGACAGCTGTTGCAACAGTTTGAAAACGGAGCTTTCAAACCAGCTAGGAAGGAGAGAAGAAATCAAGAAATCACAGGAGTAAACACGGCCCAGTATTTTAGAAGGGGACAGAGTGGTAGGAAAGTGAGTAGGAAGCCCGTCCAACTTCCACATTCCGATCCGTGGAGGGACAGAGGTGGAAATCTCAGGACGGACGTGTGTGAACGACTGGAAAGAGGTGTCGAAAAGGATAGGAGTTTGACCCAGGTGGAGAGGCCAAGTCAAATGAGAGGAGGAGGAATGGTTGGGCAGAAGTTTGAATCGGGCAGATTCTTAGCCCACAAGAGGCCTTTTGCACGGTTACAGATGGAGAGGCAGGACAGGAGCTATCAAAGAGACTTTGAGCACGAGGCGGATGGACGGAAAGAAAGAGATACAGGTTTTGTGTATCCAGAAAAGTTAGGGACGGAGGGCAGGTTACGCAATGCAACCGAGACAAACGTTCGCTCAGAGGTCCAGATAAAATGTTACCGCATCGGACAGTGTAGGCCGAGAATTCTGGAAGAGGGTATTACGTCGATTAACATGGTCGGGCGTGCTGAAAGGGGCCAAGTTTACCAGGAACTTGTGGTGAAGCCTGGTAGAACATTAGTTAAAGTCGGCGAAGAATCGAACAAGGAAATAGTCGGAGATTCGTCAGATAAAGAGGAAATGAGAGGAGGAGGAATGGTGGCAGGACCAGCTATGGTTTCGTGCCCACCCAAGCCAGGTTCTAGCCATGCGAGAGAAGTGGTTGAACAGACCGAAAGAAGGGACAACCCTTCGGCCACCGAGGAAGGAAGTGGAAATGACGCACAGTTGGAATGCGAAACGGACGCACCAACAGCAGCCAACAAAGGAGGAACAGAGTTTCTAAGGAAAACGAAGAAAAGGGAAAGACAGGTTAACCACAGCCAGGACAGCGAACCAGTCATCGAAGCAAAGATGAAAAGATCTCAGTTCGAGATAAGCCAACAGTCAAACGAACAGTGTGAAAAGTCTTTCCCACAAATAGTGAATACAGATGGACGGAAGGCTGAAGTAGCGGACGATGTAAGTGTACGTAACACTACCAGAGAACCGGTGGGTACGAACCAAACAGCCGTGAAACAAACAGACCAGACGATGGGCGTTTTACAGGAGGAAATCGCACAGCAATCAGAGACAGCTGATGGGGCAGCGCGTAGTCTGGTTAAAATAAGCAGTAGTGATAAGGAACGGTTGATGCAATGTTTACTGACGCTAGCCAAAAACATGGAAATCAGAAATGGAATTAGGTAAAGTCGTGTGGAGTACTTACACACATGGGCTATCATGTGAAACTCTAGTTAATGTATGCATTTGCATAAAATTTGTTTCATCTACCGTTATCCCTGGGAAACGGAGATTTGGATAATTAGGGGGTAGGGTATAGAGAAGGAGGAATGACCAGATGTTAAAAATTCCTTTGAATTCGTTGTCTGAAGTACACGCCAGACAATGAGCGGACCGTCAGTCGGAAGCGAAGACTGACCGAGATCAAAGGGACATTTCCGACCAGACAGAACGGACAAGAGACGCAGGATAGCTGGATGCGCCAGGTAATGATTACGCGACGCAGGGTAACACGTGGACGTGATGTTTCGGTTAATGTCTGACCAGGTAGCTTTGATGCGGGGAATTTGGGGAAATAGCGGTGAATTAGTTAGATCACAACACTCGGTTTTGATTCCTCGGGACAAAGACTGCACCCGGACTAGTAGGGTTACAGCATGACGTAATTCGACAGGTGGACGATTCGGTTTTTGACTTTTGACTCAGACATAGTTTAGTATCTGATTAAGTTACAACTTAGTCATAGTTTAGTGACTTAGTCTAGTAGAACTTAGTCATAGTTTAGTATCTTATAAAGGGGGCATTAACAGGTGCTCATCTGTGGGGCACGAGCAGGAGTGAAGGTTGATGGCACTTGGTCATGTTTATGTGTGTAAATATTTTGATATTTGGATTTTGACAAGCGTATTACTTGCACTTTAATTGATTGTTGTTGGTTTGTTTAAACATGATTATGTGTCCTGACATAAGTATCAAGGTGTGATACGGACTGAAATACTGATATCATGAGTATGCGTGCAAATATTTTGACATTTGTATTTAGTGTTTGGGTTTCGACATTGTATGCAATGCATGTGTCTTGTATTTTGTTGTTGTTTTTGTTGTTGTTGAATCATCATGTTTACAGGTATTTGCTACAGGTTATATAGGTGATCTACAGAGCAGTATATCTCATCCAGACTGTTGGCCTCCGCAAGCACAAGTCACCACGAGTTCCAGAATCACATGTATGTGGAGTCTTTGCAGAGAAGACTACATTGATCAGAAGTTTTAATATTGACTATGACATATGTTGTCAAATATCGTTTTTGTGGGAAACATAAAGAATTTTGCTGTTTTCTTTGAGAGGGGATAGCTGTCAAGAGAGACAATGATAACTAGCCTGAGGATAACCCACGTAAGTTCGTGGCCTCACAGGAGTTAGGATGAAGTGAATCGTCGGCCAGGCGTGTAATGAGACCGCCTGAGAAAATTGACCTGAACTGGTCGTGTGTAACAATGAAGGTTCGTGTCCTTAGAGGAAGGCACGGGATCAGGGCGAGGTATGTTGACCTCAAATGAGTAAGGGGAATTCCTTAAGGTGTTTCTGTTTTGATGAGTTAAAGGTCCCGCAGGGACAGACTTAGGTGAATTTGACTGTAAAACGATGTAAAAGTGTTGGTTTGTGTTGTAAAAACGCCCAGCCACATTGTTTTTCTTCTGCTTGTATTGATTGTGTATGTATTACAAGAAGTTTATATGTATCAAATGACATGTCTTTTTATGCATGTACGATGTGATTGAAGTTGTAAACAGGAGTAGTGTTTACATTTTGGATAGTAGAGACGAAAATGGTGGTCATTTGCCAGATGAAAAAAATGACCATCCATGTTTCGGTCTGTAGTTTAGGGAGGTAATGTAACAGTTCCCGCCGGAGCAAGGGGAGTTTAGGATGCCTGAACATGTTAAAGCTTAAAGCTACATGAATGCATGTCAAGGTCACTCACTGTCTCAGCAAAGGAGAACAGAGTTGGGTTAAGGAATGTGGACAGGTAGAAACTGACCACTGGCCTTCCGATTTTGGTAGGGGGAGATTGATTGACAGACGAAATTGGCAACGGGGCTTGCTGCAAGAGAATGAGTGACAGGTGTGCAAAGTGTTTCGTTCCAATTGGAATTGAAGATGACCATACCTGAGATCGATTGGTCAAGCTCTGGCCTTGCTTGAGGATATATAACTCGAGACAAAGTTTAGCTCGAGAGGCTGGAAGAGAGAGGAGGAGAGATGGAGAGAGAGAGACTGAATGTGGATAGTATGTTTAACTCACCGACTTAGATAGAGGAGCGATTGATTGACTGTTGGACGATTGTTTAGTGATAGAACAGGATCGCTCAAATAGGTGTGTGCGTTTTGCATTAATAGATAATCTGAAAGTGTGTTTGTAAGCAAGGACACATTGTGAACGAGTTATGTCGAGATCGCCCGCCTGAGGGGATTTCAGTGAGGAAGAGTATTTGATAAGGTGTGTTGAAGACGCAGTTAAGGCGATGTGTGTGTGATGTAATTGCAAGGCAATAGAACTGGGTTTTTAGATAGTTGGGAATTCCATCAATAGCTAATGCTTACAATTCCCGGTTTTAGTAGAATGTTTAGTTAAGATATGTATTATATTGTGTTTGTAATTTCTCTACTCATTCTATGATATGAGTATGATTTAATAAATATGCCACCTGATGTGTGATATGTCATTTACTGAGTATGGTCATGATGATGTGGATGAGTGTGAGAATGTTCTAAGTTAGATCACGGCCAGGGCAAAGAAATAGAGGATCTGCTACACATAACTGTAATTCTGGAATCCAACTATCATCTTTGTCGCTCTTTTTTGTATTCTTTCTAGCATGTTTATGTCCCCTCTATGATAAGGACTCCACACCTGTACACAGTACTCCAATCTAGGTCTAACTAAAGCTTTATACAGTTTGACGATCACTTCCTTGCTCCTATGTTTAATATTTCTTTTTATCATACCTAACATTGCATTTGCCTTTTTCACTGCTACCTTAACTTGCTCAATCACCTTTCCTGTATGATCTATTATAACCCCTAGGTCCTTTTCCTTATCTATCTTTCTAATATTGTTTTCTCCCATTCTGTATTTATGTTCCATATTGGATCTACCCATGTGGATGACTGTACATTTATCTACATTAAACTCCATTTGCCAGCTTACAGACCATTCTCGAATTTTATCTAAATCCGACATCAATATATCCACTTCCGCTTTAGATGAGACACTACTGCATAGTTTTGTGTCATCAGCAAATTTTGCAATCATGGATCTCATATCAATGTCCAAATCATTTATATATATCAAGAACAAAATTGGTCCCAAAACCGAGCCCTGTGGCACACCACTTTTCACTTCACTCCACTCAGAGTACTCCTTATTTATGCCCACCCTCTGCCTTCTTCCTGTTAACCAATTTTCAATCCATTTGGCAACTTCGCCACCTATTCCATGTGATTTTAACTTTCGAAATAATCTTTGATGAGGTACTCTATCAAAGGCCTTTGCAAAGTCTAGATAAATAACATCCACTGGCTCCCCTTTATCTATGATTTTAGTAACCTCCTCCATGAATTCTAATAGATTTGTTAAGCATGATCTCCCTCTAGTAAACCCATGCTGACTATTTCTAATTATATTAAATTTGTCTAAATGCATTACAATGTTTTCTTTGATTATTGACTCTAACAATTTACAGACTATGCTCGTTAAACTCACCGGTCTATAATTTGCCGGATCTGATTTTTTGCCTTTTTTGAATAAGGGGATCACTCCTGCATCTTTCCAATCCCGTGGAACAATCCCTTTTGTAAGTGATTGAGAACATAATATAGCCAATGGTTTTGCTAGTTGGTTTCTAATTTCATACAGCAATTTTGGGTGAATACCATCTTGACCTGGACATTTATTCACTTTCAACCCCTCCAATTTTTTTAAAACCATTTCCTCTGTAATACAGATTGATCTTAATCCCGCTGTATCCATGTCTCTTTGAAAAATATCTATAGGCTCTGGGATCTCGGAGCAGTCCTCCTTTGTGAAGACTGTGCCAAAGTACTGATTAAGCAGATTAGCAGCCTCCCTATTCTCACTTATTATTTTCCCTGTACTGTCTATGAGAGGGCCTACTTTGTCTTTCGTTCTTTGTTTATTTCTAACATAAGAAAAGAAGCTTTTACTGTCAGTCTTGATCCTCTGAGCAAGTTTTTTTTCAAAGTCTATTTTTGCTGTTTTATTCGCTTTCTGAGATATGTTCTGCTTGTCCAAATATTTTACATATGTTTCTTTTGATTTACCTGCCTCTATATATGTTTGCCATGCTTTATTTTTTGCTCTTCTACATTTCACTACAAATCTAGTTATCCACTTTTTACGCTTGGGGTTTACCTCCCTACATGGAACACATTCCTCTTTTAGCGTTTCTAGAACTGTTTTAAAACTTTCCCACTCCTGTTCAACATCTGTTCCTACAATAATATCTTTCCAGATTATGTGGTTCGCTGCCTCTTTCATCCTCTTAACATCTGTCTTAGAGTAGTCGTATGTTCGCGTGTTTATGTTTACTTCTTTCCCTGCAATAAGATCCCAACGGATGATTTGATGGTCACTTGAGCCAAACAGTTCCCCAACGGTAACGTTTTCAATCATATTTTCCTCTGGTAAAAACTAGGTCGAGTATGTTTTTGCCTCTGGTGGCTGCTTCTACATGTTGAATTAAAAAATTGTCAGTTATGCACGTAACAAAAGGTTTTGACTCTACAAGTGCTTCTGCCATATCCCATTTTATTTCTGGATAGTTGAAATCTCCCATTAATAATAATTTCCCTTTACTTGCCTTTGCTATGCTACTAATCATCTCCTCATCTTCCTGTTTTTGACTTGATGGACATCTATAGCACACTCCAATCACTGTTTTTTCACCCCCACTTTCTATTTCTCCCCATACACTTTCATTTTTGTTACCACATGATAAATAATCTTTGATCGTTATATTAACAGAATTTATACAGTATAATAAAACGCCACCTCCCTTAGTCTTGTCTCCAATTATCCTATCTTTCCTTAACATTGTATATCCCTCAATTTCAAGTTCCCTATCTGCAATCTCCTCATATGTCCATGATTCTGTTAACCCTATTATATCTGGTTTTTCTTCTTCTACATACAGTTCCAATTCTTCTCTTTTATTTACTATGCTTCTCACATTTGCATAAAAACATTTTAGTTTATAATGTTGTTGGTTTTCCTCTTTTTGCTTCTGCTTTATCATTTTAGTGTTTGCTTTTCTACTATGTATTTCACACTTCCCTGACACCAAATTACCCCTTTGACTACATCCTCTATAGCACCCTATTGTAGGCCTATCTTTAGTCTCATACTTCATAGGCCTTACCAGTTTAAATTTCTAACACAATGATAGAACATATACTTTGCTACAACATGCTGTCCTATCTCATTTAGATGTAAACCTCCCCTATCTAACATTTTACTTTTGTCTACTTTAACATCAATAAATTCCATTCCCATGTCCGCACACATCACCTGTAACCTAAGGTTGATACCTATTATTTTGCTATCTAGATAGTCTGACCCATCTGCTCTGTCTAAAATGCCCATCATTGTGACCTTTCTAAACTTTTTTTCCTTAAGTGTTCTCATAAGACTTTTATATTTATCCATAATTATTTCTGTACCATCTCTCTTTACATTATTTGTACCTGCCAATACTACCACATGACTGTTTCCTTTGTCATCTAACCTCTTTATTCTCCCCTCTATGTCCTCTATTTTTGCTCCCCCAATATCCATTCTTTCAAACATGTTGTGTTGTTTAGACAAATGTCTGCCAACCTCTCTCACCATTGAATCTCCTACTACCAAAACTGACCCTTCACCTATATGTGCATACTTCTCTCCAAAGCTCTCTGCCCTGTGAGCTGTTTCCTCACTCAAATCTCCCTTACTTCCTTGACTACACCTTGACTGCAGCTTCTTTAAAATTTCCTCCATTTTCACTTGTTTCCCTTCTATTTCCATCTGCCTCTTTTCTATCTCCTCTAATCTAGGTTAGCCGTCCCTCTTCAATCCCTTCTCTTTATCCAGTCTGCCCTGCTGCAGCTTGTTATTTAGGATCACCGCGTGAAGGTGTAGAAGGGTCTTGGCAGCTCTGGTTCGCTGTCCCTGACGCTAGCAGTCAGCTATGGGTCTCTGACCACTGCACTGCTCAGCATCTTGATCCGGAAAAGGAATCTGACAACTTACACAGAGAATCACCTTGAAAACTGATTATCCACTACGGAGTACCAGTCAAGGTCACTAACGTAATTTCTAACATGTATAAAGATATGAAATGTAATGTTAGTCAAGGTCAGCTTCCTGACCCATTTGAGATAAGAACTAGTGTACGAAAGGGGCGGTTCTTATCATTATGTCCCTTTCTGTTTTCTATTGATCGGAGTACGAAAACTACATAACCAAATGGTTAAGTGAACCCTAACCAAACAACTTACCGATATAGACTTCGTTAACGGCTCTTCGGCTTTTCTGACCATAACAGTAATCAGATAATAAAACAACATAGGTACACTTGGCGAAAGGTCACAGAAAGTGGGAGTGAACGTGCACAGAGAAAAAAACTAAGAGAATAAATGTAACCATTGACAATCAGATTGCACTGAAAACCATAATTCATTATTTTCAACACACACGTATGTAAATTTGAGGAAAGCTAAGGTAGTATTCAACAATATGCGACACCTGCTGGCATTCAAACAGATATCATAATGTGAACATGCGAACTGCTAGGTGGTATGTATACTCGTTACTAATTTATGGCGCAGAAACATGGACACTGGATAACAAGTTCGAAAATATTGTGGATATTTAAAAGATTGGGTCGAAATTCTTGGAAGGAGAAGAAAACAAATGTGAAGGTATTGAAAAAGATCGGCGTGGAAAGTGAATTACTGACCGAAATCAGGGTTAGACAGTTACGTTATTTTAGTCATATAACAAGACATGTTTCCTTGCTGTAGGCCATACTAGAGGGTAGGGTAGAAGGCAGATGTTCAAGAGGCAGATATCGTTATAAGTGGGTGGATAACATCAGAAGATGGACTTGAATAAGTATGTCAAGTTGCTCCATTACGGCAAGATATAAGAGTACATTGGAGATTCAGTGTGGCCGACTTTCGACGCGGAGATGGCACTTGAAATGAAGGTATTATTTTTCACGACTTCATTTACAATTAGGGGACTTCGAAATACTCGATGCAGTAAAGGTGCGGGGTGTAAATCGAGCGAAATCTTAGTTTCCGAACGCAACATGCCCGGTTATAAATCACATCCTGTCCAGTTTGATTGGCCATGTTGGGGATTTTCCTCGGTATGACCACTTCTCCGCGTACAGAAATGATTGACAAAACTACTGTACCATAAAACTGTCATAGTGGAATCCATTACAAACATGTAGAAGCACGCATCTATACACTGGCCAATACGTCCATATTACAAATTATACCATTTTTACCTTGCGTCAGCTAGCAGAAAAAGCCGTCGAACATGATGAAACTCTTTATTTGGCATTCATAGATCAAGTAAAAGCGTCCGGCAGTGTTAGCTGACAGCAGCTGTGGGGAACACTGAAGAACTATGGAGTTAGTCAGCACTTGATAAGTATATGTGAATGTTTGTATAAAATTAGTCAGTGCACGGAACGAACAAGTGCCGGTGAATCGGAACGGTTTCTTGTCAAAACCGGAGTTAGACAGGGGTGTGTGCTTTCTCACCTGCTGTTCATCACCTACATGGACCAAGTCAGACAGGGGTGTGTGCTTTCTCCCCTGCTGTTCATCACCTGCATGGACCAAGTCAGCGAAGAAGCCCAATCTAACGATGATAACAGTTCTAGCGAACTCCTCTTCGCCGACGACCAGGCACTCATTACAAACGCTGAAGAACAGCTGCAACAACGCTTAAACAACCTCAACTTAACTGCAAAAGGACACAACATGAGAATCAACATGAGTAAAACTGAAACAACCTTAACTTAACTGCAGAAGGACACAACATGAGAATCAACATGAGTAAAACTGAAACATTCTTAACTTAACTGCAGAAGGACACAACATGAGAATCAACATGAGTAAAACTGAAACAACCTTAACTTAACTGCAGAAGGACACAACATGAGAATCAACGTGAGTAAAACTGAAACAATGACAATAGCAAGAACAGCAACAACCGCTAAGATCTACATAGAACAGCAACAACCGCTAAGATCTACATAGAACAGCAACAACCGCTAAGATCTACATAGAACAGCAACAACCGCTAAGATCTACATAGAACAGCAACAACCGCTAAGATCTACATAGAACAGCAACAACCGCTAAGATCTACATAGAACAGCAACAACCGCTAAGATCTACATAGAACAGAAACAACCGCTAAGATCTACATAGAACAGAAACAACCGCTAAGATCTACATAGAACAGAAACAACCGCTAAGATCTACATAGAACAGAAACAACCGCTAAGATCTACATAGAACAGAAACAACCGCTAAGATCTACATAGAACAGAAACAACCGCTAAGATCTACATAGAACAGCAACAACGGCTAAGATCTACATAGAACAGAAACAACCGCTAAGATCTACATAGAACAGCAACAACCGCTAAGATCTACATAGAACAGCAACAACCGCTAAGATCTACATAGAACAGCAACAACCGCTAAGATCTACATAGAACAGCAACAACCGCTAAGATCTACATAGAACAGCAACAACCGCTAAGATCTACATAGAACAGAAACAACCGCTAAGATCTACATAGAACAGAAACAACCGCTAAGATCTACATAGAACAGAAACAACCGCTAAGATCTACATAGAACAGAAACAACCGCTAAGATCTACATAGAACAGAAACAACCGCTAAGATCTACATAGAACAGAAACAACCGCTAAGATCTACATAGAACAGAAACAACCGCTAAGATCTACATAGAACAGCAACAACGGCTAAGATCTACATAGAACAGAAACAACGGCTAAGATCTACATAGAACAGCAACAACCGCTAAGATCTACATAGAACAGAAACAACCGCTAAGATCTACATAGAACAGAAACAACCGCTAAGATCTACATAGAACAGAAACAACCGCTAAGATCTACATAGAACAGCAACAACCGCTAAGATCTACATAGAACAGAAACAACCGCTAAGATCTACATAGAACAGAAACAACCGCTTAGATCTACATAGAACAGAAACGACCGCTAAGATCTACATAGAACAGCAACAACCGCTAAGATCTACATAGAACAGCAACAACCGCTAAGATCTACATAGAACAGAAACAACCGCTAAGATCTACATAGAACAGAAACAACCGCTAAGATCTACATAGAACAGAAACAACCGCTAAGATCTACATAGAACAGAAACAACCGCTAAGATCTACATAGAACAGCAACAACCGCTAAGATCTACATAGAACAGAAACAACCGCTAAGATCTACATAGAACAGCAACAACCGCTAAGATCTACATAGAACAGAAACAACCGCTAAGATCTACATAGAACAGCAACAACCGCTAAGATCTACATAGAACAGCAACAACCGCTAAGATCTACATAGAACAGCAACAACCGCTAAGATCTACATAGAACAGCAACAACCGCTAAGATCTACATAGAACAGCAACAACTCAAGCAAGTGAAGGATTTCAAATATTTAGGAAGCCTAGAATCATGTAATGGAAGAATGTAAGAAGAAATCGATCACAGACGCACCAAAGCAAACCAAACCATTGGCCAGGTGTCAACAATACTGAAGAACAAGCATGTCAAGATTGGCACAAAAAGAGGCCTGTTCAATATAATTTCCATGCTTGCAATATACTACCAGTGTCAAACTTGGTCACTGACAGCAACAGAGAAGAGAAAAACAGAAACAATAGAAATCAAATGCCTGGGGCGAATGCTAAATGTGACAAGATGGGACAGAATTAAAAACGATGAGATCAGGAAACAGATGGGCACTAAGCCAGTGCTTGACTTAGTACGAAAACAGAAAATTCAGTGGTTTGGTCATATATAGCTACAGCAACGCAGCAGTGTCCCACAGATGGCTCTATCACTTAAACACACAGGTACCAGAGCTAGAGGCGGATCCCGCATTAGATGGATTGACGGAATATCCGAGGCAGCCAGTTCCATCTTATACGAAGCGCGCACTAAGGCGCTGTCCATGTGTTACGTATACACCTGACTCCGAAAGGCAAACCAGGATCAGACAATAGATTGATAGATAGACAAATGATACACACACGTATCCATTAACTGGCCAATACGTCCAAAGGACTACAGTCTGGGGTGGACAGATCCGTGTCTTCGCCAGTAGAATCCAGAAAGGCAAACATTTAATCAAACCAAATCCCCGATACAGATTTGGGTATTTTAATATTTGGGATAGAGTTTCTAGTTTATTTTAAAATTATTATTATTTTAGCATTTTATAATTCGTGATACAGTTTGGGTATTTTATTGATTTTGACAGAGTTTTGGTGCTCTATAATCTGCGAAGGAGTTTCCGAATTTTAAAATTGTGATACAGTTCAGGTATTTTATCATTTGTGAAATTGTTTTAGATATTTTTTCACTTGATATTTTTTCAATTTAAGCAATGTTTGCGTATTTCGGAATTTAGGGTACAGCAAGGTATTTCATTTCATAAATACCACTTTCAAGTGTGCCAAAAGGTTTATTAGTGCCAGATACGTGGACAAATGGGAAACAGAGCACACTGATTACACCAAAAAACGATGTTTATTACCAGTTGAACAGTAGAGAGCAGGTGGAGGTCTTCAGACTCCGCACGGGCGTCACAACACATATTCAATAAATTGAAAGGTGCTAGGGGACGAATGCACCTGTGTAACAAAGAAAATGACCCTTGATCATATGCTGTAAAATTGCCCGGCATACGATACCAGAGAAAGCGCATATGGTCATCACCAGTACCAACACTAGACAAGCTCTATGACAGTGTCGACATCTTCAGGATGCTTTCTTTGAACAAATACAAGTAGACGTCTGACATCGTACGAAGGAGATGGTTTCATCAATTATGACAGAGTTTGGGTATTTCAGAATTTGGTATAAAGTTTAGATGCTAACGAATTTGCTGTGAAGATTTAGAAGTGTAAAATATAGCGTAGCAAAGTAAGCGTTCATCCTATCTCAGCCGTTGGTAAACATAGGCCAGGGAGATTTGTCATTTCTAACTTTGCATTTAAAGGAAGATAATAATGACTTCTCTTGTTCTCACTAGTTGACTGGATGACATTACTGTGCAAATAAAATATCACATATGTTCTTGTATATGGCTTGGCTTCGTTCGTTCTCAATCTCCTGCTACCAAGCCCTGAAAGTGTTTAAGTAGCAGAATGTAGCCCAGATAATGGAATGCGTTGTGTCGTAGTTTACAGCTTGACTGCGATATTTGCATCTTTCGGTCCAACACATCCGACTTCAGCAAGCATTTTTTGAGTACCGGGTTAGCATTCCCTCTTCGATCCGTTCTCCTTAGCCAGCCTGTCCTGCTGCAACCTGTTATCCAGGATCACCGCGTGGAGGTGTAGAAGGGTCTTGGCAGCTTTGGTTCGCTGGCCCTGACGCTAGCAGTCAGCTATGGGTCGCTGACCACTGCAGCTCATGCACTGCTCAGCATCTTGATCCCGTTCTTGTATATAATGCAGAAAGTTTAGAACGTTAAAGAACATTTGGCATATACAGAACTATCAGAAAGCAGGAACAGACCAATCAACATCTAGCAGGAATAGACCAATCAACATCTAGCAGGAACAGACCAATCAACATATAGCAGGAACAGACCAATCAACATCTAGCAGGAGCAGACCAATGAACATCTAAGAGAAACAGACCAATGAACATCTAGCAGAAACAGACCATTGAACATCTAGCAGAAGCAGACCAATGAACATCTAGGAGAAACAGACCAATGAACATCTAGGAGAAACAGACCAATAAACATCTAGGAGGAGCAGACCAGTGAACATCTAGCAGGAACAGACCAATAAACATTTAGGAGGAGCAGACCAGTGAACATCTAGCAGGAACAGACCAATCAACATCTAGCAGGAGCAGACCAATGAACATCTAAGAGAAACAGACCAATGAACATCTAGCAGAAACAGACCATTGAACATCTAGCAGAAGCAGACCAATGAACATCTAGGAGAAACAGACCAATGAACATCTAGGAGAAACAGACCAATAAACATCTAGGAGGAGCAGACCAGTGAACATCTAGCAGGAACAGACCAACTAACATCTAGGAGGAGCAGACCAGTGAACATCTAGCAGGAACAGACCAACTAACATCTAGTTAACGTCTTACTCAAATTATTCTTTAAACAGCAGCAATAAAATAACAACAATCGACAACAGGGTGATGACAATTGGAAGAAATTAACCAAATGGGCATACCTTCTCTAGAGTGGCAAAACGCTAGAGAAGCCGTAACATTTGCTCGATTATCAGATTACCGTATTGTTGTGCATAGTACCCTATAATTTGTGTTGAGGGGAGATTAACATCCGGTCAGGCAAAACATACTGATCAGACTTTGTTACTCATGGTAGGGTAAAACATACTGATCAGACTTTGTTACTCATGGTAGGGTAAAACATACTGATCAAGACCCTACCTCACTTCCAAGCAGTTCCCCATGGAAACAAACTTACATGGCAGCCTTGCTAACGAGATGAGAATCAGCACTGTGATCTCTATAGTAGTGAGCTTACCGACGAGTTTCGTATTGAACTACATTCAGGAAGACCCAGGTCCACTTTGTCAAGTACGCTTCGGGATGTGAGAAGAGCCACTGTAATCCGCCTCCAAAGAAAGTCGTCAAGACTGTCTAACTCAAGTACGAGTGACATTAGCAACAATAACAACAACCTATCATTGATCGCTGGTTGGACGAAAAGAAGTGAAGAATGAGAATTCGCGAATAAGGATTATAATTTAAAAGTTCTATATCGAAGCGCTGTAAAGTTGGGTTTGCTATGAGCTTACAAACTGAGCCCAAATAAACAATTTCAGCAGCAAATGGTTGCTACAAACATAATCGAGCTATTCTCTAAATTAAACCAAATGTTTTGTTTCATAGGCAGTTTCGTATGTACGCTCTTTCAGTGCTCGATTAAGGTAGTGGTAGAGTACTAGCTTTTCTTGGGGCACCGGGTTCGACAGCCGTTATCGGCAATCTATAGACACTATTATACTATATAGTTTAGTCGAACCATCTGTAAACTGTTGTTTTAATGTTATGGTAGGAAAAGCAGCCAAAAACAAAACTAGCCACCCTACATAATAAACAAGCTGTGGCCTAGTGTAATGAAGTCTTTTAATGCTTCATCCCCGACAACAGTATCTGCTTGGGATTCCCTTTATCTTTACCTACGCTGCTTTCAACCGTAGTCGTTCTGTTTGAACATGGCGGTGTTGTGACCTGGTAACTGTTACTGTCATTAAAAGGGACATTACTCAAATAAAGGCTCAAAGCCGCTGCAGTTATGTACCCTTTCGTTGTTTTTTTTTAAATTTTAATCAACACTTTCAGCGTAAACACATCACGTGTCCTCAAGACTTCATGATTAGGGCTGCCACTCCTCTAACCATAAACATGAGAACATTTGGGTCGAAAAATTAGGACTTTTGAGGACGTCTTTTCCTACGACACCAAAACACATCGTTACATACTCTAATGGTATTTTAGAAAGGACTTTCCCTTTTGGTAACAGTTAATCACGATAATTATGATATTATGGTAATACCACGGTCACTGGTAAATTAATAACTTGCTAAACATTTTAATTTAATATCTCAAATTATCAGAATTTACAGAATTAACAAAACTGGTTAAAACATTTCACATCATATGCACGCTCTTTTGGTATGAAGATACTTAATTGTGAAAACCACAATGGTATCTTACTCAACTGGATCTCTTAAAGACATCCACATGTATGTATAATCGTCTACAAATGTTTCATCCACGCTCCAAAGTTTTTAATACAGAAGGTATTCACATTCTTTATTTTTCTTTTGAAAACCCCACTTTGATCGCTATATCCCTGCGTCAAGCTCTATGGCAGTGTCGACAGCCTCAGGATGACAGCTGCTTTCTTCGAACAAATTCAAGTTGACTTCTGACAGCGTACGAAGAAGAAGAAGAAGAATAAGAACAAGGAGAAAAAGAAGAAGAAGAAGAAGAAGAAGAAGAAGAAGAAGAAGAAGAAGAAGAAGAAGAAGAAGAAGAAGAAGAAGAAGAAGAAGAAGAAGAAGATATCCCTCCGTCTCCAACATTTTCTTAACTCTGAGGCAAATTAGTTGACATCTTCTGTCAGAATATTTCTTACACAATCAAGATTGTCAACGGCCTATATTACAAACATTGCAATTCCTGTCAATTTCCGTTATATGGAGGTTAACGGCTCTCGTCTGACTTGCTATTTAACTCTATTTCAAATTCTCTTTATGCACTATAGCAAATGGAACCTTCACTAGAACTTTCCAAACATGTCTGTCTTGAGCCTTTTACACAGTGCCCCATGTCAGACATGCGCAGCACAACATCCTATATCGTCCGTCTCCAAGTAGTTCTTTCTCTTGCCCTCCAGTGTCCAAGTGCAGTTTTTGCTGGCATGACTGGACTCATTCTCGTGGCATGCCCCAGCCATCTCTTATGTCTTTTTAAACCTATCCACATCTTCTTAGTTGGTGTCCTGCCATTTAATTTTATTTGAGCCACCATTTCTTCATTCAAAATAATAAACAAGAATGAAGAATATTTTCAAAATTGTATAAATTCCTCCTGGACAGTCCAGGACGTGTAAAAAATTATGACATGTTCCGGAAGACGAGTAGGGTATTTATGTGTCTAATTAATTATGTTGTTAATTATATCCATGTCATCATATTAACATGTTTAGTGTGCAGCTGGTTTCCGTTTGGTTGTGTGTGTGACAGAGAAAAGAACAGGACCCCTGTTATACAGAGAGCATGTTGATAAAGACGATCAGGGATTCGGTCTAATCCTTGAAATGTAGAAGACTATGTCACAGAAGAGAACAAGCTCACTTAAATACAGAGCATGTTGTTAAATGAGACCAGCCGTGAGATCTAATCAATGTGTAAGATTGCATGATAGAGATGCGAGCATGTCCACTGCCACTTGCGTTAAAAAAAGATGTCAATATTTTCATTTCCCGGAACGACGGTATGACCAGGACATTAGATCCACACCAGCCCCTTGAGTTGTGAGGTCTCTAAAGCGACTATCAAGCCAGTCCTTTTGAATTTTCCCAAATAAAGATAGAGTCTTGATACAATGGCTGCTCTTTGTTAAAGATCTCCGGCAGCCTCCATAGAAACGACGTCATTGAATACTGGATGCAATTGTCCTGTGTACCTCACTTCCCAACAACTTGACATCTCCCTGAAGAAAAGCCCCGACCTGATTTCCTACATCCTGTGGACGTCAGTATAAATGACGGCATCACTCTCCTGATTCTTAGAACATCGTGTCGTAAGTGCTCCGTAACATATATTTTAGGTCTGCCTCTCTACCCTCGCGGACTCGATGTGAGCATGCGCATGATGACGTCACTTCTTATGTTTAAAAAAAAAAAGGTGTTGCCAATCACAAGCGATGATGGCCGCAACATCAGACGGTTTTTGTCTTAATAATGTGATGTGCGCAGTATTTGAGTGTAGTCAGGAAGATTATGCGCTGGTCATCAATCTCACTCTTATACCGAGTTACCTTGGATCAGTGGCAAGATTATTGGTCGAGACGACTGGAGGTAACTTGGGACGCAGGCACTCTGGTTTTCCCTCCCGTGATGCATGATGACGTCAATGTTGGTGTAAACAGCACATACCAACCGTCAAGTTTGAAAAATTTCATTATCCCCCCGACTCAGTTTCCTCAGCAGACCGTTGAAAACGTGGCGGGTGTGATACGGAATCCGTCCACAGTTGACCAACGAGCGGTTTCTAACAATGGAATGACGACCAGTTGACATTCGTCACAGAATGCAGGCAGTGGATGGTGACAAAAGTGTATCGAAGACCGCGATGTTTTTTTAAAGAAGGACTGAGTTAACGAAAGATCTTCCGAAACCAGGTCAGGCGCACATTGTTGGGTTAGAAGATGCCATCGTCAAAATTGATGCAGCAATTCGGGTCACAATACACTGCCTGCATTCTACAATGAATATCAACTTGTCGACATCCTTCAGCTGTTAGAAACCGAATCACCGCTCGCTGATCAACTCTCGATGGATTCCGTATCACTCCCACCATGTTTTCAACGGTCTGCCGAGGAAATTGATTCGGTGGATAATGAAATTTTTCAAACTTGACGGTTGTTATGTGCTGTTTACACCAAAAGTGACAGCATGCGTATCGTACATGTTCACGTGTTGCAGATTGGTCCGGTTTCATTTGAACACGTCTCATTTGTTGGACGGTGACTTCCTCGTCGTATGTCCTATCCAGGTCCATTTTCTTATCTTAATTTGCTGCTCCATTGACTGATGTTGGCTCCTTCCCCACAGGTTTTCATTCCTCGCCATGTCCTGTCACTTTATGCCCATTATCCTTAGCATGTATATGTTAACTGTTGTATCACCTCGGTCGCTCTCCATACAACAGCACTGACTTGACACTGGTATTTAGTATTTTAACTTTGGATTAATTCTTGATTTCTCTCCTCTTCTGTGTTAATTCTCAATCTCCCGCTAGCAAGCCCCGAACAGGGCTTTGCAAGTAGCAGGATGTAGTCCGGAGAACGGATTTGCGTTGTGTCGCTAGTTTACAGTTTTACTGCGATATTTGCACCTTTCGGTCCGACACATCCGTCTTTGGCAGGAGACTTGATTTCTCTAAATCCCCATATGTTGGTTAATGTCAGAAATGCCACGTTCGCTTTTCCAATTAGTCTACATCTGCATCGCATCCTATGACATATCAATTGTGCTGCCCAAATAAGTAGACTTGACTGACATAAATATTCGCGAACGTACTGTGAAATAATAAAAATAGTTTAAATCGCCTAGGGTAGAACACTGTGTGTGTGTGATAGAGACGAGAATATGACCACGTCCACACTGGAAACGTATCGAAATAGACGACTAGCAACGTGGTATAACACCTCCAGGATAACGCACGTTGTGTAACAAAGATTAGAATTGGGCGTCTGCCACACTGATAAGATAGTGTTAGAAAGGATTACTAGTGTGCTTACTCCATCTACGGTAGAGACCAGATTAGACTAGACACCTGTTAGCATGTCATAAAAGATATCAAACAGTGAGGCAGAAGACTTTCCAACTCAACACCACACACCTCACTAGCTATTGGCATAGACCAATATCCGGTCGAGTGGCCACCCCCAAATATGATGGCCAAGATTCCAATTATGAATAAACCCGCTTCTCTGGCTTAATGTCTTTGGCGTTTCTTAATGTTCTTCTTCTTCGTACGCTGTCAGACGCCAACCTGTATTTTTTTTCGAAAAAAGCAGCGGTCATCCTGAGGCTGTCGACACTGCCATAGAGCTTGTCTAGTGTTGTAACTGGTGATGGCCACATCTGCTTTCTCTGATCCTCGTATGTCGGGCAGTTTTGCAGCAAATGTTCAGCGGTCATTTTTCCGGTACCGCACGTGCATTCGTCAGTGCCACCTATCTTCAATTTATTGAATAGGTGGTACCTCAGTCTGTTGTGGCCAGTGCGGAGTCTGAAGACCACGACCTGCTCTCTTCTGTTCAATTGGTAATGGGCATCGTTTTTTGTGTAGCCAGTATGTTCTGTTTCTTATTTGGTCATGTATCTGGCTCTAATAAGCCTTTTGTACTCTTCGTAGGTTCTTAATGGTCGTTTTACAATTGTTATTTCATCAGCTCTCACCGCTATTAGGACACAAACAAATGCATTCCAATTGAGACAAAGCCTTGATAAATTATTTTTATAGGATCAATATGCTGAGCAGCACATGGGCTGCGAAAACACTTTTCTTCACCTCTACACTGTGCTCCTGGATAACAGGCTGCGACAGAGCAGACTGGCTAAGAAGAAGGGATCGGAGAAAAGGCTAATCCAGCACTCAAAACAATGCCTGCTGCTTAAGGTGGATGTGTCGGGCCGAAAGGTGCAAATATCGCAATCAAACTGTAAACTAGCGACACATCGCATTCCGTTCTGACCACATCCTGCTGCTTGCAAAGTCCTGTTCATGGCTTGGTAAATTGAGTTTGAGAACGAACGCAGAAGAAGTATTTTTATCCTAACTCTCCGCTAAAAGTGTCAGACATGGACTCGAGACAAGAAAAAAAAATCATGGTGTGCGAAATGAAGTGTTTGAAAAAGGAGGGCAGAGTCACAAGATTGGATAGAGAGTCACAAGATTTGATTGAGTATAAAACGAAGAAATCAGACGGAGTGTGTGCGCAACACCATGCATAGAAAATATGGAAAGGCAGAGACTAAAATGGTTCGGTCACCTGACAAGAATACAACCAAAGTTAACAACTGCACCAATCTACAACACCAGAAAAGAGGGCTGCAGAGCAAAAGAGTGACATAAAGAAAAATATGGTTGAAGCGAGACATTGAAGAAACACAGAACGAAAACAACAGCAGTATATCTAGTACATGAAAGAGGGATATACCTCCCCACGCCATCTACCGACACAAATGAAAACAACAGCAGTATATCTAGTACATGAAAGAGGGATATACCTCCCCACGCCATCTACCGACACAAATGTGTATAAGATTATGATGATCAAATGAAAAGTACGAATTATTTTCTTCCTGTACAAACAAGAGAACTTACCATTTCTTTATCATATGTACAATTAACAAATTTAGATAATAGACGCCGCAAAATGGTGCAGATCCATCTAAAAAGACCCACTGAAAGAGTGTCGGACCTTTTATCTTGACACAGTTCAAGGAGGTGTATAGCAATGTCAGGTGCCTTGAGTTGGCTAGTGCCTTGGTAATGTCATTGGTGTTGGTGTCTGCTGGCAAAGACCATTTTTGTCGCGGTGTTTGTCCTGAAAAGGACTGTCGTAGTTTACAGTGACGCTGCGATATCTGCGTCTTTTGGTTCAACACATCCATTTCAGCACAGCATATTGGGCCAGGTTTGTCTTCTCTCTTCGATCCCTTATGTTTTAGCTAGGCTGTATGGCTGCAGTCTGGTTCCAGGGCTGTCACTTGGATACGGAATAGAGTCTTGGCCACATATGGGTTACTGAGGAGGAAGACTAATCTCTGATAAGGCATGTTAGTCAAGGCCAACACCTCGACTTCCCTGTAGTCCCTGGAAACGGGATGTTTTAATGTCAGCCTGCCTAACGAAGTGAGGTATTGGCGTGATCCCCCATAGTAGTGAGTGACACCTAGAAAAGCCATGCATAGCACAACCACATGAGGACTCTGAACAGCTACAATGACCCACCACTAAACGTCCTTTTCAGGGCATACAAAAGGGCAGTCCTACTTATTGTGGGCATTCAACAACAACATATGGGTCATTAACCATGATGCAAGCAGCCAGCTATGGGTCGCTGACCACTGCAGCTCATGCGCTGCCCAACATCACGTGGGCCATTCACCCTGAAGCAAGCAGCCAGCTATGGGTCGCTGACCACTGCAGCTCATGCGCTGCCCAACATCACGTGGGTCATTAACCCTGAAGCAAGCAGCCAGCTATGGGTCGCTGACCACTGCAGCTCATGCGCTGCCCAACACGTGGGTCATTAACCCTGATGCGAGCAGCCAGCCATGGATTCATCTCTGACACCAAAGGGGATATGCGCTGACTTCTGCACTACGACTTCCAGATATATTGACCATAATTCCTCTTCTTCTAGACATTCAGAAATCAACTTGAGTTAACCCAAGGCTATCACTATCTCCATAGGGCTTAAATAGTATTGGCGACGGCCATATGTGCTTCTCTAGTTCTCGTATGTTGAACATTTCTGTAGCAAATGTTCTGCATTCATTTTATCAGTGCTGCAGACATTCATCTGTATCTTTCATTTTTAGTTTGTTGAACTGATGGCTGAATTGATGTTGGTTGAGTCCATTTATCTGTTCACCTCTGAGTTGGTAATATGCGTCGTTTGGTTGATGACCTGTGTGCTTTGCTTCCCACTTGTTCTTGTATCTACACTTGGTAAACCTCTTGGTAAATTATACCTATATCAGGTTGAGGTAGCTTTCCAAATTTATTTGAGCATTGTCGGCCTATTCAATGCCTATTTCTGCTATAACAGGTTGAGTGACTAATTGACAACCTTGAAGAATGACCTTTCATACCTAAAATCATTCAAGTACTTATTTCTACAGCAGTAAGGAGAACTGAGACGCTGGACCGATCAGGCATAATATACTGACCAAGACCACAATCTCTCTTCCTCGTAGCGCTCCCTGGAAACAGGCCTTTTTTCAAAGCAACAAGATGCTGACAAGATGTGGATCAACGTGATCCCCGTAGTAGTGAGCGGCACGCAGATGAAGCCAAGCATAGCACAACCACCCGGGAAACTATGGTCCACCTGCACACTCCGGATGCGAGGATAGCTGCTACAACCTGCCACATTTTTCATGGCAAATCAATCCACATGTCATCAGCCATACTGCTTTAAAAACAGCCTGTTTCCAGGGAACGCTACATGGAAGAGAGAGAGAGAGAGAGTGGTCTTGGTGAGCATGTTGTAGCTGTAACGTCAGTTTTCCTTCTACGGGTCTTGGCTTGGTTTGTTCTTAATCTCCCACTACCAAGACCTGAAAGGGCTTAAGTAGCAGAATGCAGTCCAGAGAACGGAATGCGTTGTGTTGTAGTTTACAGCTTCACTGCAATATTTGCACCTTTCGGTCCAACACATCCGACTTCAGCAAGCATGTTTTGAGTATCGGGCTAGCATTCCCTCTTCGATCCCTTCTCCTTAGCCAGTCTGCCCTGCTGCAGCCTGTCATCCAGGATCACCACATGGAGGTGTAAAAGGGTCTTCGCAGCTTTGGTTTGCTGGCCCTGACGATAGCAGTCAGCTATGGGTCGCTGACCATTGCAGCTCATGCGCTGCTCAGCATCTTGATCCCTCTACGAATCTAAATGTTCATATAAAAACCACTTATTTGTGTGCTAAATGGCCACATACATGACCTTAGAGAACACAAACTACAAGTTTACGTTTAGTCCAAGAATCATTAACCCACAAGTGCTCTGTTCCGTCATATTTTGGGGAGAATCTCAGCACAATGCACAAACTCCGTAGCACCAGCAAGGCTCCTGCAATAGATTGGATAGATTTTTAACAATTTTGAATTGCGTCCTACAAACTACAAGTCAGAACACACAGCACAAACTAAATCATTAAGTGAGACAACACAGCACAAATTAAATCATTAAGTGAGACAACACAGCACAAATTAAATCGTTAAGTGAGACAACACAGCACAAATTAAATCATTAAGTGAGACAACACAGCACAAATTAAATCATTAAGTGAGAACACACAACACAACCTCTACAACTGCTGGTACAGCCAGCTTATATTTATAAATTTCATTCCATTTTTAATAACTGTAAAGGGCAGGGAACTCTGTACAGCAACAGTAGAAAGCAGTTATCCCAACCCTTCCATATCAGAAAATGTTGACAAACAAAACAAGCATGAAAATAGTGCACATTAACTTCCACCTTGAAAATGAGAAAAGATGAGGTTCACACATCACAGCCCCCCAGCTGATAACAGTACCACTGGGCCCCCACCTGCTGATAACAGAAGCACTGTGCCCCCACCAGTCAACAGCTGTACCACTATGACCCACATGTCAAACCACTGTGGCACTCTAACCAAGAACAATCATTGGGCCACGCCGAGTGCATACCAACCACTAGGACCCTCTAGTCAAGTACCACTGATGTCATCTAGTCAAAAGTAACAATTGGGCCACCCCCTTAGGGCACATACCAACCACTTAGGCCCTATAGCCAAGTACAAGAGTCCCTCTAACCAACAGCAACTATTGGCCACCCTGTCAGAGCACATACCACCTTCGTTCTCAATCTTCGGCTACAAAACCCTAGACAGGGTTTTGCAAGTAGCAGGATGTAGACCGATGAATGCAATGCTTTGTGTCGCTAGTTTACAGTTCGACTGCGATATTTGCACCTTTCAGTCCGACACATCCGTCTTCGGCAGGGAACGGCACATGCCAACCATTGGGGCCCTCTAGCCAAGTACAATGACTTGAGTCCCTCTAACCAACAGCAACTATTGGCCACCCCGGTCAGGGCACATACCAACCACTGGGGCACAAGCAGGTGAGAGTTTAATCACTGGGACAGGGTCAGCATACACCATTTGATGAGTGAAATGTGTGACAATTCAAATGACTGTACATAAGTATAATCATACCAACAAGAGGTAAATATATTGGTGACATACTTCACATATACCGGCACACGTATGAATGTATCAGTGTTGCATACACCCATAAACAAATGTATCAGCCACAGCGATCATATTCACACATTATAAAATATCACATTTACAATCATCCATATTAGGCATGCATACACAAAGAAATGAATATTTCCTTCACATAAACAGAAACGATCGCTCACAGGAACAACATGTATATCATTTGTCGTCTCCACATCAAAGGCTGGCTGCAATGGATCTCCAAAAACATATCTTTTCTCTTGGTGCAATCTGGCAGGTTTTCCCTTTTCATCTGTGGTGTTGTTCTCCCACTTATAGCTGTTTTCCTCTGCCATTTCTAGCCTCTACTTTTTCTTATAGTATTGTTTGTTATGACCAAAATGTCATAATCTTCTGATTCGATTAATTTATTATCTGTGCTCACTTAAACTAATATATCGAGATTACTAACACACACAAACCAATGTATTACTCATACAAACAATCCCACAAACCAATATATCACTCATAGACAGAAACCAATATTTCACTCGCACAAACCAATATATCCCTCATACAAACATACACAAACCAACATAATCACACACACATCAATATATCCCTCATACAAACATACACAAACCAACATAATCACACACACACACCAATATATCCTTCATACAAACATACACAAACCAACATATCACACACACACACCAATATATCCTTCATACAAACATACACAAACCAACATAATCACACACACACACCAATATATCCTTCATACAAACATACACAAACCAACATATCACACACAAGCCAACATATCACACACACCAATATATCCCTCATTCAAACATACACAAACCAACATATCACTCACCAATAGTCATTTATATATATGACACAGAACCATATATATCTGTATACCACCTGAATATACACAAATACACGCCACATGCAATCATTCACAACATGTCACACCACATAGCCATTCACACAAAAATGCTGACACATATGCATGTCAAACATACCAATTGTTACATAACCCTAACACACACACACACACAAGGTACAAATGTGTAGAGCCTCCAACATGTTGCTATCACATTCACAGTTGTGTGGTCACGGACAAAACAAGCGGACCGTCCAGTTGGTGAGCACAACCAGCAGATACTTTCTGACCTATTTAGACAAACAAATTACAGACAAACACAAAATAAAAGTTGATATTTATATACCGATGCCACACCATAGATCAGAATTCACAAACTGTAACCATCCTGACAGGTCAATTCAATGTTGGAAAGGCAAATTGAAGACAAATTTGACTGTCCAAAGGCTACATAAAGGAATATTTGATGGCTGAAGTACCACACTAAGTTAAGGGATAGAATGACGCCAGCTTTCTTGGTCAAATGAAGCCACAATAAAAGTCTGCATATGTACTTGAGAATTAAATTTTGACCAAAAAAAAACTTGCATTTAATATGTCAAACTGTTGAGACCTTATTTGTCATCTATTTTTGGAGTTATCCAATGCTTGTCACACATTTATCTCACATTTTACTCATGTTTTCTCATTATTATCGACATTGTCCCTATTTTGGAAATATGAGATGTTTTTTGCATCATCATCAAAATCTTACTGTGGTTTTCCTTTCCATTCTGGTCAGAAGTCAGTCTGGCTCCTTCCCAACCACAGAGGAAGGCCTCAAAGTGACTGACTCTACCACTATGCCACAAAATTTGACTAGCTTTTCAATGACTGACAATTCCCATTGGCTCTTTTCGTCTTGTCAGACGATAGTAATTGTGCTTAAGCACAAAGCCCAGGCAGAAATAATAGAGACCATGTGTTGCCCATGCAGTACGGTCCCTCTCTCGGTCCGCCTTGTTTGCTCCAAGGGAATGGTGATAACAATACATTTGGAACAAGGCGAGCTGCAGAGGCTACCAGATCAGCAGAGCAATGCTCTATCTGTTCACCTGTCGTGGCTTCACTCCTAGTCCAGTCGCCAACCAAGGCCTGATTGACTATACTAACATGTTATACCATTTCCTAATAACATTACTATGTTTTAACACCTTGCCCCTGTGCTTTCATAAGGCGCTGTGTGCAACTAAAACCACTACCACACTGAAAACATGTCACAAGAGACGGCTAGCAGTGCAGTCTGACCACTAGAATAGAAGGCTTGCAATACCTCATATATGACATGAATCAAAAGAGTGAATTACTTATTTTTCCATGCATGCAAAGGACCTACAGATTCTACTGCATGGCCCAGACAAACAACATCAGTGATCTCCAAACAACCATGAGTGGGACACAGATTTCAAGTGAGGCCCAACATATGAAGCATGATGGATGCAAGTGAATCTACAAGATGGAACATTGGGGAGAGGAGAGAATGATATGCTGCATGACCAAGACCCAGCTGGCTAAACATTTGCCATGGTCTGAGAGACTGTGTTGAACCCACATACACAAAATAAAACGTGCAGCCCCATTGGGGGTTTCAATTCCAGGGTGGCTATTATTTTGCACTCTTTTTCCAGTGTATTATTCTTGTGTGTTCATTCTCAATATCCTGGTACCAAGCCCTGAACAGGGTTTTGCAAGTAGCAGGATGTAGTCCGGAGAACAGAATGCATCGTGTCGATAGTTTACAGTTTGACTGATATTTGCACCTTTCAGTTCGACACATCCGTCTTCGGCAGCGTCAATGTATACATTGCTGTATGTTAAATTGGTTTTGTAAGACTCCAGGAGAAACTATCCCAGGAGAGATCTCAGACAACAAACAACTGCTGTCTTGCAGGTAGGCTGGAGACATACAAACACCAGGCCTAAACAAATGTATGCTCAAGAAGGATTACTGTGACCCCGGGAGCAGAACGCAGAGACATGTAAGCTGCCTCACAAAGTGTCATTGGTTTGGATGTCTGATAGTAAATGAGGAAGATGAATTCCTTTTTTTTTTTTAAATATTGTTTGGTGTATGTTTTAAAAATACCTTTTGCTATTACAATCAGTACTAGTCTACATCCTCCTACTACTGTTGAACAGCTACTATTTTTATCGTGGCATTCTTAAAAAAATGATAAATTACCCAATGTGGTACAAAAGTAGTTCAACAGGCTTGAGACATGACCAAACCATTATTAGACACTATAAACTACAGTGCTGACCTCAAATAGAGTACTTTACACCTGGTAAACCAGAGAGTACTTCATATTATTAGGTACACCAGAGAGTACAGTTATTCATATCATCCAGTATACCAGAGATAAGCAAGTTAACACTATCTAGTATACCAGAGAGTATCTGTGTTCATATTACTCAGTATACTAGAGAAAGTACTTCCCATTATCCGGTATACCAGGTCTCAAACCTCCAAGGAGTTACATTTAATGAACAATGGCCACAATGAAGTCAAGTTACTGACATGCCAAATTGTACACTTTCAATGGACCAAGGGCTACACTACAGTAACACCTGTATCATACATACTGGATAAAGACCATTTGGTTGAAACATGGTGTTTCTGTTCCTTTATTACTTCTGATTTGATATTTTCCACTCATTTAAATAAATACCACAACAAGAGCAATGAGTCAGGGCTCAAGACCTCCAGGAGAATCCAAAGTCTGTTGGAATGATAACATAGACCAGTCTCTGAGGACTATACTAGACCCAGGTCTGGTGGAAGACATCATGAATCAGTCTGGTATTTTGTGGCAGAAGAATGAAAGTACGAAAAAAGCAAGTTCTACCATTTCTACGTTAATCTCACATTTAATTTTGTTTCATTTATTATTACCGTTGTTTTTAAGTGGAGCAAGGGATACCTTACTGTGAAGAAAAGAATTAGGTCCATTGCACTATGATGCATGTTGGAAAAGTTGACCCATGCACAACTCTCTTTGGACTAGTAATATCATGCAAAACAAAACGCTACAGAACTGTCATGAATCCCTCAACAAATCTAATCAACACTCATTATGTCACAGACAGGCTGTCATGAATCCCTCAACAAATCTAATCAACACTCATTATGAGACAAGCTGTCATGAATCCCTCAACAAATCTAATCAACACTCATTATGAGACAAGCTGTCATGAATCCCTCAACAAACCTAATCAACACTCATTATGAGACAAGCTGTCATGAATCCCTCAACAAACCTAATCAACACTCATTATGAGACAAGCTGTCATGAATCCCTCAACAAACCTAATCAACACTCATTATGAGACAAGCTGTCATGAATCCCTCAACAAATCTAATCAACACTCATTATGAGACAAGCTGTCATGAATCCCTCAACAAATCTAATCAACACTCATTATGAGACAAGCTGTCATGAATCCCTCAACAAATCTAATCAACACTCATTATGTCACAGACAGGCTGTCATGAATCCCTCAACAAATCTAATCAACACTCATTATGTCACAGGCAGGCTGTCATGAATCCCTCAACAAATCTAATCAACACTCATTATGTCACAGACAGGCTGTCATGAATCCCTCAACAAATCTAATCAACACTCATTATGTCACAGACAGGCTGTCATGAATCCCTCAACAAATCTAATCAACACTCATTATGAGACAAGCTGTAAGGAATCTTTGGTACTGGTGTAAGTACAGCATCTTTCCATGAATGTAGTACAATTCGCCTTTTCCAGCTTTGGTTCAGGACTGAGAGTTACTTCCTCTTTGCTGTTTGGCCCAACCCCATCAGCATTTCATTTGTTATCCCAGATGGGGAGTTCGCCCTGGGGGCAACTCTTCCCGTTCTCTCTCTTCTCACCTCACTATGTTTCATTTGACTCGGTCCAACAGTCACTCTTGCACAACTTTCACACGCGCCCTCATGGTGAGGCCCTTCCATTGCACTTTGGTTGGGCTAGCTTCTGAGCTGAGCATAGGTACATACAGACGCACACACACATCCAAACACTGGTTTATGCGTCCTGATATCGCCCAATGGACTACGGTCTGGGGTGGAAAATGGCGCGCCTCCGCCAGTAGAAACTAGTGAGGCAAACATCTAAGCAACAACAACAATTTGTTATCCCATCTTTTCCAAGCGATTTCTTTTTCTTTAAAGGAAATACTGTTCAAAAAGGAAGAAGAGTACATTTCATGTATACCAAATGTTCCCCAAGTGGATCCCACGCATGCCATCAAAGGTAACTAAAGAGAGTTGAGCATGGGACTAGCAGCCTCATTGTGTTAATTGCTTCACTAACCACCACTGCCAGTGTACAGGTGTGGAGTCCTTATCATAGAGAGGATATAAACATGCTGAGAAGGATACAAAAAAGAGCAACAAAGCTGATAGTGGGATTCCAGAATCACAGTTATGAGCAAAGACTCAGAAGTCTCAGAGAAATAAGAAGAATTCGAGGCGACTTAATGTTTCTAAGATAATCAAAGGAATGGATAAATTAGACTATAACAAGTTTTTCAAAATACAACCACCTACAAGAACAAGAGGGCATAGCTACAAATTAACTAAAGAAAAGTCTGGGTTAGATATTAGGAAATATTTTTTTTAGTCAGAGAGTGGTGAATGCTTGGAATGCATTGCCACAAAAAGTAGTGGAGGCAGGGACAATTAATGCATTTAAGAATAAATTGGATGCGCATAGCTTTTAGAGCAAGGTAATGCAAATGAAACTAGATGTATACAGACTGCAGTCTTCTAAACCAATATAAAGACGTTAAGAGCACATACATGGTTTTGGTGCAGGAGTCCTAAAGGTAGCCTTAAACTGCGGCTGCAGTGGAATAAAATGGGAGGTCCTAAGCTCCAACAGGAGTAGAAAAAATGGGACTAGAAGATAGTAAATGCTCATGACATTTATCAGGTCAATATTTCATATATTTGTCATCATATGATGAGCCAGGTATGTAGTGCGCATGACTTGACAAAAGATTGACACGAAAATTGGTAGTCTGTGACCAAATATCAACTCACGCACCAAGGATGGGCTGAAGGCCAAAATATCAGGCACACAATTTGCCAGATTAAATTAAACGATGGCATTTGTAAGAGAAGCAGGGACCTTGATCCGAGGATGAATTTCGAATAGGACTAGAGTTCATCATTTGAGGCAAGATCTAGTACATACAAGAGAATGAGAAAGTAGAATATCGGGGAAGATGATGTTACTACATGGTTCAACCTTCTTTTGATAAATGTATCATCGTTTCATCCACAGGCTGTCTATTGGTTATACCAAGGCATGTCGGCCATGTTGCAACACTAGCCTAAACTTGTGCAGTGCTAGGATGGCACTTCATTCTAAAAAGGGCTCAGCAGAACTGTCAATGTAGGGAACAACCTATGACTGTAGAATCCTACGACATATCTGGACCCATGCAGCACAGAAGACAAAAACGTCACATGCAGTGCATGCTATATGAAGCAACTGGAGAGAGGTTGGGAATGAGGCTTGGTAAAACGATAAGCCAAGAGAAGAGTGACTACATCAAGGATTAGGAGGGTTTGTCCATGGAGTCAGCCTACCCTATCTTGTACAAACAATAAAGCAATAAGAAACAGAACAGACCTCTTCACCTCAAAGTGAAAGAGGAGCCTCTAAGTAAATAATGAGAAAGAAAGAGTAAACTTCCACAAATTCCAGCAACAACTCTATAAATTGTTCCACTGTACACACAATCTGGCAAGTCAGCATTATCCACATTTAGAACTTGCTCGCTACAAATAATCACTACAAGTATTTTCATGAAAACACAGTTGCTCGTTTTTGCATAATAGGACCTGACATTTGTTGAGCCCTAACCTGTGAGAATAAAACCAACACTTACTGTCGGCACAAATTGTCATACCTTCACAAAACAGACAGATAACTCAGTGGTGCGCAACCATCAGCAACTCCATTTGAAAAATTATTATTGGTCACCAATACTGTTAAGGAATGACAGAAATCTATGAAAAACCCACTTAGCCAAAATGCTTGTATTCAGGTAAGCAAATATCTGCCCTAAAGAATGGGGTTTGGCTTGTGACGGGGGAGGGGGGGGGGGGGGGGGGGGGGGCTGAGAACAATTACCAAGATTCAAGCAAAAGCTTCAATTAGCAATGTCAAACATTTTGTTGAAAACTTTACGTTATTAACCCTTTCCAGTTTGGAGATGCAGGCGCGACCGTCTGTAAAACAAATTTCTGCTTGATACAACTGCCGCCAACTTCTAACACATGCATTAGGTTTTGTCACTTAGTTTGCAGAATTTAAGAGAAAGTTGTGACGTTTCAAAGTACGCACATTTAGCATGAGGCAAGTTGGACACGAGAAATTATTTATTTGATCAGATCAGTATTCAATCATTTGCTGAATTACTTGTGGACATTCAACATATGCCCCAATTAGAATGACTGGGACAGAAGAAAGGTCTGTCATAATGGAATTATCACTGAAATACATGGCGAGTACAAAAATGTGTTCTCAAATTTTCACCTCCACATTACCATTTAACAATTGATACTAATATATAATATTTATTATGAATACACACGTCATAGATAGTTTAATTATGTCATTCTGTTTAAATCGCAATTTTAGCTCAATTTGTATGATAATTTGTTCAATTTTGAATAAAACTTGTCCTGGACGGAAAGACACAAATCAGTAAAAATTATCCAAGACTGGAAAGGGTTAATGTTTGGTTGATTTGGATTAAATGAATTCTTATGTACTATTTCTAGTATTAAAAATAACTAATATTGGCGAATATAAAATTATTGTCTTTTATAATGTATATTGAAATATAACTGACTTTAATTAAGTTATATAATGGAATGAAGTCTTCTCAAGAAAATAATACATCAGTAGGGCCGAAGCCACACTTAAGGTTGCGCAGCACTCAGATAACTGATGTTGCTAACAGGATACATTTACAATAGTTGTAGGCATATCAGGTGAGTTTCTCTAGCTTACAGCACACAGGTAAATCAGATCACTGCTCTCACTAATCAGACACAAACACACAACTACTAGCTCCCAGCAAGCAATCACTCAATCCAAGATCACATATGGCAGTATGTATAGTGCTTCATCGTTAATTGAATCTAATGTCAGCATCGAATTCCATCGTCTGAACTGACCATCACGATCATATGTACCACTGATGCCTTCCAGGTTTCCATGGTGCAATCTTTCTATAAGAGTGTCACTAACCTGTACTGGCTGGGGGGGAGGGTAATCGTGACTAGTCCAGTCAATATTATCAAAGTCTATGGGAGGCAGGCGGGCCAGGATCTGCTCCTCGGACAAATGATCCAATACTGGGACACTGCTGTCATAGAGTGCAGTAGTTGTGGCGGATGGCAGATGACCTGGTCCTTCGAGAATGTCCCGAGCTTCAGGTGGGCTGGCAGATGGTCCAGAATCTGGCTTATCCTGCCGGCTGTCATAAACTGACTGGACAAATGTGGAGCTGCAACCAGCAAGGCTGATAGGCTGCTCCTCCAAGGATTCTTGGCATAAATGAGAAATGTGCTGCTCAAATACATCTTCACCTGGTGTTGGAGCTACGGAAGTTTGTAAAAATCTTTTAATGTATTCATTTTTGGTTTGGGCAAGCCTGCCACCTTCAAATCTGGGTTCTGCGCCTAACAACTCGAGCTTCTGTTTCTTTCTGCGCCCTCTTCCCCTGATACCATGTGCTAGTGATGCTCTATGAGAGTCGCACTCTTTCTCAATCTGATTGGTCCGGATTTGAGCAATGACACTAGTGCTTACTGACGTCGCTGACTTTCTTTGCATATCCTCAATGAGCTGCTCTGTGGTTTTCACTTTGTTCAACTTTTCTTTGAACCCCCTCGTCTCCGAAAGAGCCAACTGGCGCGAGTCTATGCTGTCATATCGTAATGGCACATGTCTCTGGTTAATGCGATTTGGTAATGAGGAAGCATCAGGCTGATCTTGCAGACTGCTCTTCAGCACGGAAGAAGCTGCAACTGTAGGGCTAACAATAGAAGAAAAACCAGCATGGCTGACATGAAAGCCTGGTGATTTAACCCCCATTTTCCTAACAACTGAACCATTTATCACATCATTCTTGCTAAATGTTGAAGTTGAAAGACTTGAAGATGATGAAACACGATGAGGCTGTTTTGAAGGAGGATGAGGCAATGAATCACGGTAGTCCTCTAAAATACCCAAACGCGTTCTCTTACGGTTTGCTACATTAGTTTTTGATACATCTCTTTGATCAGATGCCCTGTTCACTGGCTTTGATGTTGACTCAGTGGAACTGTCTGATGATCTGTTGTCAAAATTAAAATTACGCTTACTTGTCCCGGTCTGAGCGTTCTTGTCAGCAGCCGAAGAGTCCTGAATTTTGCTGTCACCAACCAGGCGGTCTGAGCTATTCTCGCTTGTGTTAGACGGTGGTGTGCCCGGCCAGCTGAGATTGGAATCTTCATGAAGGACACTTTTATGCAGCAGGCCAACAGGACCCGTCTTGGGTGACCGAACCATTTCGCCAGCCCTGAGCTTTACCTCTTGGTGGGCTAGTTTTGAATGGGCCAACAGTGGTTGACCAAATTTTGCTTGTATCACTGGACTGTTGGGGCCCAAAACTCTGAGGCTTTGCTGTTTTGTCTGTACCAAAGCTGGGGATGGCAGGCACCTGTTGGAGACTGGAGGCAGCCCTGGGCTTATTCTCTGCACAGGATGCTGGCCATTGACCACCTGAGGGGAGCCAGGTACAATGATCAACCTCTTCCATGACTTCACAAGATTCTTAGCTCTTTTTGCTATAGTGAGATTTTTGCAGATTTTGCGAACAATGTTGATGTCCCTTCCCAGACGAGTTTGCTGCAAAAAAAAAAATAACCAAGAATCATCAAATCTGGTATAAGTAAAAAACATTGCATTTGAAGTTTTTTTCTAAGGACAACTTTTTTAAAAATTAAATATTGATGGAGCAAGATGTCACCTTTATAACCATCAACTGAGAGTCTCTACCATGATGGTTGAGCAATTAGGGCACTGGCTCATACTCTGAACCAGTGTCCTGAACCCTTGTTGGTCCTATTCATTGTGAAATATAAACATTGAACCTACATTACACTGCAATTGCCAGGAGCAAGTTACCTATGTTGCTCATCACCATAATCATACAAACTTCCCTAGAAATGGGGGAAAATGCAGTAACTGTAAAATTGTAAATTTTGTTCAAAAGCTAATATTCATATGATGTGCATAAAGCTATGAAAATAGCATGTTCTTCGTACGTTAATAGCATGTTCAAGGAACAGCAAGATACTACACTCACTGTGTGTAAGGAAAGCATTCTAGGAAGTGGGAAAGACAAGAAACAAAGCGACATTACCTCCAAAATTTCCTTCGTGATGGTACTGGCCTCCAGAAGTGTAATGACTTCTTCAACTGCTTTCTCATCAATAACCTTCTGAAAGTTACAAAAACACTCTTAATGACAGCGCTAACATATAAATTCAAATATGCAACTAATCTTTCACATAAAATACCCATTATTCTTTATCTGTAACTGCCTGTTCAGTAACCGTGACTTCTGTCCTAGTATTGAATTGTTTGTGTTGTGTCATGTGTACAGGCAAAAATAACTTTCTATTGAAGTAATTGCTTCAGTGGAAGAGCAACGAATTTTAAAGAACAATTGTGTGTCTATGTAATTATGGGTTATGTGCAGATCCTGAAACAAAGCAAGTATATGCAAAAGTGCAGTCTTAATGAAAACAATGATAGCCTAGAATGAATCTACATTCTAGTGTGAAATTTCAAAACAAAAACAGGGAATAGATTGGTCAAAATGTCAGCATATTCATAATCTGAAACCTCATGATCCCCGTTGTAGTGAGCGTCACGCAGATGAAGCCAAGCATAGCACACCCGCCTGGAGAAACACGGTCCACATGCATGCTCGGGATGTGAGGAAAGCTATTACAACCCACTACTTAACGTCCTTTTCAGGGCATTAAACAACAAACAATACCTGACAAGTTTACAAGCATTGAGTTTGTTGCTATAAATATACAATTCTTCCACAAATTTTACATTTGACCAAGATAAACACAAAATTGTAAGCCAGAAAATCATAGATGATAGAAGCACCAAAAAAGCACCAGAGGGAGGTCGATAAGAAAAGAAGATTCTCAACTCAAAACTAGAATCTAAAGTAAACCTTTTGAAAAAATATGGTTCTAGTATCCTCTTTACACAGAGAAGCGAACTAACTTGTTTTCTCTACACAAAAGGTTGCTACCAATGCTAGAACAAGGTCAATATATACCCAATGCCTGGTGTGTGCAAGGGTGCAGCTGTTTATACATTTTCATCAGCAAAGTTTAAAAAGTTATAACAAATAACTAAAATAAGCTGAGACAGCAGCGGCACTTGGGACTAAAATAAAGTGTAAAGAAACAGGTACGGTCAGATGAAAACATACACGAAACATAGTGTAGGTTTCATTTGTTTTTGTCTTAGCGCAGTATCTGGCTCTACCTATTTATGTTTCTTTACAAGGTTCTAGGCTCCTCATACCATATTCATATAACAACATTGGGGCCGAACACAAAGTGAATGAACTGACTGCAGTCAGCTTGCGTTAGGGTCAATTCTGATCAAGACTATTCCACCCCCAGCTGCTGGCCCTGGAAACAGGCTGCACCTGTGCAACCTGGCCGAGGATCAAATGGGAAGGCAAGCTCGGTCCCAAAAATAGCATGATGAAACTATATGTGTAGATGTCGATGTAAACTACAACACAGCATAACATCCTTTTCAGGACAAGACATGAGATGTAATAATATTGATATAAATAAGCAAAGCAATGCTAATCAAAAGAGACAGAAATAAATATTTGAAAAATGTGAGATATTTTTCTTATCATTGTGCTTGCTTCCTTAATTAAAAACTGAAACACTGTATAAGAATATTATTTAACAATCATATGGACCAGATTCTGTAATAATATCCATCGCAAAAAAGTTGCTGCCATTGAAGGTCCTTCTGGTTGTTTACCAAAGGCACCGCAGTTGAGAAATAGCGTATGACTGACTGATAAACTATTCTATTGTCTGTCGATACTAGGTGAATTGATTGCTTTCCAACCTACAATTTACTAGAATTGTGTCTTGTTATCCAAGGAAAGAACAATAAGTATGTAAATTTGTGCAAACTTGTTTTCACAAACAAAACTAATTGGAACTAAACTAATGGAGTTAAAATTATGATTAAATTTAAGACACAGAGTTAGATTATCTATAACACAAGAAGTATTCATAGTAAATATACATAATACAAAGCTGAGTCAATCAACATAAGTGTAAATGATATTACTCTTCAACAGACCAATGAGTTCATGTATTTGGGCAGTATTTTTTCGGCAGATGGCAAGATCAACAGGGAAATAGACTAGGTGTCAGAGAGCATCTGCGGTAACTTGGCCCTCACCACTGCTTAGACACCCGAGCATTAGTTTGGCAACAAAGCAACAGCTGATAAAATAGTATATTTATACCAGCTCTGTGTTACCAGTGGCCTCTGTCTAGTGCACATTTCGACATGCACAGTACCGTCTGCATTACATCTTGTGTAGAATATATTTCCATGCACAAAATATGTTGGTTTGGTCATCTCACGAGAATGCATCCTCATCAGCTTCCACTGATGGTTTACAACACTGGTAGATCTGGTTTACAACACTGGTTTACAGTGTTACGGTTACAGAGCAAGGGGTGGCCGAGAGGCAGGTGGATAGATAACAGAGTGATTGTGCAGCGACAAGGGCTTACATTAACCGACGCAACGTGCTTGGTGCAGGACAGATGACTTAAAACTCCCCACAACGCATGGCTAACATGAAAAGAAAACTAATTATAAAGCTGTAGAACTGTGTCAATGTGGGAGAAATGCTTTTTTATTATTCAATTTCCTCAAATCTGTTTACATGTTGCTATTAATAATTTCATTACTACTTTCATCAGCTTCGCTGTCTGTCTAAATTGGGTTTGTATTCATTGTCCACATCTAAGTAAGATGTATCCCCAAAGTCCTGATCAAATACTAATACATCTTACAGCAAAGATTATATCATTAAAATAGAAATTGATTCATGTTCAGAAAACAATCCCTGCAAAAGTAACCTGTAAAAGACGATTTATAAATCAGGTTCTCAAAACAATATTGTTACTGTACAGCAACAACAGACATACAGGTTTGGTTTAACAGGCATATTTGTATGTTCAAAGTAACACTATGTGGGCAAGTGGTTTCTGGCAAATCCAGCCGTAAAGAGTCCTAAGAAGCCACTACATCTCTAACTCAACAAATTGCTGAATGGCAGGAAAGTCGCAGAAAAAAAACTAGAACCAAGATGTCAAGAAACATCATGTGGGGAAAATAAAAAATATATATTGTTGAGGTCATAACATATAAGGTAAGGCAGCAGAACAATCAGTAATGATGTGATCAAGTTGTTACTGTCATTATGTGAATACCACATGGTGGGTATTACACAAAACATAACCACACAAAAGTTGTTAGTTGCATTCCTCTTTCATGTATAGATGTCATTATGCTTGTATGTAACATTCCAAAAAGAGAGCAAAGAATAGGCGTCTAATGAGAGTTGTGCATGGGGGCTGGCTTCCCACATCCTGTACAAACTATGTCACAAGATAAAGGTCTCTTCACCACTGGAGTATAAAAGGAGCAATTAAGGAAAGTCGGTTTGAATCAGGGTCAATGATCCATTACTGACCAAGACTAGTCCGCCTCCATGTGGTTGTCCTAGAAACAGACTGCAACCATGCAGTCTGACAAGAGATTTGGGATAGAGGGAATTCAAACCAAGTTCAAAACCACACAGCTGAAATCGGATGTGTGGGGCTGAAAGATGCAGCCTCATTGTAAACTACAACATGTCACAAACGTCCTTTTTAAGAAGAATGTCAAATAAACAAAATGTACTTTGCTACAATTTACTCCCACAGCAATTATTTAGTATGACTCCAATAACATCAAATTGACAGTAATTATCTAAATAAAAGTAGTGTTGATCTCATCCCTTATATAGTCTGTCAATATATGTTATGTAACAATTGTTACACAAATTATCAAGAATATTGATAAAAGTGAACTAAATAAATATGAAATTAACTTATTCAGTACTTCGAGGGGATATATGTAGACTTTAATATCAGTGTCAATAAATACTTTTTCTCCAATAAAATGTGTAAATAGTTAGTTTGGGGTATCTTCTTCTTCTTCTTCTGCGTACACAGTCAGACAGTGACCATTATTTTTTCGAAAAAAGCGGCGGTCATCCTGAGACTCTCGCCACTACCATAGAGCTTGTCTTGCAGTTCCACTGGCAATGGCCACATCTGCTCTCTCTGATCCTCGTATGTCGGGCAGTTCTGCAGCAGATGTTCAGTGGTCATTTTACCAGTACCGCACGGCATTCGTCGGTACACCCTATCTTCAATTTGTTGAAGAGGTGGTACCTCAGTCTGTTGTGGCCAGTGCGAAGTCTGAAGACAGCGACCTGCTCTCTTCGGTTCAACTGGTAATAGGCATCGTTTTTGGTGTAACCAGTATGTTCGGTTTCCCATTTGGACATGTACCTGGCAGTTTGGGGTATAATATGTGCCCTTTTATTGAAACACGTGAAGGTAAACGGGCATCAAGCATGTGGAAGTTTATTTTAAAAATATTGTGCCCAGAGGCCCAAACATTTCTGGAGTGAATAAACTAACGACAGAATCAAATACCAATAATTTCATTTGGTTTTTTTGTTTTTTTGTTTTTTTTTTTGGGGGGGGGGGGGGGGGGGGGCAGGAGCAGCAGCATTATCATGCTTGAATCACCATTCAGGATATCAATTTAGCAGATTAACCACAGCTATTCCACAGAAAATCTTTATTTGCCTCAGACAAGCCCATTCATTACTAACTAAAGTAACTTTGTTCCTCCTGTTTATATCAATATTATAAAATGATAATGGTTCATATTAATTTTATGGGATACAATAATATGGCATTGCTGGTCTTTTGACCAACCTTAATAAACAAATGTTAGTGTAACATTGACAAACACACGACCTATCCAAGCAAATAATAAATAATTTGTGTACTTTTGTGTAGCATTATGATTAATCTGGATTAGCAAATGGCTGGTACTGAGACTGACTAGTGTCGGTGACAGTCAAATCAGTCATTTGAGACAAGTTGGTGAATCCAACTCCAAGCTTAACTTTTTTGGTGTCAACTGCACTTTTGCATGCTTATCTTTGTTTTAGGGCCAATTTATTGTGTACATGTATAAAGTGCGCTGCTTTAAAAAATAATACGATCATACATTTAGCTGGGTTTTTTTTTTTTTTTTTGTGCGTGTACGTTGAGCTGATAGTTAGGACTGAATAGATAGTGGGTTATGCTATCTATGCATTATTGCATTTTGATATTTTTTTTGCTTATATCTCGCACTTCAAATAGAGCGAAAGATTTTTCAAAGCATGTTATTGATGTACCGCTATTATTTTTTTCAAGTTTGCTAAGTAATTCTGCCCCCAAACACTGGCCTTCACTTCGCATTCTAGCAGCCTCGACATTTCAGGACTCTACTCGACATTATCTTCAGTAGGGCACACAATGGTCAACAAGTTTATCAATTATTTCTCTCAACTTCTTACTCAAAACTTACATTTTTGTCGACATCGAGAGCATTTGTCAGCTTATCTTTGATTTGTACAGGAGTAAGGGGCATGAGGCTTGCCAAAATGACCCCAAAGAGGGTTTTTGTGCCCGGTGAAGGTGCGATGTTTGGCCACCAGAATGGCGGATGTAGTCGGTGTGTAGTGGAGGAGATGGCCGTGCCCGCACAGACATCTGGGAAGTGTGTCCGCCGACATGATGACGTCAAGTGTGGACTGCGCGCGGTCCCAGCGCCACAGCCAGCAGCTGGCCAGATATTTCTCCAGAGTAAGGCCTAGAGAGAACAATTACTTCGACGAGACAATCATGATTTCATTCTCGGTAAACATAAACACCAGACAACAGAAACGATAGTGAAGTACTAGGCAGTCCGGAAAACGCTTATTTTATCTAATGTCTTGTTTTTTGTTGTGATTTGTAACTTGTTTTCGTTCTTTCATTGTCCCTGACGAAGGTCTTGTGGCCGTAACATTGAGTCGTTTTGTTTTCTTTTTTTTTCCTTGTGTGGTCACTGAACTATTACCTACATATATGTTTTTATTGACAATCCTTGATATTAACCATTGATGTATAGTAAACCCTATTTCTTGCAAGTGGCTGCCAGATTCATTATGTTCTTAAGAATGGACTTCACTGCACTCCGGGTATTCTCAAATGCGCTTAGTCTCTTGATAAATGAAGAAAAGGGTATTGATCATACAGATGGTTCCTGTAGCTCGTTAGTTGAAAACACCCATGCTCACTCCTCGCATGTGTCAAATTCAGCTCGACCCTCTTTTGATTTCATAGTTCTGTCAATGTTTCCAAAGTCTGTCAATCTATAATTCATATATTGCATTGTTGTCATCCAACAGGTGATCATTAATAGACATGAAAATGTTATCCCTTATCAATTTATAATGTACCCATATCGGGTGCTTGCGTAGACAAGATGTCAGCTCTTTCATGGTCAGGGACACCAACCAGACTCGTATTTTGTATCAAGTCTATGTTAAATGTTGTTTATGTGATTCGTTAAGTGTTTTCATTTTGATTCTGTGTCCCTAACCTTGTGGTCGTAACTTGTTTCATTGTGTTTCTGTTCCGGTGTAGTAACTGAGCCGCACTTGTGCATGTTATCAACTTTTAGTCTAATCCCTTAATTCACGTCCTTCTTTCAAAGTTCTGGAGGAATAAAGTATCAAAGTAACTAAGAATATAACTATCCTCACGATACTTGTTTCTATTCAATCAATCAATAAAACCTTAACACGTTAGGGTTGTAGGAGTGCCATGGTGGAAACAGCAGCACACAAAGTTCCCCATAGTTCCTCTATCCTCAGTCCAGCGAACGATTGTTGGAAAATTATGTCTATTCTTTGATGTTATCAACCCATGACTTGCATTGTTCTACTCGCTTCCTTCCACCGCCAACTGTTCTCTACGATATTATTTTTGAGATGAAGTCATGTCTCGTTACATGCTCAAACCATGACAGTTTTCAACGTTTCACTACTGACAGAAGTGGTTTCTGTAGGTCTGCAATGGAATTTATTTCATTTCACGCATCATCATTTGTTTTATGTTCTTTATAAGAGATGCGCAAAATTATTATGTAGCATTTATCTTCAAAAGTTTGTACGATTCTTTTCATATCAGTAGCTAGTTATTTCTGTTACTGAGGGTGAATTAAATGGCCGACGAAGGAACGTCACTTGTTCCTGCAGTCGCCACATACTGTACAGTTATTTTATTGTTACCTTTCGCTAAAATAAAACCTAAGCTTTATCGGGTTCAAAGCAAGTATGCTACAGCAATACAACTATAACTGCAGCGTTTAATCCCATTGCTGGAAGCTGTCGTTGTGGGGGTTATAGGTCTGAGGGGGAAAATTGTAGCTTGCCGTGTGCAGCGACAACGGAGTTTGCAGGCTAATAATTTTGACGCCCGGTAGAAGACAAACAAATCCAGGCCTAAGGAGGATTGAGTATATTGTCGGATACCACATCCTGTATAATCTATAAGCCATAAGAAAAAGATGACCTCTGGATAGAAGATGCACGAATAAGTTTAATTCAGAAAACTATTAAAAGTTATTAGAAAAGGGAATTATACCAACGTACTCTAACAAGCTTGATGGTATTCCCATTGCAAAGATTGTTGCCGAGGTTGATATGTTAGGACTGCACTGTATTATATATCAGCTGCTTTGTGTGGTGAGCTGACCAAATCATTTCTTCACTCCTGCCTTGATTTCCCCTTCCCTAACAGTAAGTTAGCTACGGTACCAAGTTGGATCGACTGGAGCTTTTCACTACCGAGGAGAGACCTCGGTACCCTTCCTGTGAGACGAGTGCTTTATCGTCGATACTAGTAGTTTAAAAAAATCGAGATATTGTTTAGTTAAGGTGTCATCTCCTCATCGAAGTTCGGCAGCAATGATCTCCAACACCCTCAATTTGTATTCCATGATGATGATCTGCAAAGCTTTTCCGTGTCCATCTTTTGATGTTATCACAACTAAAAGTGTTGTTTATCTTTAGCACTTTTACCCTCCACCTTCTGTACCAGTATTATTGTCAAGCAAGGTGTAATTGTCTTTTGATGTGACCAAAATATATGTACTGTTTGACTTATTTCGTTCATCAATAATAAACTTGAAAGTGCCAAATCATGAAATGTAGCGTGGCGGGTGTTGCTATAGTAAAGGCCGCCCAGTCTGGCAACTTTAGCCACAACGCATAGCTTGTCAGGCTCTCTGCCTCGCGGCGTGTCATTGGTTCGCTCATATGTAAAACTTAACTTCATTGGACAGCTACAAGTCCACACGTTTCATCTGAAACATTGTTTAAAGTTTTTTCACTTTTTATTTTAAATAAACATGGGGGGAGAAAGGAAATTGTTGGATATAATATAATTATTTTTTTTTTTTAAATATTGTGTCAATGCCCATATATTTGAATCACCATAACGATGTATAGCTTTCCCACTAGTAACAAAACGTGGTAGATGCATTCTCGCCATAAACAGTGCTATGACATCTCGTTCGTTGATTATGCCCTCACCAGAGAAGTAGGGACAGATGAGATGTGTGAATTACTGAGACTAAGTGTGTGATGCCAAGTGCTGGACAGACTACTGGCTCGTCGTGCCAAAGTTGAACCTCTACATAGAGACAATGCGACATCATCAGGGTCGGAAACCTGTGAAGAGGCATAACATTTCCATGCAGGGTTATGGACAGACGATAAACGGTTATGCATGCATACATTGAAGGATGTTAAAATGCCACTCGTAATTGAGTTAGGTACTCTTGGCAGTTTTCTTTAGTGGCGGGTTACAGTTTGCACAATATCAACCTTATACTGAAGATACATACAGTTGAAAAGGTGTCCAAGTATGAAAGTACAATTTTCACCAAGAATCCACGGTGTTCGCAGAAATTCTTTTTGAAGTGAAAAATAAAATGTCTAAATTTCCGATAGGAACCAAATTTAGGAAAAATTGGAATGGGGAAAAATGTGTCAAAGCCTATAATATGTCGGCTAGTCAGTTTTCTGAAAATATAATGGAACTGATGTTTCGGCTCCATGTTGTTGAATGCCCGCAATGAGTAGGATTGGTCTGTTGTCCCCACCCCCCCCCCCCCCAAAGGATGTTATGTAGCGGGTTGTCGCAGCTTTCCTCACATCCCGAGCGTTCTGGTGAAGGTGGACCGGGGTCCTCCAGACGGTTGTGCTATGCTTGGTCTCATCTGCGTGTTGCTTACTACTATGGGGATCATGTTGATACCTCCATTTGTTAGCCAGGCTACCATAAAAACAGCTCGTTTCCAGGAAGAGCTACGTGGAAGCCAAGGGGAGGGTCTTGACCAGTATATTCTGGCTGACCCTGACTAACATGTCTGATCAGTATGAGTATGTCGTGCCTGACCAGACATTAGTCTTCATTCCCTCGGCTACATGTAGAGTAGAGCACTTTTTTCTTGTGTCATCGTCTTCATGTAGCATGTCCTTTGAATAAAGGTGCTCTCATAACAGTCGATCTGTAAGACTTGACCTTTGGACCGCTCTTCCGCTTCAGTCATCGTCATACTCATAACGTCTTAATTATCATCGGTCTTCCTCTGCCTCACTTACCAGGTACCATACCTTTCAGTATTGTTTTTCTAGACCATTTTGGCGTTTGATACAGTTAAAAGTATTTGTTTCCCAGATACATCTTGAGAACTTTCCTGTAGCATTTTAGATTCAAGGATTCAATCCTCTTCCTTAGTATTTGTGTTATTGTCCATGTTTCACATTTGTACGTTGCAGCTGGACAGACGCAAGTCCCTCAGGATATTAATTTTTGTCATTTTGTTAGTGTTCTGCCATCAGTTTTTCATTTTAGGTAACCTCTGCATTGCCATGTCCATTGATCTTCTAAATTCTTTTTGACAATCTTCATTGTTTCTTAAAATCGAGCCGAGCTATTAAAAACTAAACTTGTTAAGTTTTTACTTTTTGCTCAGATTTTTGCCTTATTCGTTAGCTTGGTCCTGCTGATGTTTTAGATATATATTATATTCCTCGCAGTGTTGTTTAACACTGTTGTACATTTTCTTGTTATTACTGGAACAGGTATATTTACGTCTGTATTGTGGTCAGGCATGTCAAAGTATTATTTTACAATCATTAAAACTTTAGAATGGAATTAACAATTTCTTAATTAATACATTTTATTCATTTCTCACAAGGAAGCAGCTACTTTCACGTGTTAATTGAAAATGTGGCTTTCACAAATGTTGTCATTATGATTATGTGAGTGATAGCAGTAAAACTTAATATCAATAATAGTATACATTTTAATCCTGCATAGGTCTTCTCCTTCTTCTTCTTCTTCTTCTTCATCGTACGCAGTCAGACATCAACCTTTATTTTTTCGAAAAAAGCAGCGGTCATCCTGAGGCTGTCGACACTGCCATAGAGCTTGTCTAGTGTTACCACTGGTGATGGCCACATCTGCTTTCTCTGGTCCTCGTATGTCGGGCAGTTTTGCAGCATATGTTCAGTGGACATTTTCCCGGTGCCACACGTGCATTCGTCAGTGCCACCTATCTTCAATTGATTGAATAGGTGGTACCTCAGTCTATTGTGGCCAGTGCGAAGTCTGAAGACCACGACCTGCTCTCTTCTGTTCAACTGGTAACAGGCATCGTTTTTTGTGTAGCCAGTATGTTCTGTTTCCCATCTGGATAGGTAAAATCCTTATGATTGTGTGCTCTTCTATGCTGGTAAAGAGTTCAGCCTGTATGCTAATTACTTGTTACTAGAAATAAATATTAATTATTTCGTTTAAAATCTTTTTGTGACAAGGTAACCAGAGCTTAACCACAGACCAATGATGATATGAATTTTATATGTAATATTCGAATCATTGCTATCTCCCTTTAGTGAATCTTTGAAAAAACAAATTCAATATTGAAAAAAAAAATGCTGCATGGTGCTCAGTCTTGAGGTAAAAAAGGAAAGGTCAAAGGAAAAGAGACAGTTTGGTCACCATAGCAATGGTAGTCTTATAGTACATGCTGCAGTAGGGTGTGGAAGCATTGGAGACTTTATTGTAAAAGCTCATATATTAAGCTGGGACCAACGATGCAGTTAACTAACATGTTCTTGTCCCTATCTGTTTGCATAGGCAGTGTAATATCATACTTCATCAGTATGTAGATGTACTTCTTCTTTGCAGTTATCACCTATAGGAGCATAGGATATCAACCAATTATCTCCAAGCAGACCTGTCCTGTGCTATTTTCTCTAATTGTTTCCAGCTTCTCTCTGTATCAGCCTCCAGATCTCATCTCCATGTGTTCTGTGGCCTTCCTGTTTCTCTTTCCGTGGGTTCCATGATAGGGATTGCCTAGGGATACTGACTTGAAGCTTTCGCAGAGACATCTTCGTCCAAAGATTTATTATTCTACCAGTTTTTATTCTTTTTTCTCCCATAGGCTTTCATTTGTCATCCTGTCTAACCATCACTGACCCAAACTCTTTCTCAGGGATTTATTGACAGTCTTGCATTCTCTTAATATTGAGTTTAGTCATTCACTGTATTTTCGCTCTATATATATATTTTTTTTTTTTTGCGTTCGCCTTATTTATCTATTCCCCAAGGCGTGTGTGCGTTACACTGTGGTTTTTATTTTGCGCCTGTCGGCCCAGTGCATCCGACTTCAGCATGCATTTTATGTAAGGGTCTGCTTCCTCCTGCATTTTCTAAGGGTTTGCTTCCCCGGGGTAACGGCCGGTGCTGTGATGGGGATCGAACCCAGCACCTTCTGGTTGTGAGCCGTGCCACTTAACCACTAGGCCACGCCGTCCCCTTTTTCGCTCTATATAAATGAACCGACTTTAAATTGAAATTGAAAATCCTTAGTTTGGTATGCATTCTGATCATTTTAGAGTTCCATATGTTTTTCAAAATGGCAAAACATCACTATTGCCTTTTGAATGAGCTGAAAGCAGACAGCGACTCACAGATGGCTGCTTGCATCAGGGTCAGCTGACCATGACTATTCCGCATCAAAGCGGAGGTCCTGGAAACATGCTGCACTAATGTAGTCTGACTAAGAGAATAGAAATGTCATTGAGAAAGCAAACCCAGTACCCAAAAAAAACCAGCTGAAATTGCATGTGTCTGACCAAAGGGCACATATATTGTATCTTTGCCATAAGCTACAACACAACATCCCTTTCAGGAATATCACCAATGAAAAAGTAGTATCCTGGCTTTTACATTCTCATATGCATCCCCTGCCTTATTTATGGTGCTTCCTAGGTTAGTAAAGCTCTCTACCTTCTCCAATGATATTACTCTCGGTTTGATAGAAACTGGGTTTGCCGTATTTAGTTTTACAATTTATGTAGATATACTACACACAGATAAATAATATTACATTAGTAATTCATTTATCTTTCACATCATCACTCATCATTACAATCATAAATACAAGTGTACATCACTCAGATCAAACTAAACTACAACGGAAAGTGACAACTTGTAAGGCGCCCCTCCCCTTTATTTTCCATGTTGTGAGGCCGTTCCAGAATATTGCAAAGTTGTACATCCATTTCATCATAAGGTTTTTATTGAACTTATTCACTATGTTGAGTCAATCTATCCAGCTGGTAGATTTTTTCAGAAAAATGACGAACAGACATAGGTGTATCGACTTTGACAACTGTACAAACATGTGCATCTCTTATCATTCCAAATTTTCCTAAATTTATTTATGTTTCCTGGTGGAAGTTTAGAGATTTTACTGTCCATTTCAAGAAGAGTTTCTAATGACATTATCGGTGCTTTGTGAAGATGTGTGGTATATTATTTTTCAAATTCTTTTAAACTTCATGTGCCTTCATTAAAATATGGATATTGTGAAAACTGCTGCACCTAAGTATGTGAAATATGTAGAACATCATCCCGCGTGGATTACCTTCATTGGAAAGCCATTGATTCATTCATGAATGGAAACAGTTGACGATTAAATCCTGCATGATTCAAGCGATTCCTGGTCTCAAGGGAGATGGGACCAGAGTGCCTACATCCTCAGTTACCTCCAGTCATCTTGACATGTCTTGCCACTGGTCCAAGGGAGATGGGACCAGAGTGCCTACATCCTCAGTTACCTCCAGTCATCTTGACATGTCTTGCCACTGGTCCAAGGGAGATGGGACCAGAGTGCCTACATCCTCAGTTACCTCCAGTCATCTTGACATGTCTTGCCACTGGTCCAAGGGAGATGGGACCAGAGTGCCTACATCCTCAGTTACCTCCAGTCATCTTGACATGTCTTGCCACTGGTCCAAGGGAGATGGGACCAGAGTGCCTACATCCTCAGTTACCTCCAGTCATCTTGACTTATGTCTTGCCACTGGTCCAAGGGAGATGGGACCAGAGTGCCTACATCCTCAGTTACCTCCAGTCATCTTGACTTATATCTTGCCACTGGACCAAGGGAGATGGGACCAGAGTGCCTACATCCTCAGTTACCTCCAGTCATCTTGACTTATATCTTGCCACTGGTCCAAGGTAGCTCGGGACCAAGAGTGAGGTTGATGACCAGTACAGCTTCTTCCTCGCTGTAATCCAAATACACCGCAAGTTACATCGTCAACAAATAACCGTCTATCACCATCATTGCTTGCGATGAGCAACTGATATGTTTCAGTTTAAAACTGAATAATTCAATGGTGAGAACATAATTTTTTTTTAAATTGCTAAACAAAAACGTACTACCATACGCAATTACAATCCCTTTTCCTACCAAAGACGGATGTGTCGGAGCGAAAAGTGCAAATATCGAAGTCAAGCTGTAAACTAGCGACACAACACATTCCGTTCTCAGGACTACATTCTGTTACTTTTAAAGCCCTGTTCGGAGCTTGGTAGCAGAAGATTGAGAACCCAGAAAAGAAGGAGACAATCCCTTTCTCATAAATGCTCATCCATACATGTTAAATGTCTGTATACCATTGTATTCTGCATTAAAATATGAAAACTTTGGCGTGTAATGTGTGGTATATCAGGAAACCTTTACTGAAAATAAATAGGTGACAATGACCCGGCACCTTCGGATTGTGAGCCATGTCACTTAACCACTAGCCAAAGTCGTCCCCCATCCTGGATAATTGACAGATATGAATCTTTTGATGTTATATCCTTCAGTCATTCCACTACTTCAAGAAGTTGACAAAAATAGCATAATGAGGTTGAATATTAGAATTTAATAAATACACAGAACAATGATGGTAAATATGGCTGGAACATAGCAGTATATGATAAGTTGATAGCTAACACAAACATCATCTCTTGTCTCATGGGAATCATGTCACAGGTATGTCACTCAGCATATGTGGGGCCATGGCGAGGGAGGGTGTGTATGGTGGTGTCCCTGTAGGTTTCTGAGGATCAGGTGACAGGGCAACTCTAAAATTCGTAGCAAGACTAGCATGTTGAGCATTCATATACTTCTGCAATTAGCTCAAATAAAGATGACGGGACATGTTGTTTGCATGCCAGATGAACACATCCATAAGCAGCTGTTATACCATGAGCTCACAACAGGCAGATGCTCACTTGGTGTGTGTGTGGGGGGGGGGGGGGGGGAGAGAAGAAGAAGAAACTCCTTGAAAGTGTCTCTGAAAAATCTGAAAAACTTAAATATTGATGTCACATCCTTGGAATTGCTTGTACAAAACCATACCACCTGATGCGCTAGTATCACCAAAGGTGCTCAGATCACAGAGTAAAGCCTTTGCAGAGGCTCAACAAAAGTGCGATGCAAGAATAAACAAAACGCACGATGACCACACAGCCTGCTTAGAAAATGGCAGGGTATACTGTTCCAGGATTGATCTTTACAGCTAATATAGAGCAATCCCCTGAAAATGAGTTCCCGTTCCACTATCTATAACCCTCTTTGCATTTACAAACACCTCATGGAATATTCTTACACAAGAACTACTTTTGTTACAAAAGTTTAGGCATTTGTTTAAGCATCTGAATATCCAGTAGATTCTCTTCTTCCTCTTCAACTCTGGAATTCACGTGGGAGTTACCAGCCCCTGCTTTGACTTCCTTCAGACCATTTCGTTTACGTACGTCATTGTGCTGACCTTGACCAGCAGACCCAGTCTGTATTTTGTCCTTGTTGTGGTTACGGGTAGCAGTATGCAATACTGCGGGCGAGAAGGCAGGGCCTGTGAGTGATGGGTGAGGTGGGCGAGATGGATGATGAGGTGAGTGTGGTGGATGCTGGGACAGTGTTTCAGCTTGAATAACGCTCTCATCATAATGAAGTTCCCTGCAATTGGAGGTCAGACTTAAGGCAGCAGCATTTCCATTTGTCAAGATGCTAAAATCTGTTCTCAGTTGCATCTCATGAGGGAGCTCAAACACTGATCTATCATGTCCTAGAAGCCCGTGTTTCTCCAAGTACATCAGAGTTTCCATAGTCATGTCATTAGGAGAGATTCCAAGACGGGACACATCCGGTGTAGATGTAGTTCCTGAAGCAGACAACTTGCAACCACCTATGACCTGCTGTAGAATCTTGGCTGAATATGCAGACTTGTGTGAAGTACTAGGAGTCGACTGACGTAACCTGGCCATGTGTGTGAGCTGCTCATCGCTGAGGTACTTCATGGCAAGAGCATTGATCTCCATCGACTGCCCTGTGTCTGACCCATAGCCCAGAAGCATGGACAATGAGCTGATCTCAGGAACAATCATTGAGCTAGCCGGACTTTCAAACCTGAGGAATAATAAAAAAATGGATATGTATTCTGAAATATGAACGCTATATCTTTCTTCTTCTTCTTCTTCTTCATTTCTCCTGAAAAGGACGTTGTAACATTCTGCTGCTATATCTTTCAGCCCGACACATCCAATTTCATGTGACTTTTTTTCATTACCGGGTTTGCTTACCCACTGCGATACCGTTTTCCTTGGCCAAACTACACTAGTGCAGCCTGTTTCCAGGATCGTCACGTGAAGGCGGAATAGGATCTTGGTCATAGACTGAGGTACCACCTATTCAACAAACTGAAGATAGGTGGCACAGACGAATGCCCGTGTGGTACCGGGAAAATGACCGCTGAACATTTGCTGCAAAACTGCCCGACATACGAGGATCAGAGAGAGCAGATGTGGCCATCACCAGTGGCAACACTAGACAAGCTCTACAGCAGTGTCGACAGCCTCAGGATAACGGCTGCTTTTTTCGAAAAAATAAATGTTACTGTCTGACTGCGTACGATGAAGAAGAAGAAGGATCTTGGTCAACTATGATCCTGATGAAAGCGGTCAGCGATGAGTTACTGGCTGCTGTCAGCTTATTCATTGCTGAATCTTTGCCCCAAATGTTATGTCATATAAGTGACAGTAACAACTATGGATCTAAATAAAAAACACATATATATTCAGCATTTATTCATCTTGCTGTGGATTTATACGCTGAATATAATTAGTAAAGGCTGCTTACATTTGCAGCTGGAGAGAGAAGACTAACGTCCAGCAAGGCAAAATATACTGATCGGACAATGTTAGTCTGGATCAGGCAAAATATACTGACCAAGACCCACATCTCACTTCATGTAATTCTTCCTGGAAACAGACTGTTTTTCTGGTAGTCTGACTAATGAGGTGGGTGATCGACGGGATCTCCACAGTAGAGAGCAATACGCAGATGAAGCCAAGCATAGCACAACCGCCTGGAGGGCCGCGGTCCACCTTCATCAGCGTGCTCGGGATGTGAGAAAAGCTGCTACAACCTGCCACTTAATGCCTTTTTCAGGGCGCACAAAAAAAAATAATCATACTGAATGTGGTTATCCAACAACAACCTTCCCCATGAATAGAAAGGCGCAGGAAGTAAAAATGTAAAGGTAGTCCCATAGCAAACAGTGCTGTCAGGGGGGAAGTGTTAATGCCTTAATGGAACTAAGCCACAGAAGACTGTTAGGTTAACCTTTACGGCACTGCATTAAAAAATTTCATCCTCTTCCTGCAGCCGATTTTCTTTTCAACATATCAGGTCACGACATAGTTGTTGATTTTGAGAACCTCTAATCTCTATTTGTGTGTGTGTGTGTGTGTGTGTGTCTAGAGACATATATTAATAAAGAACTTGTTGGTGTTATTATTGTGTGTATGTTAGTTTCTGAGATACAAGAATATGAAGGTGATAGTGGTGAAAAATAGCACAAACATATAGACCCATCCGGTAGCGTCCCTTGGTTAAAATTTTTTTTATACATTAAAAAAAATTAAAAACGTTCTAATACTGCTATCGATGTTTACCATAATAACTGTCTATCAACTCGACTATAAACGTAATTAATGTATCAACATAAACAAACTAAATAGATCTACTTTAGAAAAATCTGTTGCAGAAACTTAACTTCCTCATTCTCAATATTGGGTGAATCTTCAAATGCAAGCAAAAAAACAGAAGAAATCTTTTTAAAAAATCTTAAACAAATTTACAAATCGTCATTGTTTTAGTCTAACCATACATGATGGAAGTTGGAACTCTCTACAATCAAAAGAGCAGTATGTTCAGCCATTTCTATGGCATTAACCTGGTAGTTTATATTTGATAAAGCGATGACACTAGAGCTGTCGCAGAATTCTGACCGCGGTACCGAATGAACGGGTCGCTAGTTCACTAAAGGTTACGGTTGCTGTTGAATGCCTACCATGAGTGTTTACTTTTTCGTGTGTCCTGTAAAGGGCAGACGAGCTGACAGAAGTGAGCGACTAATAACCGGCTGCTTGCATCAGGGCAGCATAGCCGGCTGCTTGCATTAGGGTACGATAGCTGGTTGCTTGCATCAGGGCACCATAGCCGACTTGTTGCATCAGGGCACCATAGCTGGCTGTTTGCATCAGGGCACCATAGCTGGCTGTTTGCATCAGGGCACCATAGCTGGCTGTTTGCATCAGGGCACCATAGCTGACCATGACCTTATTTCACCTAAACGTGATTTAGTTTGCCGACGCTACACAATGGTTGCGTCCACGTATGCACAGTTGACGTTTAACTACTAAATATTTCTGGTAGAATGGTTACAAATTGTGATGCGAGATTTGAAGGTCTACCAATTTATTGCAACGAACGTTGGACTACAAGACTGTATAAATTATTTATTATTTGATCAGCCCAATTATTATGTATCTGGATTACTAGCGGATATTCAACACACGTCCGATTCAAACTTTGACTAGGACACAATACAAAATGTATAAGAATTGACAGATATATCTGCGAAACATTTGGCGGGGTAAGTACGAAAAGAACAACCTCTCTCCAATTTCCACCTCTGCATTAATGTCATGTAACGCTTTATATTAATTTATAGTTTTTATTATGAACACTTCATGTCATAGATAGTTTAATTATGTTTCCCGATGTTTCGATTTTATTTTTGGCTCAATTTGTTAAATAAAAATTCATTTTATTTAGAATAAAACTTTGCACACAAAATTCCAGCATTTTCGTCTCAATGAAAGACACAAATATGCAAAATTTGCCCTTAATGAGAAGGGTTTAGTTAGTTTAGTAGTAATTTTTTTTTGGTTGCAATAATACTATTCAACAAATGGGAGTTACTGGTTTTGTCTTGGACACTAAAGACATAAATTTAGTAAATTAGGTTAGACGAAAAAGGTTTAAAAGAGTATGACAACTTTAACTGCCATGATATTGTGAACATGGAGTATTTATGAATTTCCAACAGTCAGGAGAAACAACAGAAATTGTTCTACAAATGAGAGGATCTCTCCGCACACAGTGTGGTTACTCTTTCCATGAAAGACCATTAGGTCCAGTGAAGCCAATTGTCCACTAGACTAACACTTTACATTAATTTATTTTTAATTTGTCAAAAACTTTGAAAAGAATTATATTCTTAACCCTTTGCTGTCTCGCCATGTAGCAAGATATGTTTTACAAATTGACTTCCTGTCCATGAACAGCTTGTTATTTATTATGGAGGATTAAACATCAATCTATATATATTTTTAGGACAATAAGGTTAACTCCTGTTCAGGTAAAACACACTGATCAGACAATGTTAATCAGGGTCAGGAGAAATATACGGGCCAAGACCCTCACCTGACCTTATTTTCCGTCCTTGAAACAGGCTGTTGTCGAGGACAATAGTCTGGCTAACAAGGTGAGGTTCGACATGATTACTGTAGTAGTGAGCGACACGCAGATGAAGCCAAACATAGCACAACTGCGTGGAGGACCACGGTCCAGCTTCATCAGCACGCTCGAGATGTGAGAAAAGTTACTGAAACCCGCCACTTAATGTCCTTTTCAGGGTGCACAAAAGTCTACAAAAGACCTACTCATTGTGGGCATGCGCAAACAACAACAACATATATTTTTATTTTTCATTTCAACCTGTGGCATTTAGAGTGATTTTGTCAACAGACAAAAGATAACTTAGTGCATATGCAGATGTGTAAGAGATTAAATAGATTTAGCCTAATTAAACCTTACTTTGATAAGACCACCTGTAGAGCTGTCTCTGGATCAACACTGGACGGCGATGAGGTTTTTGAATCATGACTTCCGCTACTTGTCAGAAACATCTGAATGTTTTTCTAAAGAAAAAAGTTCATAAATAAAAAAACTATGTATTATTACATACATATTCTTTACTGAATCATGCACATCAAAGGTGTACACTGTGGCCACATGTAAGTTTGGTTTACACTTATTTCCATTCCATATTTATATTATATAAAATCTGATTGGTTCATTAGTTTGCTACGTGTCACTAATAACAGCCATACAGCTTTATACACCGTTATACAGCAAGTTTATTTCAAAAGTGAATCCTTACCATTTTGTTTACCGTACATACTTTTTACTGTCTGGTGGTGTCAATGAAATCTTAATCTGGCAACAGAAATTAATAAATTATATAAATGTTACTTTCTGACTATTGTATTAACCTTTACCGCACTATTGGCTAACTTTTTAGCATGATAAAATTTTTTCGTTTTACGACTAATGCAAGAAAACCTAACCAGGCACATTGTCTCTGGATTGTCACAGATTACTGCTATAGAAACGGCTGAACATACATGTATTTCAATCTAAAAATAAACTTCTGTCAGCTTTGAATTCAAGTGCAAAAATGTCTTGTTTGATATTAAAGACAATTTTGAGACAATTTATTTTCTTTTTCACTCGGATTTGAAGATTATTCCATTATTGAGTTTGATGAAGTTAAGGTGTTACAGCGGATTTTTCTTAGGAGATCTGTTTAGTTTGTTTATGTTGATGTAATAAATACGTTTATAATGGAAACTATGTCAATCTTGTAAAACTTCATTATCAGTCCTCTGTGGCAATTTAAACAAAAATTTCACTGGCCCGATATACCCCCCCCCCCCCCCCCCCCCCCCCCCCGAAATAAGCAAGTGTAAATGTTTGTGCTGTTTTTCATCATTTTCACCATCTTCTTTGTATCTCAGAAACTAATACACACACAACAAAAACACCAACACGTTCTTTATTAATGTATATTTATGCCGTTGCAGATGAAGTTGTGTAGTGTCTCAAGGTTAAAATATGTTAAACAAACACACACACACACACAACCCTGTCGCCCTGTCTTGACAGTGTGTACTGTAACAGTTATACATGTGCATCACTGAAGTAAATAAATCATTTATAATTAAAATAAAAATTGTCTTGCACGCTTTATTTAGCTCTAATCTATTTTTCTTTTGCTTACTAGGACTTTTGAAAGGAAAATGGAAAAACAAAAATTGATTGATCAAAGGATGAAAGCAAAGGCACATATCAATCAATCAAATTAATAATCGCCTGACTGGATTTCTCAGGGCCAGAGGAACACAGGATTCCATTGGTTCATTGTGGCTTCTCATAGAAAGAACGCTCATCCAAGTATAACTACTATTTATCTGCTTTATTGATTATGAGAAAGCCCTAGATAGGTGAAACTGTCAACTATTTGTCTTTTCCATGCAACTGGATAATAGCAGGATTGTTGGTGAAATTCATGATCTTCATCTTTGAAGCATTGATTTTGAGTCCTATCTGTTCTGATAGGTGGCATAGTCGATTCAAATTGTTGTGTGCTACTTCAGGAGTGGAACTCATAGTGCAAATAAATCTGCTAAATCAAGGTTCTCTAGAATCGTGCCATCTATCCATTGTATGTCCAAATGTTCGGCTGAAGCAAAATTTTACATGACCAAATCAATAGCTATGGCAAATAACAGAGGTGACATAATACAGCCTTCTTTCACTCCTGTTTCTATGCAAAACCAATCAGTTTTACCCATATTAGTTCATACAGATTGGGAATTATAGTAAAGAGCTGCAATGTTGTGAATGTACTTTGGGGAAAAGCCGTAGCTGGAGAGTATTTTCCAAAGTAAAGTTGTAATAGGAGTGTCAAAATCAATAGTATGAAGCTAATCTCATAAAATTTGCTAATGATCAAGCCATAGTGGGAGAATCAGTAGCAACACTGCAAAGGCTACTGAATATATTAACAACACAGCAGGGAGAGTTTGGCATAAAAATAAACACACTGAAGACAAAGACTATGGTAATTGACAAACAAATATAAGCATCAATGGAGAAATAATTAAACATGTACAGAAGTTTACATAATTATGACAAACCAACACAGTTTATGCCCCCAATAAGACGAAAAATATATGCCTTTAGAGAAATCTTAAATTGTTAACCTCAAAGAATATCAAGATCGAACTAAGGAAAAGAAAAATCGCTGCTCACGTATGGCCAATTGCATTATATGGGATTGAAACATGGACTCTAGTAAAGGATGAAGGCAAGGAGAAATGCGCTGATATCCCAGCCTAGCTGTAAACTACAACACAACATAACAAAACGTCCTTGAAGAACAATAGACACCACAGCTCATCTCGTACACTGAGGGACATGGGCTGATTCTGGATTTTGTATTACTTCACTTTCTTTTCTGATGTGTATGTTTTCTGAGTGCATAATAAATACATGTCTTTGCGGTTGTTGTCTCTACTTTGTTTATGTACCAGCCAGTCAGAGAGAGATGTAAGGAATACGAGGGTGACTTAAGACAACTTGACCGTCGAATGTCAACAAAATATCACCACAAACTGAGTACTACCTGTCAATGATCACAATCAGGTTGGTATGATTCGTTAGACATTTTCTTCTTCTTCTTCTGTGGGTATCCTGAAAAAGACTTTTTTTTTTTTTTTGTTATGCTGTGTCGTAGATTAAAGTGAGTCTGCGATATCTGTGCCTTTTAGCTAGACACAACATATTTAGGACTGGGTGTGCCTTCCATTTTCTTTCCCAATTCTCCCAGGCTGCATGAAGCAGTGTGTTTCCAGGGTCGCTACTTCAAGGAGGAATAAGGTAATTGGTCAGCACTGATTTGCTGACCCTGATGTAAGTAGCCAGCTATAAGTCGCTGACTGATGTCAACTCATTCACTGCGTCTTGTGAATCATTAGATGTTTTCATATGTCTTGTTTCTTATCCCTGACAAGTCTTTTGGTGGTAATACAGAATTAGTTTTGTTCTGATCTGGTACGGTACTTAGCAATACTTGTTAATGTTATTATCCATTTTTGGTTTTCAGTATCCGCACAGCGTAGATATCCTCTTTACTAAACCCCCCCCCATGACTTCTACAATTTCACTTACCATGAGTTGACTATAGTACTGTTTTGGATCTGCTGCATCTTCACCCAGTGTAGAATATGAGTCCTCCTGTCCAAAGAGAACCAGTTTATTGTCAGCATCAGATGTCAAATAAACCAAGTTAAATAAAGGCAACAATATGGAGAGATTTTTGCAACATGAATGTAAGCAGACATTTAGATTAACATTTAGATTAACATGTAGACAGACATTTAGATTAACATGTAGACAGACATTTAGATTAACATGTAGACAGACATTTAGATTAACATGTAGACAGACATTTAGATTAATAAGCGATGCCGAAGATGCAGCAATGAATGAGCTAACAGCAGACAAAGACTCATAGCTGGCTGCTTGCGGCCCTGGAAACAAGCCGCAACCATTGCAGCCTGGCTAGGAGATTATGGATTGAAGAGAAAAGGCAGACCGTCCCACAAATGTCATGCTGAAATCGGATATGTCTAGCCGAAAGGTGTAGATATCGCAGCCTTGCTGTAAGCTACCACATGACATCATCACACACGTCCTTTTCGTGATGAACGTGAGTAAGAAGAAAGCAATAACGAGCTAACCATCACACAAAACCCACAGACACTAACCAAGGCTTATTGTCATTTTCTTCTTCTGTGTATATCTTTAGATGTCAACTTGAATATATCTAAAGTTACAGTGCACAGTCTGAGGTTACCAATAACTACATAGACCTTGTTCAGGAATGGACTTGTAATATGTGCTATCTCTTTCCCTTATATTATTAGTCTTTTTTGAAACAGAAATAAGTAAAAAGTAGATCCCATCTTTAGCTTGTTGAATAGGAGGTGTCAGAATCTGCTGGTAGCCTGTACAAGATCTGGAATACAATTTGGGCATCAAGATGCTGAGCAGCGCATGAGCTGCAGTTGTCAGCGACCTAAAGCTGACTGTCAGCGTCAGGGCCAGCGAACCAGAGCTGCCAAGACCCTTCTACACCTACACATTGTGACTCTGGATAACAGGCTACAACTAAGCAGACTAGCTAAGAAGAAGCGATCAAGTTAACACAGCACCCAAAAATGCCTGCTGAAGTCGGATATGTCAGACCGAAAAGTGAAAATATCGAAGTCAATCGGTAAACTACGAAACAACGAACACCGCTCTCCAGACGTCGTGCTACTTTCAAAGGCCTTTTCAGTGCTTTGTAGCGGAAGTTTGAGAACGAACTACGACAAAGATTTACTCACTTCTATTGAGCTGCATCATTTGTTGGTGGGCTTGATGCTCTACTTTCCACTTGTTCCTATTATTCTTCTGGAGAACATCTTGTAATCTTCATACTTGGATTTCTGGTGTTCAAATATACAGGTATATGCCTGCTGCCAGGTCAGGTCATCCCGTAACCGGTAAGGTCGTTGGGGTACACATAAAGACATCCTCACAACTCCACGCCATCCCTCTCTGTCAGAAGCCGCTGCCTGTGACTCTTCTGGTTGGAGACTGGTCCATTCTTTTATGTTGTCTTCCCATCTCTTTTTGGGCCGGCCTCTTTGTCGTCTGCCATGCACCTTCCTGTGGAGGATTGTGTTTGCAAGACCATTTGATCTCGATATGTGACCGTACCAAGTGAGTTTCCTTCTTTCGACAGTTGCCAAGAGATCTTCGAAAGGCCCTATTGCCGTCGTAATTCTATTTCGGATTTCCTCGTTTGTAACTCGATCTTTGTACGTGACGTTTAAAAGTCTTCGGAAACATCTCATCTCCAAGGCATGTATCCTTCGTTGAAGGTCAGCTGTAACTGTCCATGTCTCACACGCATAGAGAAATATTGACAGGACCAGTGTACGCATTAATCTGATTTTCGTGCGTAGTGCTAACCGTTTATCTTGCCAGATTTTGTTAAGCTGTGCAAGCGCCGCTATTGTCTGTGCTATTCTGGCCAATACTTCACATTTTGATCCTTCATCACTGACAATCGACCGAAGATATTTAAAACGGTCAACTACTTCTTGACCGTTTGCTTTTATCTTGCTGTTGAAGCCTGTAGCGTTGTTTGTCATTAGTTTTGTCTTTCCAGTTTATCTCCATACCATAGTCAAGAGCTGTTTCATCGAGCCTTCTGACCCATTCCTGGAGTTCTGCTTCTGAACCCGCCAACCCGTCGATATCATCTGCAAAACGAAGGTTAGTAATCGTTCGGCCCCCTATCTTGACAGTACCAACGTGACCTCCAAGTGCCTCACTCATAATTCCTTCAAGGAATATATTGAAAAGAGTTGGAGAGAGTGTACACCCCTGTCTCACACCAACTGATGTGCGAAACCAGTCTCCTCGCCTCCCATTCACAAGAACTGCACTAGACGCCTTGTTATACAGGTGTTCAAGGACCGTTATAATATTTCCGTTGATATTATACATCCTCATGGTTGCCCAAAGCGCTTTATGCCATACCCTATCAAATGCCTTCTTAAAATTCACAAACACATGATACAGTGTTTGCTGCTGTTCTAGATATTTCTCGCTTAGCAGCCTTAAATTAAATATCTGTTCTGTAGTGCTTCTTCCCTGTCTGAACCCTGCTTGCTCCTCGGCAATAATGTTCTCTGCTTGGGGTTTCAATCGGTCGAGGATTAATTTAAGCATGACTTTGCTAGGGTGGCTAATGAGGCTTATTGTTCTGTAATTTTGGCACAGCTTTAGGTTTCCAGACTTATGTAGCGGTATAACTATAGATTTCGTCCATAAGTCCGGCCAGTTTCCTGTCGCCCATATTTTGTTACAGATGTGTGTCAGGCCTTCCACCACTACCTCTCCACCTGCTTGTAAGAGTTCTGCTGGTATATTGTCCACGCCGGCCACCTTCCCTCTTCTCAATGTCTTTACCGCTGCAATTACCTCTTCCTTCGTTATCAGTTGGTTATCCTCTATATTTGTTGGTGTTGGGGGGAATGTTTTCTCAGGTTTGTTTCGCCCTTCATAGTTGTATAGCTCGGAACAGTACTCTGTCCATCTTGCCAGTACATCATTTCCCTCAATGAGACACTTGCCGTTTTTATCATGAATCATAAGGTTCCTGCTTTGTCTTGGTGTTACCAGTTCTTTGACCACCTTGTATGCTCCTTTAGCATCATTTCTGTTTAGTCTCTCTTCATTGCTCACATATCCACGCTTCTTCGCTTCTCTCATCTTTTGTTGTATGGCTTTCTTGATCTCTTTATAACTGCCGACCTCCTCCGGTGGGTGATTGTGTTTTTTCAGTGACCTTCTTTTATCACACAGATCTAGAATGTCTTTGGTCACCCATGGCTTCTTTTTTGTTTGGTGGCATCCCAGGATCTCTGTTGCAGTATCTATGAGAGCTGCGTTAAGAGACTATATAACTGTATCTGTATCCAGTTCCTCTCTGAGAGCCAACAGTGGCGCAAATCTCCCTCCTACCCTTGCTTGGAACACTTCGGTGATTTTTGGGTCCATTAGTTTGTCCAGGTCAAACTTTAGCCTGGTCACATCCTTCTTTGCGACTCCCTTCAATCGCCAGGTAGCCAAAGGCTATCCATAGTTATGTTCTTTTTCAAAATTTTTATTTAACTTGATAAGGAAGGATCAGAGTACCATTTTCTGACTTACTTACTTTGTGTGTCCAAGCACCACGTTATATATCTTGCTTCCAGTATTCAGCGACATGGATTGCCTTGTCATTTACCTCCAGCATGTCGCACCTATTGCATGTTTCCTGGAGATTGGGGCAGGTGGTCTGTGTCCTGTATTGCATCGCCGCAATCACATGTGTCATCATCTGTGTATCCCCATCGCTTCATATTCCTCTGGCACCGTGATACACTAGTTCGGAGTCTGTTCAGCGACTTCCATGTTGTGTATGGTAGATGATGTCCAGGAGCAGGTTCCTCCCAAAGTTTCATCTCTGGGGCCTGCACCATTTCGTGCCACCTGTCGATACGACGACTTTCAGGGTTTGTTGTTTTTAGAAAGCTATGTCTGGATTTGATTTCTGACTGAGAACCCAACACATCCCACTAAACAAACACCTGAACAGAATCCAACCACAACATACTCCTGAGTGCCAGCTGTGTACACACCCACATGAAACCGTTTATCATCACCTGTTTGAGTGCTCAGCGCTCAATGATTTTAGGAAAATGCTTCTTCCTCCATGGCCAGATACATGGAACACTTTGTATGGCACTAGACAATAGCTGATAAATTACATGGCATTGGGCAGAAGAGCGAGAGCCCGGATGTTGCTGGATCCGTAACAATAACAACAACATTAAATTTGATATGACGGTGGTATGCCTGGACTTCTATTTCTCAAATTTTAACCAACTTCCCCATAACCTACAAAGCTGAAATTATGTACACATTCTCTCCTGTTAATCTATCAAATTTTGACAGACCCTGGACAGGTCATTCAATAGCTTTTAACCTAAAAACATTATTTTATATATGTTAAATTTCCCTCACAAAGTCTCATGACCCCTCGTCATGCTGTAGTTTCAGAAAGTTTTGGCCAAAGTTCATGGCAGGTTTGCCCGTAAAGTCCTCGAAGTCACAAAAGCAAAACAAAACATGTCTTAAAACAGATTTTACCAAAAAACAGTTTTTTGTATTTCCTTGTTTTAATTTTATTTTGAAAGCCCGGGGGAAGGTAGGAGACGATTGGGTAGAAATGTAATTATTATTTGAATTTTTTTGCCCAGACAGCTGCTAATAGATTGATATTTTAGATTTTAAACTGCCAAGGGTTCATTTACATACAAAGTGTGTACAAAGGATATACAAGTGTGCCTGTCTCTGATAGAGCTTGATATCACTTCCTGTGAGACGAGGGGTCGCTTGAACCTTGATTAAAATACCCACCGAGTGATGTTTTTGTTAATTTCTCTATGCTATTGCAACTTTTTTTCATTTCATGTAGTTAACCAGTCTGAGGTAGATTTCCACCTTCCTTTCTTCTTCTTCAGCATTAACCCTCAAAAGGATGTTGTGTTGTAGTTCACTGCAATATCTACGCTGTTCGACCTGATATATCCGGTTTCAGCTGACTTTTTTGGTTCCGAGATTGTCTTCCCACTGTAATTCCTATTCTTTTAGCCAGACTACACTAATGCTACCTGTTTCCAGAGCTACCACTTGGAGGGGGAATATGGTCTTGGTCAGCTCTGGTTCGCTGACCCTCATGCAAGCAGCCAGGTATGAATCGCTGGCTACCATCAGCTCATTTGCTGTGCTGCATATTCAGGCCCCCCTGGCAATATGTTATCCTTTTCATCACATTTCAATTTCTGTCCTTCACACCTAAACTTGTCTGACATTAGCCCCACTGAGTTTGTGTGTTCTGTTACCTGAGTCTGTGTACAGTAGTCACTGACACTGGATGGGTTATCTTCTGGATGGCTCCTGAAACAGAAACAAGAAGTCTCCATCAGGAGCTTGGTATCTGCAAACATATACATCCCTACTTGAGGTTTCTCTGAACATCTTACAAGACATCCCTACTTGAGGTTTCTCTGAACATCTTACAAGACATCCCTACTTGAGGTTTCTCTGAACATCTTACAAGACATCCCCACATGAGGTTTCTCTGAACATCTTACAAGACATCCCCACATGAGGTTTCTCTGAACATCTTACAAGACATCCCTACTTGAGCTTTCTCTGAACATCTTACAAGACATCCCTACTTGAGGTTTCTCTGAACATCTTACAAGACATCCCCACATGAGGTTTCTCTGAACATCTTACAAGACATCCCCACATGAGGTTTCTCTGAACATCTTATAAGACATCCCTACTTGAGGTTTCTCTGAACATCTTATAAGACATCCCTACTTGAGGTTTCTCTGAACATCTTATAAGACATCCCTACTTGAGGTTTCTCTGAACATCTTATAAGACATCCCTACTTGAGGTTTCTCTGAACATCTTATAAGACATCCCTACTTGAGGTTTCTCTGAACATCTTACAAGACATCCCTACTTGAGGTTTCTCTGAACATCTTATAAGACATCCCTACTTGAGGTTTCTCTGAACATCTTATAAGACATCCCTACTTGAGGTTTCTCTGAACATCTTACAAGACATCCCTACTTGAGGTTTCTCTGAACATCTTATAAGACATCCCTACTTGAGGTTTCTCTGAACATCTTATAAGACATCCCTACTTGAGGTTTCTCTGAACATCTTATAAGACATCCCTACTTGAGGTTTCTCTGAACATCTTACAAGACATCCCCACATGAGGTTTCTCTGAACATCTTATAAGACATCCCTACTTGAGGTTTCTCTGAACATCTTATAAGACATCCCCACATGAGGTTTCTCTGAACATCTTATAAGACATCCCTACTTGAGGTTTCTCTGAACATCTTATAAGACATCCCCACATGAGGTTTCTCTGAACATCTTACAAGACATCCCTACTTGAGGTTTCTCTGAACATCTTATAAGACATCCCCACATGAGGTTTCTCTGAACATCTTACAAGACATCCCCACATGAGGTTTCTCTAAACATCTTACAAGACATCCCCACATGAGGTTTCTCTGAACATCTTACAAGACATCCCTACGTGAGCTTTCTCTGAACATCTTACAAGACATCCCCACATGAGGTTTCTCTGAACATCTTAAAAGACATCCCCACATGAGGTTTCTCTGAATATCTTACAAGACATCCCTACATAAGGTTTCATCTTTAACATCTTACAAGATATTACTACATGAGGTTTCATCTTTAACATCTTACAAGACATCCCTACATGAGTTTTCTTCTATAACATCTTATAGAACATTCAAACATGTCCTATCTCTTACACTTTTAAAAATCAATGAGAATGGACAGATAATGAAAGCTTGTTCGATCACCTAAGGAGAATGGAATCTGACCAACTATGCATATGCCCCTATAATGCACGGCAATCAGGTTTTCGCAACCGTGACAGACAGAGAACTAGCTGGATAGGAAATGTTGCAGATATTCTAAACCATCATTGGATGACGACTACTTCAGCAAAGCATCTGGCCCTGAACAGAAAAATCTGGCTCCCACAACGCCGCACGGCACTAGTGGATAGACAAGACAATGAAAGCTTGTTGTATTGTCTTATATCTCCTTATAAATTACAGTTTTTTTTTAAATTGCTTAACAATTATCCTACTAAGAGATGAAGACTCTAGCAACCAATTGTGTCAAAAATGTAAAGACATGCGACAGTTGTTATAACTGGTCTCATCTGATCTATGAACACATAAATAAACAAGTCATTTGCTATAACTAGTCGCATCTGATCTATGAACACATAAATAAACAAGTCATTTGCTATAACTAGTCGCATCTGATCTATGAACACATAAATAAACAAGTCATTTGCTATAACTAGTCGCATCTGATCTATGAACACATAAATAAACAAGTCATTTGCTATAACTAGTCGCATCTGATCTATGAACACATAAATAAACAAGCCATTTGCTATAACTAGTCGCATCTGATCTATGAACACATAAATAAACAAGTCATTTGCTATAACTGGTCGCATCTGATCTATGAACACATAAATAAACAAGTCATTTGCTATAACTAGTCGCATCTGATCTATGAACACATAAATAAACAAGTCATTTGCTATAACTAGTCGCATCTGATCTATGAACAAACAAGACAGATGATATAACTGGTCTCATATCACCTACAAACAAGGCATGATATAACTGGTCTCATATCACCTACAAACAAGGCATGATATAACTGGTCTCATATCACCTACAAACAAGACAGATGATATAGCTGGTCTCATCTCACCTACAAACATAAAAAATGTAACAGTTCCTAACGTTGCCTCACCTGTCATTGAATGATGATGCATACTCAGGTATGTCTACCACTAGCCCTGACACTTCAGTGTTCATCGTCTGCTCCAAGACATGGAGACCAGCTACGGCATCATCCAAATCTTTCTGGTTGACATCCTCAAGGGAGCTATGAGACCATCCTAGGGGAGACTGGCTTGCTACATGGTCCATGTATGAGCCAGCGAGAGCAGGCAAAGCGTCACCTCTTCCAGAGACCAGTTGTCGCCGACCGGCTTTTAATGGTGAGGTTGCTGAGTTATTCACATCTAAGCAAACAGACAAGAATAGTAACACTTACCTACCAACATAGTCTAACAGAGAACAAAATTAGTTAAAAAGCTGCAACACAAATTATGAACCATACGACAAATAAAGACATGAATATTTCCTGAGACTAGTCAATTATCATCAGTCAGAAAAAGCACACCATTAAGACTGCAGTAAAAAAAAAAGTTAATTAAAGAGGTTCACAAACAAGGTACACCATTCATTCACCTCTATCAGCCAATTATAGGTTCCAAACATGGCTAACAATAACATGTAAAAAGTAGTCTCTTGAGTAGATTATTTTCAGATTCTGTGTGCGTGTCCAGGAGGAAAAAATAATACTACTGCATTCTACAATGTATGTCGTCAATAGGCGTTCTATGTAGAGAGGTGTATGGTACTGGCAATCTCTTCAAGTAAAACAAAATGTCACAGTACCGGTAACCACCTCTACAAGAACACACACATGTTTATACATAGGCTTCCTGTGAGAAGGCCAACTGTAGTGGTGGTTCCATGCGATGGGCACTAAACTATGTAAGTATGTTTTATTGATCTTAGGGGAGGAGTAAGACCTACCAGGCGGATAGCTGAATGGCCTCTATATTTGGAAGTTAGCTGCTAATACCAAATAAACAGACGTGAATCTGAAATGGTGGCCTGCATAGAAGCCAACAGGAGGCAGCACCTGCATCGTGCAAAGACATACAGGTCAATCACCTGTTTGTCTAATAATAATGTTTGCATAGGCATCTAAGGCCTGTTGTGTCGAACGACCACGACCATGCCCAACTGCTGAGGCTTGTTCATGTGTAGTGTGTCGACCGAAATCCCTACAGACTCCCCAGGTGGAGCCGAGTACTGCGCTGCCTCGTGATGATGGCAGAAAGGAGTGTGTGTTGGATCAATGTTTGAGGGGGGTAAAAGTAAGGCGGTTTTAGTCCAAGCAGGAAGGCCCTTGAGTAGTGATAACCTGGGGTGCAGTCAAGCGGAACGTTGAACGAAATCATGGACTGGTATCCCACGGCTTGAGCCAGACACAGCCGCAGCAAGATGCAGCATAACAAACAGAATAACCAATCGAAAGCACATAAATTCCACAGAATAAAGTCCTTGATACCACCTGGTGGGTCTACCTACACAATTACAAGTCAACAACAACAAAAAACACAGACAAACCTTATAGGATGGTCTGGCACACTTTCTGCAAACCTCTACACCCCAAGGTAGAGGAGGAGTGATTACGTAAGTAAGTTTTATTGATTCTCCTTTCCACTTCAAGTAAAGGATAGAGTGACCACTACAGCTGGCCCATTACAGAAAGACTATATCAGCATTTTGCAGTGGTCCTTTCTTAGCAATGGTTCTGCATGATGAGGTTGTTAGTCCAATGCTTAAATCATCCTTATGGCATGCTCTAAAGGTTATAGTGCTCATTTCAATGGCCAAGTTCATCACACAGGAACTCTTCTGACAGTGAAATCATCAAATTGATCATTAGGAGAAAAATGACTGCATATGCCTTACGAGCTTTATCAGAACATTCTGGTTTTAAAGGATCAGAGACTATCACTTCTTCTAAGCTCCTGTCAATATCATTGGGGGGGGGGGGGGGGGGGGGGGGGGGGGGGGGGAAGTGGTTAATTCACTGGCTTCCCAGTCAGGCGATCAAGGTTCAAATCCCTAGTTAGTGTGGGATTTTTGTTCTGATCACAAATCGTCCCCTGTGATCGACCCAGCCACAGAAATTGGGTACCAGAAAAACTAGTGAAGTAAAGGTGGTCGGCGTGATGCTGACCACATCATTCACTATGTGCCGTTGGTTACAAAATAATATGGGCCTAACACCATATTTAATATGCGCTGCACGACGCGACTGGATCGTTACTTTGACTTTACCTGTCAATAGCATAGTGAGAAGACGGAAGCCGAGCTGGCAGAGGCTATGTGTTGTGCATGTCCTGTAAGCATTTAATTAAAAACTGAGATAAAGTTAAAAGTAGTACCAATGCATACACTGATGTTAGGGATCAAGATGCTGAGCAGCGCATGAGCTGCAGCGGTCAGCGAAACCAGAACTGCCAAGACCCTTCTATGCCTACATGCAGTGATCCTGGACAACAGGCTGCAACAGAGCAGACTGGCTAAGGAAAAAGGATCGAAGAGGGAAGGCTAACCCGGTACTCAAAAAAAGCCTGCTGAAGTCGGATGTGTCGGGCCAAAAGGTGCAAATATTGGTGTCAAGCTGTAAACTACGACACAACGCATTCCATTCTCTGGAATACATTCTGCTACTTGCAAAGTCCTTTTCAGGGCTTGGTAGCGGGCGATTGAGAACGAACAAAACCAAGCCACACTGCTGTCAGGGATGAAGTTTTAGAGACTTTATTGTACAAGGCAACATCAAGTTTCTGAGGTATGGTAGCCAGTTCCTTTTCTCGCTGTATTTCTTTCCCTGACAGTAAGTGAGCTACCCATTTACAGCTGGGTCAACTGGATCATACCAGTAATGTAATGGGAGTTGAACCATCCATTGTAACTTATCGTGAAAAGTGAGTGCTCTACCACTATGCTAATACTAATCAGACACTCGGAATTGAGATTTTGTCTTTGATTCCACGCCCAGCTATGACAACATTTGTGATTACAAACATGTTTGACAATATGATAATACCTGTTTGATTATAAGCGGTTCCAGGTGAGACTAGCTGTTCTTGCTGACACATGACTCCAACAGATGTGAGCTCGGCATGTTGACAATCCCACCGCTTGTGCTTATCTGAACTGTTGCTCTCCTCATCCCAGCAGGATGTGTTCACAGCCACTGAGTTGTAGCTGACAGCCTTGGGGAGCCTGACCACATCGCTGGCCACACTCACAACTGAGACTGGCTTTGACCCAGCAGTCAGGTGTTGTGCCTGCAGGATTTGAATCTGTTGCTGAAGTTGTTTGAGCTGTTCATTCTGTTGGATTAACACAGCACGGACTTCTGCAGGAATCTGCTCCCACTTTATGTTTTCTATGCAAGGCTGTGACGGAGAAGAACCTGGTGGGAATGGAAACTTAGGGCTCACGGAGGCAGCGATATGCTCTGGTAGACCAGCACCCAAGGATGTTACAGCTGGTGGTTGGAATGGAAACATAGGACTCTTGGAGGCAGCACTATGCTCTGGTAGACCCGCACCCAAGGATGCTACAGCTTGTGGTTGGAATGGAACCACAGAGGCAGGAACTTGTTCTGGTACAGATAGGCTCAACCTGTCTGAAGTGGTGCTGAACCCACTGTCCTCTCCGGCCGACCTGCAGATAATGTTGGTACTATGGTGACTGAAAGGACTGTTACTAGATTCGTGACATTTAAGGTCTATATTGTTAAGTTCTAAAATGTCTACTCTTTGCGATTCTAGATGCTGACCTAATTTTTGAAGGGAACAGAATGATGATGATGATGAAGTTTCTTCATTTATAGTCTTTAAGGTAGCTCTATGCTGGAGGCAGTCTCTATTGGAAGCAGCTTGAATGTGTTGAGAGACTGCAGTCAGTTGCTGATTACTACTTTGTGTTTGCATGTTAGCTGGATGTGCTTGTATGCTATTAGCTAGAGACACAGTTCCTGGCATATGTGAATGACTCTGCGCTGGTCTGGGTGATGATGTTACAGGTTGACAATTACTAAAATGTTGGATCATCCTTGAATTGAGATGGTGAGGTGGGTAGCCAGAATGTGGCCTATTCTTGTCCAATTCTAAGACTTGACCGCCACCATTCCTGGTCTCTGAAAGTTGAGAATTTTGATTGCAGGATACTGTAGATGTATTCAGGTGATGGTTGTAGTTGTTATATGAGTCAGATGTTGCTACAGAAGTTGTCAATGCTTGTCTGTTCGCAGGAAAGGACTGTGTGAACTGTTGAGGCATTAGCGAGCTAGCGTTGGTGGAATTCTGCAGAGTTCTGGGGTGTGCTAGAGGTATGTTAGTCTGACTTAATTGACCAGCCATAGAAAAGTGAGGTCCATTTTGTTGTGAAGGTATCATAGCTTGAGGGGATGACTGAAGAGATATTGATGTTGGTAGACACTGGCCAGTTTGTCGAGCAGCTGAATACTGGTGAGATAAGATTGGTCTAGTCTGCGAGGAGTGCCTGGTATGTTCTCCAGCAGGAAGGCCAAATACCGGACAACTGTTCTTAGTTTGTGCTGGAAAACTTTGTCTTAGAGGCTTCCCCATGTGGGATGTCAGCTCCTGTGGATGTTGGGAGATGGACTCATAACTAGGTATTCTGTGTGACTGGCTGGGATAGCTGTAACTCTCATAGGCTTCTGTCCACAACACAGAGACATCTGGCACCATTGGTTGAAACACAGGGACCTGAAAAGAGAAAAATGTTTGCTGTCACAATGAAGCCCTAGAAGAAGACAAGATATTTGCATAGGATGGTAGCTGTTCTCTCTTACATGATTCTTCTGTAACAATTTTTATTACTCATTTGATATTCAATCTTGCTATTTCTTCTTCTTCATTCATCCTCAGATCAAGGTCCCGGTTTCTCTTACAAAGGACACTGTTGTTTGTAATGCTGTTTTATCTCCATACAGCTTTTGTCTCATATCTGTCTCGTATGGCCAGTATTGTTCTCTCTCTACCTACGTTTGCAGCTTTGTAGGATGTGTTCCATGGTTATGGTATGCTCCCCACATGGACACCTGTCATCATCAGTCCCAATTTTCATTTTGTTGTAAGAATGACCCTTGAGTCTTATGTCCAGTTTCCAGTCTGAAGATGACGACTTGCCTCTCTCTAGTTAAATCATAATTTTATTTTCCGAAGTCGGGATGCTGATCAGCCCATTTCCCCCCGAAATTGGCTTTCATTATGGTCTTGGTCTCATACGCTATGCTCATGTCTGTTTGTAGCGAAGCTCCTACACACTTTGCTAGTTTTGTCTGCATCTTCATTACCTTTGATATTGCTGTGGGTGGGGAACCACCTTGGGTGTTCTTCTAAGAGCTGTGTCAGAGAGTACATGCATTGCTCGAAATCTTCCTCTGTTTATTGTTTTAGCACTGCTAATACTGACGAGGTATCAGTCAGGAATACTATGTTATCTTGGTGAATATCTTCATCTTGGATTACAAGTTCGACAACAGCCTTCAGTGTCTCTGCTTCGGCACAAAAGTTATTGGAGTATGTTCCCATTGTTAGTACTCAAGTTTGTTTTTTTCTTCTCTGTCCCCTTAGTCTGTCATAGGCCCTTCCACCACCATTTAATGTGGCTTTGTTAACTAAGCCATCTGTGTTTTTTGTTTTTGTGTGCCTTATTTTCTCTATTCCCCAAGGCGGTGTGCGTTACACTATGTTTTTATTTTGCGCTTGTCAGCCCAGCGCATCCGACTTCGGCATGCATTTTATGCAAGTGCCTGCTTCCTCCTGCATATTCTAAGGGTTTGATTCCCCGGGGATACCAGGTATTGCAAACAAAAACTGCCAGACCGAAAAAGAAAGCAGAGATACTACCCTAAGCTTCATAACGAAAAGCTACCCAAGCATGGACTGGACCCATGCATACACCGACGGCTCTGTAACAAACACTACACAGAACGGAGGGGCAGGAGCATTCCTGAACCTACCAAATGGCAGAAAAATAACACTGTCATTCGCTACTGGTAAGTACACGAGCAATTTCAGAGCAGAGGCAGAGGCACTGAGGGCGGCAGTGGAAGAAATGGTAACACACAGTGAAAATGAGAGCCATATAGTCCTGCTGACAGATGCTCTCGAAGTAGTCACAGCGCTAAAAAGCCAGAAAAACACTGAGCTTAATGACTTAAGAGCAGCACTCTGCAAACTGTGCCAACAGTCCGCACCAAAAAGGGTAGTGGTACAGTGGGTTCCGTCACACTGCAACATCCAAGGCAACGAGGAGGCAGACAGACTGGCAAAAGAAGGTGCAAGGCTACCACAAATAGATACCAGTATGACGTACGAAGAGTCAAAACGGCTTATCAAAGCCAGGTACATGTCCAAATGGGAAACCGAACATACTGGTTACACCAAAAACGATGCCTATTACCAGTTGAACCGAAGAGAGCAGGTCGTTGTCTTCAGACTTCGCACTGGCCACAACAGACTGAGGTACCACCTCTTCAACAAATTGAAGATAGGGTGTACCGACGAATGCCCGTGCGGTACTGGTAAAATGACCACTGAACATCTGCTGCAGAACTGCCCGACATACGAGGATCAGAGAGAGCAGATGTGGCCATTGCCAGTGGAACTGCAAGACAAGCTCTATGGTAGTGGCGAGAGTCTCAGGATGACCGCCGCTTTTTTCGAGAAAATAATGGTTACTGTCTGACTGTGTACGCAGAAGAAGAAGAAGAAGAAGATTCCCCGGGGTAATGGCCGGTGCTGTGATGGGAGAACGAACCAGCACCTTAGGGTTGTGAAGCGTGTCACTTAACCACCAGCCCACGCCGTACCCATGTTTCCGGTGGGTATTTTTGCCTAAGATATACATCTTTGATAAATACCCCTTTCTAAATCTGTCTAAGTTCCCTTCTTCTTTATTCCCTCTACTATCTCAGGGATCTGGCTTAATTAGTTGATAGTTGTGGGTGGTGAATGTGTGCTGTTTATCATGCTTACCTTTTCTGCATGTGGTGTAGGTGCACATCTGGGCTCCAGATCCTCTTGTCCAGGTAGATAGTTCCCCCTTGTATCAGTCATGACCCTGAAAGTGAAGATAGCCAATACTTAACTGTGTTCATAATGGTATACCTGGACAATGTGAGGCCCTCATAATGAATTCTATCAGATACAACCTTCTCCCTGTGTATGTGTACTCTTTGGAGAGTTCTTTGTTTCTTCTTTAACAAATGTTCAATGCAACGCTAGAGTTCCGTGAAAACTCTAAGGGTTCCACGAGACAATTCAATATTTTTTTTAAACTTACCTCACAGGGAGGAAGACAACGTCTGGTCAGGCAAAATATAATGATCAGACATGTTAGTCAGGCAAAATATACTGGCCAATACCCTCACCTTGGCTTCCTCGTAGCCTTTCCTGGAAACGGGATGTTTTCATGGCAGCCTGGCGAACGAGGTGAGGGATTGACACGCAGATGAAGCCAAGCATAGCACAACCACCTGGAGGATCCCAGTCCACCTGCGTCAGCACGCTCTGGATGCGAGGAAAGCTACTGCAACCCGCCATTTAACGTCCTTTTTAGGGCGCACAATAGAGTAAACCTACTCATTATGGGAATTCGAAACAACAACAAACTTACTTCACAGTTATGGCGAGAGACAGAGCAGCTCTGTATGTCAGTGCACATTTAAAATGCTATCATTTCAAACTGTCAGTGCATATGTAATATGCTATTATTTCAAACTGTCAATGCACATGTAATATGCTATCATTTCCATTTCAAACTGTTTTAGCAGACGATATTTTGTAGCTGTACTATTCTTCTTCTTCTTCTTCTTCATCGTACGCAGTCAGACATCAACCTTTATTTTTTCGAAAAAAGTAGCGGTCTCGTGAGGCTGTCGACACTGCCATAGAGCTTGTCTAGTGTTGCCACTGGTGATGGCCACATCTGCTCTCTTTGATCCTCGTATGTTGGGCAGTTTTGCAGCAAATGCTCAGCGGTCATTTTCCCGGTACCACACGGGCATTCATCAGTGCCACCTATCTTCAATTTATTGAATAGGTGGTACCTCAGTCTATTGTGGCCAGTGCGAAGTCTGAAGACCACGACCTGCTCTCTTCTGTTCAACTGGTAATAGGCATCGTTTTTTGTGTAGATAGTATGTTCGGTTTCCCATTTAGTCATGTATCTAGCTCTAATAAGCCGTTTTGACTCTTCGTATGTCATACTAGTATCTGGTTGTGGTAGTCTTGCACCTTCTTTTGCCAGTCTGTCTGCCTCCTCGCTGCCTTGGATGTTGCAGTGGGATGGAACCCACTGTACCACTACCCTTTTTGGTGCAGACTGCTGGCATAGTTGACAGAGTACTACTCTTAAATCATTAAGTTCAGTATTTTTTTGGCTTTTTAGTGCTGTGACTACGGCCAAGGCATCTGTAAGCAGGACTATATGGCTTTCATTCCTTTTACCTGTCACCATTTCTTCCACTGTCGCCATCAGTGCCTCTGCCTCCGCTCTGAAATTGCTTGTGTATTTTCCAGCAGTGAATGACAGTGTTATTTTTCTGCCATTTGGTAGGTTCAGAAATGCTCATGCCCCTCCGTTCTGTGTAGTGTTTGTTACAGAACCGTCGGTGTATGCATGGGTCCAGTTCATGCTTGGGTAGTTTTTCGTTATGTAGCTCAGGGTAGTATCTCTTCTTTCTTTTTCAGTCTGGCAGTTTTTGTTTCCAATACCTGGTATATTTTCTACCACCTCTGGAAATATATGCTGCCTCCAGGTAGGTTTTCGTACAGTAGGGATGGGCTTTGGTGTTGTTAGTGCGTTCATGGGGTCTTCGTGCATCTTGCTTTGGCTATTTCTGCAAAATTTCTACGCTTTAGTTTCCCATTTCCGAAATTGTTTAGTCTCTGGTGCATTGGATGGTCAATCAGTCTTCTGAGTTTCTCTGATTACTGCTGGGCTTTGCAGTCTCTTCTGTTGGTCATGGATTGTAGTTTTGTAATCTTTTCAAGTTCTACAATTGGCACCGACTTCATGCCTCCTGTTATAACTCTCATGGCTTGGTTTTGGAGTTTGCTAATTTTATCGAAGTTCGCCTTGTCCATGCTGTTGTCCATGCCGCAATGCCATACTCGAGAACTGGTCTCACTCTTCCAGTGTACAGTTTCTTTAGTATACTTTCGTCTGCTCCCCAGCTTGTGCCAGCAAGTTTCCTCATGATTGCCATTCTTTCTCTGGCTTTCATTCGGTTTCTCTCGATCTGACTTTTCCATGTCATGCGCCGATCAAATGTGACTCCCAGGTAGTTTGGGTTGTCGTTTGGCTGCAGGTATTTGCCGTTAAGACTTAATTTGGTGTTTTGGGGTTGTTTGATAGCGAGAATATTGTACATGTCGTTTTTTCCTCGTTTATTTTGACCAGCCATGAGTTCGCCCACTCTTCCAGCGATGTTAGGGCCGTCTGCATCCGATTTCTTGCTATGGTGAGATTCTTTTCAGAGGTCCACATAGCCAGATCTTCTGCAAATATTGAGCTATGGACTCTTCTTGGTATATTCTCTGTTATGTTATTTATATACACCAGGAAGAGTGTGGGTGACAGTACTCCCCCTTGGGATACTCCCTGCTCAAGTGTCACCTTTTTGCTCATCTGCCCTTGTACTTGAACTCTGGCTGTTATGTTTTTGAGGTAGTGACTGATCCATTTGTACATTTTCCCACAAACTTCACTTCTTCTTAGCTTGACCTCTAAGTCCCTCTTTCCAGACTTTGTCAAATGCCTTTTCTAGGTCCACCCAAACCGCTACTGTGTGTTTTTGCTCCTGGTAGGCATCTTCTATTTCCTGGGCTATAAGGATGACCTGATCCTCAGTGGATCTGTGCTGTCTAAAGCCTGCTTGCTGTGGAATTAGTATGTGTTTTTCTTCTAGATGCCACATCAGTCTGGTGTTTATCATACGTTCCATCAGTTTGCCTACGCAGCTCAGTAGGCTGATAGGCCTATATCCATTTGGATCTGTTTTGTCTTTTCCTTTCTTTGGTACTGGTACAAGTACTGCGTCTTTCCATGCCTGGGGTACAATACCCCTTTTCCAGCTTTGGTTCAGGACTGATAGTAGTTTCCTCTTTGCTGTTTGGCCCAGCCCCATCAGCATTTCGTTTGTTATCCCGTCTTTTCCGGGAGATTTCCTTTTCTTTAAAGTTCTCATGGCCTCTTCCATTTCATTCATTGTTAATTTTGCCATCATATGCTCTTCTGGTGCCATATTGATGTTGTCGTGCCCCTTTTGCTCTTCACTAATGTCTGTATGCCTATCTGCAGGGACATCAATGTGGTTTGCTCTGGCATAATGTTCAACAAAGGCGTTTGCTGCTTTTTTTCCAGTGAGCATGTTGTCACTCTGTAATTTGTTTGTTTGATGGAGTTTCGTCATTCATGGCTCTGACTAACTTCAATAGTTTGTTCCCTTCTTTGTCTAAATTGAGGCTTTCTGTTTTGTTTTTCCAGCTTTCTCTTGCTGTTTGGTTTAGAGTGTATTTGTATTTTGCCGTGGTGGCTTTGAGGGCGATATTTGCCTCCATAGATTGTTCTCGCTCTGCCATGTTCCTAGCATTTGTGACTGCGTCTTCCGCTTTCTGCAAATCATCATTCCAATAGGGCTTATAATTTTTCCTTGCCCCTCTTGGGATGGTTTCAGTGGCAGCTTGCATTATTGCTTTGCTTAGGCTTTCCACCATGAGCTTCATTTTGTTATTCAGTGTGTTGATGGTTTCACACAGCCCATCTGTCAGGCTTGCAAATCTGTCCCAGTCGGCTCGTTTGTAATTCCAACGTGGGAGCGGTTTTGTTTCCTGTGGGCCTACTTCCATATCAACTTCTAGCCTAATTGGCTGTACTATTCAACATAGCTAATAAATACTTTTGTACATATCATAAATTAAAATCTATCAAAATATGACAATCATTACTTTATTGACAGCTTACTGACTGCTATAATGTACCTTGATCTGTAGACATCATCATTTTGATTATCACCTCAATCCACTGTAGTTCAAGATCCTCAATTTTTGCTAACACTAGAATCTATTCATATGTAGGAGGTCTTGCTTTGTATACATAGCCAGCCCCAGCCTGCAGGATCCACCTGGAAAATTGTAGCTCCCATATCCTGGACATTTGATAACACCATTCTTTTTCTAGCTGGCCTCCTGAATCATGAGGATGGTGGAGTCACGTGCACATTTGTTTAGAATTGCCTCGTATCGGGTAGCACTGCAGCAATTCCAATATGTACATTCTTAAAACCAAGTCCTTCAACCTTTTTCTCTTCCCAACCCTTCTCTTTCTCTCTATGCTTTTGTCTCTCCTTCTGCATCTATCTTTCTTCAAGTCATCAACTGCAGACTTCAGAATGGGAGCATGATCTCCGTTAGCTCCTGCAATGGCTCTTATTTGTGGTTTGTCATCAGAGCTTCCCTTCTCCCAGAAAAGCTGCATGTCAGGCTAATGAGTATCCTCTATCCGGTATGTCTTTGATATTTACTCTAACCTACTTAGGTCACATCATGATAGCAATGCCACCATGTGTGTCTTTCCATTTTATCATGAAAGTATTAAAATATAATCTGCACATTCTAACTAACTGATCCCTTGTGGAGCTGCCAATCCTAAATTTTGATTACATGTGGCTGTGGAGTCGGTTGTGACAAGTTCTAAGACGCAGTATGACAATCTGCTCTTGCCTACTTATATTATGATAGTCATCTTGTATTTGTGTTGGAAGCTCTCTCATTGATTTAATCATCTTTTTCTTTGATGGCATGTGACTAGTACATCTGGTTGCTTGTCTGCAGCCCCTTCCCTTGCCAGTGTGTCAACTCTCTCATTTCCTGGTATTCTGCAGTGAGACGGTATCCACTGCACCAGGATTCTGCGCTGGTTGCTCAATGTTGTCAATAAAACTTGTAGATCTGACAGCTTCCCGGATGATAGTGCTTGGAGTACTGATTTTGCATCTGTCAGAAGTACCACAGGATACAGGTCAAGGTTGGTGTTCAGAAATTTTTACGTCGCCAATTTCATTGCTTGTTTCTGCATCGTAATTATGGCAGAATTTCCCTGTTGGTGCTGCAACTGTTTCCATAGTGTTATTTGGGTATTTTATATACACTCCTGCTCGTCCATTCTTTACTGCATTCTGTGCTGACCCATCAGCGTATACTCAGGCCCATAGATCCTGTGAATATTCTTCATCCAAGAGAACTGAGAGTAATTGTCTTACGTTGCACACTGTTCTGTTCCTCCTTGCCTAGTATTCCCTGAATGGTTGTTTGGACTCGTACTGATAGTCTATACTGCTCTCTCCAGGGTGATTGTTCTGGCACAGTTTTTAAATGAATATCAATTTCAGGCAGTTCTGTGGCATGTCTACGAAGTTGTTTGGCTTGATGTACAAAGCTACTTCTTTGTAATCATGCAATTGCTAGGTCCTGAAATCTATCCTTTATTGGCTGACTCAGCACACAGTTGAACTTTTCTGCCTGTGTTAGCATCTTTGTGTCTCTACGTTCCCATAGTGCTTGCATCCTCCCTAGTTTCCCCATCTCCACTTTAGGTGTTGATTTCATTGCCCCTGTAATAACCCTTAGAGCCTTATTGTGTACCTTATGTAACTCTTTCAACGTAGTGTTTGATGCTGGACACCACGCAGCTGATCCATATTCCAGATGTGGTCGTATGCCCTGTTGGTAAACACTGCTAAGCATTTTCTCTCTGGCTCCCCATGTGGTTCCACTTAGTTTTCTCAGGATGGCTAACTTCCTTCTGGCTTTTTCTGCTGCCATGTTAACGTGTTGTCTCCAAGACAGCCTATCATCAAATGTAACTCCAAGGTAGGTGGGCTGTTTATCTTTTCTTAGTAGCTCTCCATTTATCTTGATGTCTCCTGTTTTTTGTTTTGGAGAGAGGGTGAAGAGCGTAGTGTTGCATTTATCTGTGTTGATGCTAACGCACCATTTATTTGCACATATGGTTAAAGCATCTATTGCTTTTTGTAGCATTTTGGTGGCGACTATTGCAAATTCATCAGTGCACCATATCGCCTGCATACATTGCCACATTCAGTACACTTGGCAGTTCGTTAATCAGCTCATTAATGTAGACTATGAAAAGTACAAAACTCTCTAATAATGATGTTATACACATGACCATACAACTCTCATTGTGACAAAACTATCTAATAAAGATGTTATACACTTGACCACACAACTCTCTAATAATGATGTTATACATTGTGACAAAACTCTCTAATAAAGATGATGTACATGACCATCTTAGATAAATCAGTATGTAATGTGACAGAAGAAGCATTACCCATACTTGGTCTTAGCAGCATCAAAGATGTCGACCTTGCTGCCAGTATGTACAGGCTCCATCTCAACTTCAACAAAGCTACCACTACCAGGATTTGTAAGCACCTAAACAAGAAACAAAAAGAAACGATACAAAGATGCCTTAAAATCTTCTTTGAATAATTTCTCCATTTATGTCATTGTCCGGGAGCTGTTTGACCCAAACTGCTCAGCCTGACGCATTGGCATCAATCATGATGCTTGCATTGCTGAGCAGAGAACCATTTCTGTTGCGCAGAAAAAGCTAGCTGCACCAAATGACAGAATGCAAGGCAGCCCAATTACTAGCAATGATCATGTGTGCCCTACGTGTGATAGAGTTTGTCACGTTCAGATCAGACTATACAGTCATATGCTGTTATCTCAACCACTAAACAGACTGAACTTAGAACATTTGGTCTCTCAACCCCTAAACAGACTGAACTCACATCTGTTATCTCAACCCCTAAACAGACTGAACTCACAACATTTGGTCTCTCAACCCCTAAACAGACTGAACTTAGAACATTTGGTCTCTCAACCCCTAAACAGACTGAACTCACATCTGTTATCTCAACCCCTAAACAGACTGAACTTAGAACATTTGGTCTCTCAACCCCTAAACAGACTGAACTCACAACATTTGGTCTCTCAACCCCTAAACAGACTGAACTCACAACATTTGGTCTCTCAACCCCTAAACAGACTGAACTCACAACATTTGGTCTCTCAACCCCTAAACAGACTGAACTCACAACATTTGGTCTCTCAACCCCTAAACAGACTGAACTCACATCTGTTATCTCAACCCCTAAACAGACTGAACTTAGAACATTTGGTCTCTCAACCCCTAAACAGACTAAACTCACAACATTTGGTCTCTCAACCCCTAAACAGACTGAACTCACATCTGTTATCTCAACCCCTAAACAGACTGAACTCACAACATTTGGTCTCTCAACCCCTAAACAGACTGAACTTAGAACATTTGGTCTCTCAACCCCTAAACAGACTGAACTCACATCTGTTATCTCAACCCCTAAACAGACTGAACTTAGAACATTTGGTCTCTCAACCCCTAAACAGACTGAACTCACAACATTTGGTCTCTCAACCCCTAAACAGACTGAACTCACATCTGTTCTCTCAACCCCTAAACAGACTGAACTCACAACATTTGGTCTCTCAACCCCTAAACAGACTGAACTCACATCTGTTCTCTCAACCCCTAAACAGACTGAACTCACAACATTTGGTCTCTCAACCCCTAAACAGACTGAACTCACATCTGTTCTCTCAACCCCTAAACAGACTGAACTCACAACATTTGGTCTCTAAACCCCTAAACAGACTGAACTCACATCTGTTCTCTCAACCCCTAAACAGACTGAACTCACAACATTTGGTCTCTCAACCCCTAAACAGACTGAACTCACAACATTTGGTCTCTCAACCCCTAAACAGACTGAACTCACATCTGTTATCTCAACCCCTAAACAGACTGAACTCACAACATTTGGTCTCTCAACCCCTAAACAGACTGAACTCACAACTGTTCTCTCAACCCCTAAACAGACTGAACTCACAACATTTGGTCTCTCAACCCCTAAACAGACTGAACTCACATCTGTTCTCTCAACCCCTAAACAGACTGAACTCACAACATTTGGTCTCTCAACCCCTAAACAGACTGAACTCACATCTGTTATCTCAACCCCTAAACAGACTGAACTCACAACATTTGGTCTCTCAACCCCTAAACAGACTGAACTCACAACTGTTCTCTCAACCCCTAAACAGACTGAACTCACAACATTTGGTCTCTCAACCCCTAAACAGACTGAACTCACATCTGTTCTCTCAACCCCTAAACAGACTGAACTCACAACATTTGGTCTCTCAACCCCTAAACAGACTGAACTCACATCTGTTCTCTCAACCCCTAAACAGACTGAACTCACAACATTTGGTCTCTCAACCCCTAAACAGACTGAACTCACATCTGTTCTCTCAACCCCTAAACAGACTGAACTTAGAACATTTGGTCTCTCAACCCCTAAACAGACTGAACTTAGAACATTTGGTCTCTCAACCCCTAAACAGACTGAACTCACAACATTTGGTCTCTCAACCCCTAAACAGACTGAACTCACATCTGTTCTCTCAACCCCTAAACAGACTGAACTTAGAACATTTGGTCTCTCAACCCCTAAACAGACTGAACTTAGAACATTTGGTCTCTCAACCCCTAAACAGACTGAACTCACATCTGTTCTCTCAACCCCTAAACAGACTGAACTTAGAACATTTGGTCTCTCAACCCCTAAACAGACTGAACTTAGAACATTTGGTCTCTCAACCCCTAAACAGACTGAACTCACATCTGTTCTCTCAACCCCTAAACAGACTGAACTCACAACATTTGGTCTCTCAACCCCTAAACAGACTGAACTCACAACATTTGGTCTCTCAACCCCTAAACAGACTGAACTCACATCTGTTCTCTCAACCCCTAAACAGACTGAACTCACAACATTTGGTCTCTCAACCTCTAAACAGACTGAACTCACATCTGTTCTCTCAACCCCTAAACAGACTGAACTCACAACATTTGGTCTCTCAACCCCTAAACAGACTGAACTCACATCTGTTCTCTCAACCCCTAAACAGACTGAACTCACAACATTTGGTCTCTCAACCCCTAAACAGACTGAACTCACATCTGTTCTCTCAACCCCTAAACAGACTGAACTTAGAACATTTGGTCTCTCAACCCCTAAACAGACTGAACTTAGAACATTTGGTCTCTCAACCCCTAAACAGACTGAACTCACAACATTTGGTCTCTCAACCCCTAAACAGACTGAACTCACAACATTTGGTCTCTCAACCCCTAAACAGACTGAACTCACAACATTTGGTCTCTCAACCCCTAAACAGACTGAACTTAGAACATTTGGTCTCTCAACCCCTAAACAGACTGAACTCACATCTGTTCTCTCAACCCCTAAACAGACTGAACTTAGAACATTTGGTCTCTCAACCCCTAAACAGACTAAACTCACAACATCTATCCTCTTAACCGATAAATAGATAGACTCACCAAAACTATTATTGATATATATATATCCGTTACAGACTGGACTCACCTTATCCATGTTAATAACTTCATGCCCTGAACTAAGCTCAAACTGGAGACTGGTGTTGCTAGTTTCACACTGATAGAACTCCGGTCTAGAATGCAGAGGTGTGTACAGTACTAGTAGAAATGGCTCTGGGGGAACACAAACCCTGGGGACAGATATTTGTCAATGTCAGCGAGGTAGAGAAATTACTTTTATTTGCTGGCTTAGTCACTCCTTCTACCCTAAGGTGTAGAGGTTTACCCGAGATATCACCAGACTGTTCTCACTGCCATCTTTCTCCTGACCTGTTTTTAGTCCAGTTCTTGGTCTCTCAGGGATTGCCGCATGTTGTCTTTTCATCTTCTTCTTTTTCTTCTTCATACGCTGTCAGATGTCAACTTGAATTTGTTAGAAAAAAGCAGCGGTCATCCTAAGGCTGTCGACACTGCCATAGAGATTGCCTAGTGTTGGCATTGGTGATGGCCACATGTGCTTTAGCTGGTCCTTGTATGTCGGCAATTTTCGCAGCAAATGTTCAGGGGTCATTTTCGCTGTACCACAGGTGCATTAGTCAGTAGCATCTATCTTCATTCTATTGAATAGATGGTACCATAGTCTGTTGTGGTCTGTGCGGAGTCTGAAGACCACCACCTGCTTTCTTCTGTTCAACTGGTATTAAGCATCATTTTTTGTGTAGCCAGTATGCTGTTTCCCATTTGTCCATGTATCTGGCCCTAATAAACCTTTTGGACTCTTCGTAGGTCACACTAGAATCTGGTTGTGGTAACCTTCCACCTTCTTTTGCCAGTCTGTCTGCCTCCTCGTTGCCTTGAATGTTACAGTGGGATGGAACCTACTGTACCACAACTCTTTTGGGTGTGGACTGCTGGCATAGTTGACAGAGTACTGATCTTAAATAATTTAGCTTTGTATTTTTCTGGCTATTTAGTGCTGTAACCACGGACAGGGCATCTGTAAAAAAAAAAGATCAACTGATGCTATGCTTCCAGCCAGGTGAGGTTCATGAAGGAAATTCTGTATTTCAGATCTTCGTTGGTCCCCTACAGCTTTTCAAGCATATTTCTTTTGTTCTACTGACATGGCCAAACTACCGCAACTGTTTGGCTACACATCTTGTCCCTTGAACCACCTTTCTTAAGTACCTCATTTTTGAAGATTGTAGCAGATTTTATTCGGCTGTGGTCATTGCCCATGACTCGCATCTGTATGTCAGGGGAATTTATATATGTGGATCGGCGGAGACAGCAAACAAGTAAAAACTTGTTATTATTTTTAATAAAAAATACAAGATGTGCATTTTTTGTTTTCTTCATCTTGTACTTTTGACGCTGCTTGCAAAGATTAGAGACACCCTTATGATAAACTGCACCAAAGCACTTTGTACATTTTTAATGTGGTGTTTTCAATAGCAACTTGTTTTACATTATGAAGTTGTAAGCACAATACACAACCATGTTCAGTTGTCTTTTACAACATGTCTGAGGGGATGGGGAGGAAGACTTAACATCTGGTCAGGCAAAATATACTGGACAAGACTTTCACCTCGGCTTCCTAGTAGCCCTCCCTGGAAACGGGCTGTTTTCATGGTCGCCTGGCTAACAAGGTGAGGGATCAACGTGATCCCCGTAGTAGTAAGTGACACACAGATGAAGCCAAGCAAGCACAACCGCCTGGAGGACCCCGGTCCACCTTCATCAGCACGCTTTGGTTGTGAGGAAAGCTACTGCAACCCACCATTTAATGCCCTTTTCAGAGCGCACAAAAGAGTGGACATTCGCAAACAACAACAACATGTCTTGAAGGCTACAGCATTTTGAATTGCTCCCCGGGAATCCCACATATATTTTTGTTATATATAACCTTATAGAGCGAGAAAGTTCTAGACAGGATGATCTTCTCAATCAGTGTGGCATTTGGTGATGAAGTTAGGTGATCACCTAACAAAGTTTAGCCAAGCTGGTATTTGTAAAGGTAGTTTCATAGCAAACACTGCTACTGCGGATGAAGTGTTAAAGACTTTATTGTATTTGGTTTCAGCTTTTTATGAGGTGGAGTTCTCACCCAGCCTTTTCTTCCCCTGAAAACCAAGTTACAGATCTACATAACCTGCAAGGTTCCAAAATGTGGACTATTCTGCAGAGCGATCGGAAGTGCATTGAAGCCTTCCACATGCACATTTCTGCAGCGCACCGGTATTACCAGATGTAAAACAATGAAGTCATCCGACGAACAGGCCTTGAAATCACAGTCACTATGCTAAGCCATCGCTGTTTCGCCCTATTTGGACATGTAACCAACCTTGCAGAGGACATGCACGCCAACCAGCTCTTAACCATTTTTTTGCGTTCGCCTGATTTCTCTATTCCCTAAGGCAATGTACGTTGCACTGTGTTTTTATTTTGCGCATATCGGCCGAGTGCATCGAACTTCGGCATGCATTTTATGTGAGGGACTGCTTCCTCCTGCATTTTCTAAGGGTTTCTTCCCCAGGGTAACGGCTGGTGCTGTGATTGGGGAGTGACCCCAGCACCTTCGGATTGTGAGTCGTGTCACTTAACCACTAGCCCATGCCGTCCCCTTAACCCTTTCAAGCGCATAGGCACTTCTTCATCTTCGTCGATCAACTGATGCTTTGCTTCTAGTCCGGTGATGTTCATGAAGGAGACTGTGCGTTTCAGGTCTTTGCCGGTCCCTCACAGCTTTTCGAGCATGGTCGCTCCACCAGGCCAGACTGCCTCTCTTTGGTTCGCATAGGTAGAGCATTCTTGTAGAATATGTTCTGGTGTTTGCTTGGGTGCTCCACAATCGCACATGGCAGTATCTCTGAGACCCATTCTGTGGAGGTGGGCCTTGAGTCTACAATGCCCCGTTCTGAGTCTGAAGATCTTTGTCTACCCATCTCTGCCAAGTTTGTCTATGCTGTCATTTTCTGGCTTGTATTCTTTGTGCTGTTCTCTCTATTCTGTTCTCATGAATTGTTTGATGAGTGTCTTTGCTTCTCTGTAGTTCTGCGGATGGGGAATCCGCTTACCGCCACTTCCGGCTTTTGCGAGCTCATCTGCTTTCTTGTTTCCAGGGATCCCACAGTGAGCTGGAATCTGTTTTTTGAGACATCAATCCTATGTTGTATTTTATTTCATGTGAGAGTCTATCTTGTTTGTGGCTTGAGATGGCTTGGAGTACACTCCTGGAGTCTATTAGAATAACTGTTTTCCTCGTATTTATGTTTTGGCTGATAAGAATTCGAGTTGCTGCATGAACAGCTATTACTTCAGCTCTGAAATTGGTACAAGTCTCTCCTGCTGGTATGGAGTGATTTTCTATGTCGCCATTGGAGTGTTCGATGTAGATTTCACTGCCTCCCCTTTTATCGATCACCGAGGCAGATCCATCTGTGTACACATGTGTCCAAGAGTGCTAATAGGCCCTGAAATCAGCCGCTAGAAACCTAAAATTGCCACCCGCTATGACTAAAACTGACTTGTGTTTATATTTTGTGACAGTCTGTGGAATTTAATTTTCTTAACGTCTCTACATGACGGTGGCATCCACGCATGCTTAATTCATGTTCAACTGTAAGGTTATTTCCGATAGGTTAGACATTTGCAAAAGTTATGTTTAAACTTTGAATAATTTATTATAAGGACAGTTGGGCTTAAAGACCCGAGAAATGAATTATTATTTGATCAGTCCAATGATCACGGATCTGGATTTCTCGTGGATATTAAATAAATGTTCAATTCACAGACTTTGACATATAATATGAAAGCTATGTGTTAAGGAATTGACAGATATATTGGTGAAACACACAATGTGGCAGTACCAACAAATTTTTTTCCTCTTCAATATTCACCTCCACATTAATGTAATTTGACGCTTCATACAAATGTATAGACTTTATTATGAATACCTTGTGTCATAGACAGTTTAATTATGTGTTTTACAATATTTAGATTGTAATTTTGGCTCAATTTGTTCAAAATTCATTAATTTTATTTTTAATAAAACGTACAGAATTTAGACTTTTGATCCGGGTGGAAAGACACAAATATGCTAAATTATCCAGGACTGGAAATGACCCTCTCCATCATGGTCTCCACGATGGGCCCTTGTCGCCTAAGCGAATAACCTACCTACCTTTCTTTCTTTAAATGTAAGCAGAACGATGATAACAGAGACCGAACCAGCTACCACTGCCGCATGAAGCAAGTGCATGTGCCATTCCCCAAACCTAAACCCAGCCAAACTTACATCTACCTTAACTGGAGGTGTTTATTATCTTGGGGACCTCTAAACAATATTGTCTTGTTATACCAATTTTAGTTGATAGTGAAGGAAGTATATGTTCACCCCTGCAGATGTTCCCTTTACATGAAGTATGCATTCAAGCTTTTGCAGTGGTGGTTTCAATAGCAATAGTTTTCACATCATGAGGCTGCTAGTCCCAAGCACAACTTTAAGTCGTCTGAAATGATGATGCATCTAAGCCTCAATCATAAGTCTAATCTGACATAAAGGTGTATCTAAGTCTCAATCATAAGTCTGTCTCACCTGAAGCGAAGGTGTATCTAAGTCTCAATCATAAGTCTCACCTAACCTGAAAGTGTATCTAAGTCTCAATCATGCCTCACCTGAACTGAAGGTGTATCTAAGTCTCAATCATAAGTCTCACCTGAACCGAAGGTGTATCTAAGTCTCAATCATAAGTCTCACCTGAACCGAAGGTGTATCTAAGTCTCACCTGAACCGAAGGTGTATCTAAGTCTCAATCATAAGTTTCACCTGAACCAAAGGTGTATCTAAGTCTCAATCATAAGTCTCACCTGAACCGAAGATGTATCTAAGTCTCAATCATAAGTCTCACTTGAACTGAAGGTGTATCTAAGTCTCACCTGTCTTGAAGGTGTGTGTTATTGATGTATCTCAGACAAGCTGCCCACACAAATGGATGATGTATAAATTCAACACCAGATACCCATCTAAAAATAAACAAGACAAGAAAGTGTTATCTAATCAAATATCAACCAACCAAAACCTCTTCGGCTCCATGTCGAGCCCAACTCTTCAACAAACACCAAGTCATAAAATCTTGAGCTGCCAATATCTATTGAAGATTCGGTGTTTGAAGTTTCTACAGGATGGGATAGCCAGTTCCATGCCCAACACTCCTTAGCTGCCTCTTATGACATGCCTGGCAGGCTAGTGTTACTATTCTTTGCTTCCTTTTCGAGACTCATGCAGTACTTTGGTGAATAAGATATATGGTTTAATAAACAAGAGTTTGTTCCCCCTTTCATTCGCTTTATTTTTCTATTCCCCAAGGCTGTGTGCATTGCACTGTGTTTTTATTTTGCACCTGTTGGCCCAGTGCATTTGACTTCAGCGTGCATTTTATGTAAGGGTTTGCTTCCACGGGGTAATGGCAGGTGCTGTTGTTGGGAAGTGAACCCAACACCTTCGGGTTGTGAGCCGTGTCACTTAACCTTTAGCCCATGAAAATATAAATCAAATCTTGAAACTTTTCCTAAAATTATATAGTTACATTGGAAGCAGCAAATATTTGTTTGAAAAACACCCAGTTTCTTGCTGTTCTCTGCTTGCGGACCATCACTTTGGAAAGCTGCGATATATGCACCTTTTGGTTCAACACATCCGGTTTCAGCACTGAACATTTTTGGGACAGGGTTTGCTTTTCCTCTTCAATTCCTATTCTCTCGGCCTGGCTGCACAGCAGTAGTCTGTTTCCTAGGAGTCCATTCGGAGGTGGAATACGGTCTTGGACATCTCTGGGTCGCTGACCCTGATGAAGACAGTCAGCTATGAATCGTTGATTGATGCCATCTCGTTCACTGTATCTTCAGCCCAAATACAACCAGTGAGTGACAGTAGCTATTAGTATCCTTAACCGTCGCCAAATGCTGTGAGAGATTGAGCACCTAATGGGTCCGTCAATTCTCATCACATAATATATTTGTCTAGCGCAAGCCAGAGCATGTTGCTGTTGTCATCAAATCTGCTTGTATCTACGGTTCTTCGCCCTTTATTAATTTTATTTTGTAGAGGGTTTCCTTGGGGCGCATACTGATGAAGGTGGGCCTGGGACTTCTCGCTGAAGTGTAATCCAAGGCTTCTTCGTCTTCAGCATTCATCCTGAAAAGGACGCTGTGTCGCAGTTTACAGCAGGGCTTTGATATATGAACCTTTCGGCCAGACATCAAATTTCAGCAGGCCTTTTTGGGTACTGGGTTTATCTTTCCACTTGGATCCCTATTCTCGTAGCCAGACTACACTAGTGCAGTCTGCTTTCAGGGTCGCATCCTGGCAGCAGAATAGGGTCTTTGTCAGCTATGGTTTGCTGACTCTGATGCAAGCAGTCAGCTATGAGTCGCAGGCTGCTGTCAGCCCAATCACTGCTGCACCTTCAGCCCTATACAAAGCTTCTCAGTCGGCTCATCACTATGAGGATCCCAGTGTCGATCCATATCGCATGTGAACGCTGTTGTAACAACATGTTTCTAGGAGCATGTATAGTAAAGTAACCCATAGCATTACTGCCGTAGGGGTGTGAGGTGTTAGCGATCTCACATTTCAAAGGCTCGGCTATATGAGAGCGGTAGCCATCTCCTCTCCCTCACCGCTTTTCCTTCCCGGACTGAACCAGTAACTATTTAAGGCTGGGTCGACCCGGGAGCCATTGCGGTCTGAAAAAACATTACCGCCTCAACTGGGGAATGAACCCAGGACCACTCAGATGCGAAGCCAGCGCTAACCACTGCGCTACGCGGCTCCACAGTGCATGACGTGGGCATTAAACGGTATCTTATGATCAGTATGTTTCATGTATGTAACTGACATCAGCTGTAGCACCCAGACCCAACTCATAAACTTACGCTTTCTGCTATGGCATCACATTATGACAGAGACGTGGTTGGTGGCATATTCCCCAACCTAAACTTTCCTGTGTTTGATTACATGATGCAACAAGATCGCACCCCTACGGGAAGTAAACCCATTTACAAAAATTGCACTGAAATCGAATGTACTTGGTCATTAAAACAGTATACAATGTACCTCGCCTTAGTAGACAAGTAAAGGTGGTCCCATAACTAACACTGCTATCAGGGATGATGTGTTAGAAACTTTATGGTACGAGACTACAGCCTGTTTATGAAATGGGGTAGTTTCCTCACTGCATTTCTTTCCCAAAATCAGGTAAACATTTACAGCTAAGTTGACTGAAGTGTGCCTGTAACAGGATGAGTGAACCCTATATCTTTGCCATAAAAGTGACTGATGTACCACTGCACCAATCAGAGATGGCGAACAAACAAACAATCACCTTAACCCTCACGATGTGTGCGTCACCCCAAAGCGCCGGACACTGAGAAAATCATACAGCGCAGGTCGCCTGCGTGCGACCTAATAGCGACGGCTATTAATTGCAGAGAGTTCTGACTTCCGTAATGTGCGGCTAGATACCAACAATGGCATTTGGAAATTATTTCTCATGTTTTTCACTTGGACTTGACGATTCACCCATTGTTCAGAATGGGTGAGTCAAGTTTCTGCAACAGATTTTCTGAGGTAGATCTATTTAGATTGTTTATTTAGATACAATAATTACGTTTATAGTTGAATGGGACAGATACAGCCATTACGGTAAACATCGGTGTCAACAATTTTTTTTTCTTCAACCAAGGGACTCCGAAGGCAGGTGGGTTTATTTTGTGCAATTTTTCAATATGTCCACCTTCGTCTTCTTGTATCTCAGAAACTAGCACACACACAACAAAAACAATAACACCAGCAAATTCTTTATTCATTCATTTCTCTACTCACAAACAAATCATACCAATAAAAAGATTACAATCTCTCAAAGTCCACAAGTCACTATGATCATTGTTAAAAACGTGACGTGCTAAAAATAATGGAGCGGCAGAAAAAATGGTGGCAATTTTGTATGTAGAGTGGTAAAGGTTAAGCTTGTATCACAACTTACATGCCAATAACAGGTAAAACAGCAGTTTTCGGATCCGACTCTAACACCAATAACAGTTTCCTTGTGTTATCCATAGTGAGGTACCTGTATGAAAGGAGGAAAAATTAAATCAAGTCATATTAGATGAATAAATCCTATTCTTAAATCTTTTATAGCCAACCCCAGCTACTAAAATCAGTTGCCCATGGCAAGCGATGATGGTGATGTGATAGAGCAAGGGTGAGGAAGTTCCCCCATACATCCCAACATTATCAGTTGCCCATGGCAAGCGATGATGGTGATGTGATGATAGTGATGTGATGATAGAGCAAGGGTGAGGAAGTTCCCCCATACATCCCAACATTATCAGTTGCCCATGGCAAGCGATGATGGTGATGTGATGATAGTGATGTGATGATAGAGCAAGGGTGAGGAAGTTCCCCCATACATCCCAACATTATATATAAAAACATTCACCCATATACTCCGCACTTATATGCCAACATTCAGTGGTATGTGACACAGTTCACAAGCCAAACATGCATATGTCCGTATTCAGCAAAGTAGTACCCCTCTAAGAAGCAAACACATTTGTAAAATGCGTGCTGAAGTCGGATGCACTGGGCAGGATGGGAAAACAGTGCAATGCCCTCTGCCTTAGAAAACAGGGCGAATGATAAAATACAATTTATCAATATTCACCAACAGTGTCCAGTATTATATATACCAACATATCTCAAGATAACACCTCCGGTACTCTAGTGTCTGCCTGCGAATTTATCAGCAGGTCTCATCAACGCTGTGAAATAAATACATAGCTTAGATAGACCCTCGGAATAATAAGGTGCAAGTAGAGGTGGTTCCTCGTGTAGCAGGTAGCCTCTCATTTTCTTCATGGTTTAATTTGCTTTACACATGCAGTGTTCACTTTCAGACTTTATATCACTTCAATGTTCATTATGGGGAACTGAGATGGTAGTCCGGTCAGGCACAAAACACTGACCAGGAAGTTCCATCAGGGTCAGGTACAATACACTGACCAAGACCCACACCTCGGCTTTCTAGTAGCGTTCCCTGGAAACAGGCTGTTTTCAAAGCAGCCTGGCTGATGAGATGTGGATGGATGTGATCCCTGTAGTAGTGAGCGCCAGGCAGATGAAGCCAAGCATAGCACAACCGCCTGAAGGACCGGGGTTCACCTTCACCAGCCCACTCGGGATGTGAGGAAAGCTACTACAACCCGCCACTTAACATCTTTTTCAGGACGCACAAAAGAGTAAACTTACTCATTGTGAGCAACAACGATGTTCATTAAATGGGTACATTTGCATAAATAACAGCATCTAATGCAGTGAAAGTCTTGGAACATCCCCTCAAGTATGTATTGTCTTTCTTGACAATGAGCATGTTGTGCTAGGATGTGACTTTACACTTTACAGTCATATGAAATCTCATTTTGCAACACAAGCCTGATGCCGCCGCCATCTTTGCTTGAGATGGACAACTATTATTACATCCAGACTTTGAATACAAAGGAAATCATGAGATTCTTGTGGGTGTTCCAGGGTTATATTTTCTTCTTCCTTCTTTCTCAATCGCCCACTACCAAGCCCTGAAAAATAGCTTTGCAAGTAGCAAGATGTTGTCCGGAGAGCGGAATGTGTTGTTTTTACAACTTGACTGCAGTATTTGCACCTTTTCGTTCAACCCGTCCGAATTCAGCAGGCATTTTTTTAGCACCTGGTCATATGCCCTTTTCAATCCCTTTTCCTTAGCCAGTCTACTCCATTGCAGCCTGTTATCCAGGATCACAGCGTGGAGGTGTAGAAGGGTCATAGCAGCTCTGTTCCGCAGGTCCTGACGCTAGCAGTCAGCTATGGGTCACTAACCGCTGCAGCTCATGCGCCGTTCAGCATCTTGATACAGGGGTCATATTTTTTATTTTCTTGTTCGCCTTATTTCTCTAATCCCCAAGGCGGTGTGCGCTGCACTGTGGTTTTTATTTTGCATTTGTCGGCCCAGTGCATCCAATTTCAGCATGCATTTTATGTAAGGGTCTGCTTCCTCCTGCAAACCTAAGGGTTTGCTTCCCCGAGGTAACAGCCAGTGCTATGATGGGGGATTGAACCCAGCACCTTCGGATTGTGACACGTGTCACATTAATCACTAGCCACCGCCGTCCCCAACCAGGGTTATATCAATAACCTGAAGCATCGCCACGCTGATATGTCCTGATATAACCTAACCGACTGCGTCTGAGTTTGAAAAGGATGTACTTTTGTCAAAAAGAAAGTTATGCTTTTAACAAACAACAGCGCATCCAAACAGGCATTCTTTAAATTATTGAATTGCTTGATTAATGCACTAGATCTAGTAGTAACTATACCAGTGCTGCCACATATGATTCCATTGTGGTGTAACAAGTTGAGTACCCAGTATTTCACATGATGCATGGGTGAACATGTACCCAGGTCTTAGCTCACACACTTGCATGGCCAGATCCAGAGGACCAAGTAATGGTTGAATTCTTAGTTTCCTTGGGAGGGCCCAAATCCAGAAAATAGTATCTTAGACTTGTACATTTAGAGCCCCTCTTGATGGCAAAGAATGCACAATATACAGCCTCCTTTCACACTGAGTCTCAAACCAGTAGGGACCATCTGATTGTATGCTAGATTGGAATAGAATGTCCTGGTGTTGTTATAGCGCTCATAACTCTAATGCAACAATTTGCAGAAGGGCAGGAGAGCCACAAGAAAACCTTAGATATAAAGAGGACATTATCCTGCATCTCCGGCTAGAAAAACAATAGCAACCTCTGGACTAAGATTAGAGGGTTACTTTCACATGTACAAGAAATAGCTGTAACTTCTTATTTTTTAACACACTGACCCAGTTTTTGGAGTTCCTTGCATGCTGCTGAGACTTCTGGGACTGGCCAGATTTTTGGACAACGCTGTTAATGCAATGGGAACTGGAGTTACTGGTGTGCTCTTGAATGTCATTTCCATGGTAATCATATCAAAGTCCAAGTGGGTGAGTGAGGTCTGAGCACTGCTATAAAAGGAGCCCCAACCAGACAGGTGAAGGAAGCTACACAGGTCTATACTTTCTCTGCTTGAACACCGACTTTGTAAATGCTGTTAAAGAGATCACAAAAAACTAGTGTTAGAATAAATCCACATTTTTTTTTACAGATTTGTCTTTATTCCAGTACAATTGGTCTCCAATTTTCAATTTCCCGTTAGTATGGAAGTTTTCAATTGTATCCATGTTCAGTAGTTTTGCTGCATTTCCCACACTCAGTCAATAATTTAATCAATTGAAGCTGCACGGAAAATGAACATCAAAGATCGATAAAAATGTATATAGGTAATGATCAGTGACAGCAGCAGAAAAAAATGTGTGTGATTAGGTCACATTTCTATAATTTTTTTTTGTTTTCATTTTATCATATTGACCGTTTCTTGTTTGGACTACTGTTTTTCATAACTGGTAAACCGTGACTCACACATTTCTGGCCACTCTCAGGTATGACTGCCAACTTAATCGATTCACTTAGTAGAGCTGATATAATGACTCACATGTTTTCTTACATATTGTAGAGCTCATATATTGACACTGAGATCTTTTTTACAATTTTCTCCACACCAAGTATTCCTAAATTTATAAAAATACCTGTACTTACTAGTGGTAGTTTGACTTTGCAAACAAAATGTGTTCAGTCTGGAGTGAATATTTTATTTTTTTGACTTATTTACTATTCCACAAGGCGGTGTGCGTTGCACTATGTTTTTATTTTGCTCCTGTCGGCCCAGCGCATCCGACTTCAGTATGCATTTTATGTAAGGGTCTGCTTCCTCCTACATTTTCTAAGGGTTTGCTTCCCCGGGGTAACAGCCCGTGCTGTGATAGGGAACGAACCGAGCACATTTGAGTTCTGAGCTGTGTCACTTAACCACTAGCCCACACCGTCCCCAGCAATATGTGAATGTTAAACTAATTTTTAATTTATGTTGTGATTTATTGGCTGTCTTCGTTTATACTTTGTTCCTAATGAAGACCTTGTGGTATAATATAGGTGTCAATTTGTGTTTGTCCTAGTGCGGCCACTAAACAATTACATATACGTTTTTATTGACTTCCCATTTTCTGCTGCTATTCGCAAGATACTTGAGAATCAGAGGAAATCGAGAAACTGACAAACACCTGCACATTATTTTCATGATTCAGTCTGTTCATAACATTTCTTGAAAAGTTATATGATGACAATATATTTGCTTTAACTTTTCTACAATAAATTTAATGTATTTTTTAAATGCACATTCATCAGTCACTCTAAGGTGAAGAAGTAAATATTTTCAGGCCAAGTAATATGTACACTGTAGTGATTTTGACATTGATATCAGATCTTAAAGTTTGCGGATGACACAAAATTATGCGGCAGGGTCTCTTCTCCAGCAGAGGTGGATCTATTGAGATCAGATTTAGATACGATTAAAAAATGGTCTGAGAGCTGGCAGATGGAGTTTAATGTAGAAAAATGTTGTCATCCACATGGGAAGATCCAATAATGAATATAATTACAGGATGTGAGAATAATATTAGGACAATATAGAAGGAAAGAGAACTAGGAGTTATAATATATCGTACAGGTAAGGTGCGGGAGCAAGTCCAAGTGGCAGTGAAAAAGGTTAAAGCCATGTTCGAACCACGCTCGTGTCCAGTTTGACAGACATAGGTTTTTTTTCTCGTCCTTCCACGTATGAAAAGTAATGGCAACCTACCATATTGTACACTAGCCAATAAACGTATAACAGCCAAATATGTTGTAAAAAACGACATTCCGGTCATGCTACTTTTTTGTAGATTTGTAAAATCTACAGGGTTTCACTTTCTAGTTGTAGCTGCGATTAGCCCATCAAGATACATAACAAAGAAATAAAAATACACATGAAAATAAATCTAGTAATCAAATGCATCTAGCTAGTCTTCAAAATATAAAAAAAACACAGGAGATTACAAGTAAAGCAAGCTAAAATAAACACAGGAGATTACAAGTAATGCATGGTAAAATAAACACAAGATATTACAAGTACTGCATGGTAAAATAAACACAGGAGATTACAAGTAATGCATGAGAAAATATATGGTAGATAGAAATCAGGTATTAGAGGGGAGAATATATGGTAGACAGAAATCAGGTATTAGATGGGAGAATATATTACAGACGAACCACACAAAAACTAAATGAAATGAAAAATAACTAGGAAGCAATTACCTTCAAGGCATGAACATAGTCCTCCGCAGATGCAGCTCTCTCACTGGCTTTATTGTTTGTCACCTTGATACAACAATAGTCAAAAATATTTTCACTCTCTAAAAATGCAGTAAATAAATTATCCAGGAAGCCTAAAAAGTAATTATTTCATTCATATAAAAAACAGACAAGAGATGCGCAGAGGAAAGCCCATGCACAAAGACAACTTAATTCACCCATCAGAATCAGATGATAATAGTGACTCATACACAAAGACAACTGAATTCACCCATTAGAATCAGATAATAGTGACTCATACACAAAGACAACTTAATTCACCCATCAGAATCAGATGATAATAGTGACTCATACACAATGACAACTTAATACTTAGTACTCCTAGACCTAGTAACATTTATGTGTGTATATGTATATACAGGAAGAGAAAGAACCTGAACCAACATTGGAAGAAGGACGCTCTGCAATTTAAAGTCTGAAAAAGGGAAAGTCCCCAGGATGTGATGATATCCCAGCAGAGCTAATACAAGCAGGAGGAGAAGGCATGTGCTCGAATCTATCACAAGCTGTGTAAACAGATATGGCACAGTGCAGAGTGGCCAGAAGCATGGAAGAAATCAATTTATATTCCTCTCCCCAAAAAAGGCAACCTGAAGCTGTGCACGAACTACCGAACTATCGCGCTGATCTGCCATGCTAGCAAGATACTCTTGCGAATCCTGTTAAGAAGGATAGAGAAAAGGTTTGAATCTGAAATTCACGTAGTCTGGGCAGGTTTTAGGAAAGACAGAGGGACCCGGGACCACATAATCAATTTAAGGAATATCTATGAAAAATGTAGAGAGTTTATGTAGACCGGTACACATGTTTTATTGATTACACTAAGGCCTTCGACACGGTAAAACATCAAAATTTGTGGAGAATCATGGGGGAAATGGAATTTCCTTTGCACATAGTCCATCTCATTGAAACATTATACCAAGATCAACAAGCCGCTTTCCGAGTATCTGGGCAAACATCGGATTGGTTTGCAGTACAAAAAGGGAGTCCGACAGGGATGTATCTTCTCACCTTATCTGTACAACATATATGCGGAATGTATAATGAGAAATGTTCGAGAAGATGTGAACATTGAAAGTTTCGACCTATTTACGATTGGGGGGAACGAGATTACAGAGTTACGATACGCAGATGACACAGTGATACTATCAAGAAGTGCAGAAGGGCTAGAGCAGCTACTTTCAGCCGTTAATGAACATAGTAAAGATCAAAATCTGTTCATAAACATAAATAAAACAAAGATAATGACCACCGACAAAACACGTCAACATAAATTTACAGGGGGTGGTGAGGAAATAGATCAGGTCACACATTTTGAATATCTCGGCTCCAGAATTGACAAAAATGGCGACTGCTCGAAAGAAATCAGAAGAAGACTAGCTTATGGCAATGCAGAGACTGGACAGCCTAAAGAAATTATGGCAGGGCACCGATAAAAGTAAAAGTCTTAAGAGCCTGTGTTTTTCCCGTGGCAGCTTATGGCTGTGAATTATTGACGATTACAAAAACTTCTAGACAAAGAATCAAATCCTTCGAGTCAAAATGTTACAGAAAGATCCTCAGTAATACCCTGGACAGAGAAAAAAAAACAAATGCAGACATTCGGCAAGAGTTGAGCATAGAAGAGAACTTTTTTTTTGGCTAGAAAATGCAAGTACTATGGTCACATGAAGAGACACAATGGTCTTGAAAGAACGATGATGGAAGGTATGGTGCCAAGCAAAAGAGGAAGGGGTAGGCCAAGAAGACGATGGCACCAAGATATCCAGGAATGCCTGAGTATGACTGTGGCGGAGGCTGGTGTTTTGGCAAGGGAACGAGTTTCTTTCAGACAGACTGTGATGGGAGCGACGCTCTACAAAGGACATGCTACACGATGATGTCTGTACATATACAGGGCTCGACAAATTTTAACGTGACTTACCAGTCAGTAGTCGGACTACAGTCATGCAATTTATGTTCACAAAGTTAAACTAGACACTAATTCACCTTTATTTCTACACAACAGTGCGTACCAAATCAAAATATATTGTATTACTTACACAGTATTAGTCTATTTCGTCTTAAGAAAAATGTACTACTGTCAGAGGCATGGCGTGAATGTCTTTTAATATTCTTGGTAGTTTTATCGATAACTTAAGTTTAAATTGTGGCAGTGGGGGTCCATCTAGAATCTTAATCATAAACTAGCTTATCTACAATCTACGTTTTTTTTGCGTTCACCGTATTTCTCTAATCCACAAGGCGGTGCGAGTTGCACTGTGGTTTTTATTTTGCGCCTGTCGGCCCAGTACATCCGACCTCAACATGCATTTTATGTAACAATCTGCTTCCTCTTGCATTTTCTAAGGGTTTGCTTCCCCGGGGTAACAGTCGGTGCTGTGATGGGGATCGAACCCAGCACCTTTTGGGTTGTGAGCCGCGCCACTTAACCACGCCGTCCCCGTTACAATATATTTGAACTGTTATATCATTAATAATAGCGCGACAGTCGTTATGTAGCAACGATTAAAAATGTAATTATTAAAAACATATTTTTTTTACTCGTCGAGCCAAAACATATTACTTGTCTCAGACGAGCGCTTTTGTCAATCCCTGTACATAAATATATATCAGAGTGGGTGTTTGCCAGTGATATGATCCTAAATACCAAACCAGTGGCATAGCTCCAGACCAACCTTCAAATCTGGAAAGAGAAACTGGAGAAGTGAGGGATGACCATTAGAAATTCAAAAACAAACAAAAAAGTTGTCTTGAGCGACACCTATAGTTGACCACTAAACAGGAGACCTGCATAATAACTATTTTCACATTGTTCCATTTATTGAAGCATAGGTCTAACACTGCATTCGGCTTATCCTGATCAGCTTTTAGGAAAATCGCATTTTAGTCTTTTGAAGTGTAACATGACAAGGTTGCCAGCACTCATGCAACAAGTGAACATAAGTACGATGCACATGATGGCGCCAATTCTGGTGTAAACAGCACATACCAACCACAAAGTTTGCCAAATTTAATTATCCTCCGACTCATAGTTTCCTCAGCAGACCGTTAAAACATGGTGGGTGTGATACGGAATCCGTCCAGAGTTGATCAGCGAGCTGTGATTCGGTTTCTAACAGCTGAAGGATGTCAACCAGTTGACATTCATCGCAGAAAGAAGGACGTGAGTTAACGAGCGATCTTCCGAGACCAGGTTAGGTGCATATTGTTGCTTTAACTCATATCCTTCTTTAACATCGTTATCCAATTCTTCATTATTGTCTTCTACACACTTTTGTCACCATACACTGCATGCATTCTGCGATGAATGTCAACTGGCCGACATTCTTCTGCTGTTAGAAACCGAATCACAGCTCACTGATCAACTTTGGACGGATTCCATATCACACCCGCCATATTTTCAACAGCCTGCCGAGGAAACTATGAGTTGGAGGAAAATTAAATTTTGCAAACTTGACGATTGGTATGTGCTGTTTACACCAGAAGTGATGTTATCATGTGCATTGTACGCATGTCCACTTGTTGCAGTTTGGTCCGGTTTCATTTGAACACGCGTTGTACATGATGAGATTAGCCCATTTCAAACAAAACCATCCTTTTACAACAAGCATAAAAGGGTGCAGTGGTCTTGAAATATATTCCAACTAAATATCAAAACTCACATGAAGATAGATAAATACATTTCCAGCAGTCAGATCCAAACTGGTCTCCAGGACATTTTGGCGAGTGTCAAGTCTGTCGACCTGAATCTGTACACCTTCCCCATCTAGAAACAGAGCAAAACATGACTATTGAACCAAGAGCAAAACACTGTTTAGCAAATGTGAGCACATGAAACATAACATATAGTTACTTGAATGAATGTGTGTCTACATCCAACTGTCAATCAATGCTCATTGCTCCTTTCAGGGCATAGACCATTGACAACCCTACTTTAGCAAGTTTAATCTTGAACTGTTCTCTCTTTAATTGAGAACCAGGGACAAAAGTTCAATTTCAGTCTCTTCTCCAGGTGCTTCCTCTTCCCCTGAAGATTCTATGTCAGCGCCTGTTTGACCATGGTTGATGGCGCTTTTCTGTAGCTTGTGTCCTATCCAATCCCGTTTTCTACATCTGATCTGTTACTCCACTTGTTGGCTTCCTTCCCATAGTTCTTCGTTTCTTACCTTGTCTTGCCAGCCAATATCCATTAATCCCCGCAAACATTTATTGACAAACGAATAGACACTGCAATAATAAGACACATTTACTTTTTTTTCCCAACAAATGTTTAGGATAAAGAAAACACCTTAAATACAATGAAATTTGTGTAACAAACAGTAAAGGTGGTTCCATAGCAGACACTGCTATCATGGATAAAGTGTCAGAGGAAAAAGACTTATTGCATGAGGTCTCAGCTTTTTTTTGGTTTCTAGACCAGTTCTTTTACTTGTCTGCCCGATTTGCAAGCCAGGCCTCCAGTTACAGCTGAGCATGTCAATACCGGAAAGAGAACCCCGCCCCACTGCAATGGGAAGAGAGCAAAGAAGTTTGGAGTAAAAAGGCCTTTGTTATTTAACAAATACTTACACAAAATTTCACTCACTGTCAAAAATTATATTTTAAAATAATTACTTGTAATTAAATATAAAAAGCAGCAAAAACCATTTTTTCCCCCTGAGCTAGATTAGGTCCTGTCTGGAAAATACCAACAACAAAGCAGATCAATGAAGGACAAATTGGATAGAAGGATAATAAATATTTAAGAACAGATATGCAAAATTCTTTACAGAGCTCCTCAATAGGCTACAACCAGTCAGCCCAACTAACATATTACTTGCTGAAGAATACCTGAAAGTTAACTGTTATCCGCAAAGTAAAGAAGCGATCAAGGAAGCAATTGGGTCTTCTGAAGAAAAGCAGTATGGTCTGATGGGATACCAACTGAAGCTATTATAGCAGACCTTGAAGCATCCACAAATATACTTAAGTTTTATTGGAAATATATGGATACAGAAAATATTTCAAAAGAGTGGAGAATAGGCTATCTGGCTAAGGTACCAAAGAAAGGCGATCTTCAAGAACAAAATAATTAGAGGAATAATCCTCTGCGCCTTTTCAGCAGGCGGATTGATTTGTAGCAAATCGTTTTATTTGGTTTAACTCTCCATAGTCTTTGGTTGTTCCCAGACAACCTACAAGTTAGGTAGTTTAGAGTTAGTATTTTTCCTCTCCTAGATAGTTTGCTTCCAAACTAAGGGATTTCATCTACCCAGGGTGTCTACGGTAGCCTCTGATACACCAGCATCTCATATACAAGATAGTAGATCGTTTAAAATGAGTTTTCTTCTCCTAGATGAGTTTCCTTTCAGAGTAACGAGTCTCAAATACCTGAATAACCTGGTTTTATTGCGGCAAAACATCATCAATGATGTAAGAGAATAAAAAAACAAATTCAAATGTCTAATTCTTTGTTTGAGATGTAAGATGACAGAGAATACAAGACAAAGTATGATTCTTTGTTGAAGATGTTATAACTGTCAATTAACAAACACAAATATATTTACGCACAAGCAAAACTCACCATCATCAACCACAAGAGTTCCAATCAAAACATGGCTGACCTGACCATAATTCTCACACTGGTGCTGAACCAGTTTCAGAATCTTCTCAGGAACACTCACTCTTGGTTTTCTGCAAGGCAACACAATATTTACAGGATGTAATATTAAGATGAGCAATGTACAGGCATAGGTGTCAACTAGTATGAGGCTGTACTCAATTTCTAGGTTCCTTGTAATGGTGATGTATCTTCGAACTAAAATTGTATATCACGGTCTACCTTAAATTGAGAATGATCTATATAAAAGCATTAATGATCTTCTAACTAAAATTGTAAATTTTGTGCTAATTGAAATTATAGATCATCTTCTACTAAAAATTGCAAGTCATCTTTTATCTTAAACCAAGAATAGTGTTCTATCTAAAATTGTAAATCATCCACCTCAAATTGTAAATCATTTACTATCTTTCAGAGCATCATGTTCTTTCTAAAATTGTAAATCAACCTTTATCTGAAACCAAGAATCCTATTTTACATAAAATGTTAAATCATCTATTATTTTATACTGAGAATCATGTTTTACATAAAATGTTAAATCATAATTTTTCTTAAATTGAGAATCATGTTTTACATAAAATGTTAAATCCTCCTTTTTCTTAAACTGAAAATTGTTTTACATACAATTTTAAATTATCCATTTTCTGAAACTGAGAATCATGTTAAACCTAAAATTATAAATTATCTTCTACCTTACCTGTAATGATGATCATCTTCTGACTTACCTATAATGGCTGATATGTAGTAAGACTGGTTGACCCACACTGGACTTATCCCATAGACTACATCTGGTTTGGGGAAACACCGAGGATGTGAATCTGTATGATGGTCTGGGGAAGAATATCCAAGACTAAGAATATAACACAGAATTGTAGTCTGAGTGAAATACAAACTTCTGTCTATAACATGAGACATGTTTTAAAAGTTGACTGTTTGTACTTTGATCAGCGCCTGATTGAGGTATCCTAAGAATTGGCTGAGTGAACACAAAGAAGCATTGAGCTCTCAGTATGTGGCAGGAGGACACAAAAGGAGCTTATTTTAACATAAAAATTATAAAATATTAAATTATAAAATTATGTTAAAAAACTACCCAATCTATTATGGGATCCTTGCCGGTGCTACGGAGTTAAGTGCATTGTACTGAGTTCTCAAAAGTATGGAGAAGAACAGAGTACTTTTGGGTTAAACTGTGTGCAATGACACTGATTCTTCAACTAAACTAAACAGAGCCTCTTAACTTGATTGGAATTAACATGACAATCAGCATTCCATGTAAAGGACTTTTCAGTCAGCCAATCCTTTAAATACCGAAGCATTAGGGTCACAAATTTTGTCTCAGGCGGAGTTGGGGATGAGCTCTTGATTCTGTTAAAATGCTCCCACAGGATGTGCAACAAATATAGCCTCTGACAGCAAAAGCCAAACTCCTAGCCTTCGTATGAAGGAATCCACGAAACACAAAAATGAAGCCCATGGTAGAGAGCCTAAGCAAGGCAATAATGCAAGCCGCCACTGAAACCATCCCAAGAGGAGCTAGGAAAAACTATAAGCCCTACTGGAATGATGAGTTGCAGAAAGTGGAAGATGCAGTAACAAATGCTAGGAACATGGCAGAGCGAGAAAAATCCATGGAGGCAAACATCGCCCTCAAAGCCGCCGCGGCGAAGTACAAACACACTCTCAGGCAAACAGCAAGAGAAAGCTGGAAAAATAAAACGGAAAGTCTAAACCTGGACAAAGACGGGAACAAGCTATGGAAGCTAGTCAGAGCCATGAACGACGAAACCCCGTCAAATAAACAAATTACTATCAAGCAGGGCGAGAACTTGATCACAGGTAAGAAAGCCGCAAACGCCTTTGTCGATCACTATGCCAGAGCAAACCACATCGAGGTCCCTGCAGATAAGCATACAGACATTAGCGAAGAGCTAAAGGGACACGAAAACATAAATACGGCTCCTGAAGAGCACATGATGGCCAAACTAACAATGCGCGAAATGGAAGAGGCTATGAGAACACTAAAAAAAAGGAAATCTCCCGGAAAAGACGGGATAACAAACGAAATGCTGATGGGGCTGGCCAAACAGCGAAGAAGAAACTGCTATCGGTCCTAAACCAAAGCTGGAAAAGGGGAATTGTACCACAGGCATGGAAAGATGCAATACTGGTACCAGTACCAAAAACAGGAAAGGACAAAACAGATCCAAATGGATACAGGCCCATAAGCCTACTGAGCTGTGTCGGCAAGCTGATGGAACGGATGATAAACACCAGACTGATGTGGCATCTGGAAGAAAAACGAATACTAATTCCACAGCAAGCCGGCTTTAGACAGCACAGATCCACTGAGGACCAGGTCATCCTCATAGCCCAGGAGATAGAAGATGCCTACCAGGCACAGAAACACACAGTAGCTGTTTGGGTGGATCTGGAAAAGGCATTTGACAAAGTCTGGAAGGATGGACTTAGAGTCAAGCTAAGAAGAAGTGATGTTTGTGGGAAGATGTACAAGTGGATCAACCACTACCTCAAACAAAGAACGGCCAGAGTCCAAGTACAAGGGCAGATGAGCAAAAAGGTGACACTCGAGCAGGGAGTACCCCAAGGGGGAGTATTGTCACCCACACTCTTCCTGGTATATATAAACGATATTACAGAGAATATACCAAGAAGAGTCCATAGCTCAATGTTTGCAGACGATCTGGCTATGTGGACCTCTGAAAAGAATCTCACCATAGCAAGAAATCGGATGCAGACGGCCCTAACATCGCTGGAAGAGTGGGCGAACTCATGGCTGGTCAAAATAAACGAGGAGAAAACCACATGCACAATATTCTCGCTTTCATTAAAACCCCAAAGTACCAAATTAAGTCTAAATTGCAAAATCCTGCAACCAAACGACAACCCAACCTATCTGGGAGTCACATTTGATCGGCGCATGACATGGAAAAGTCAGATTGAGAGAAACCGAATGAAAGCCAGAGAAAGAATGGCAATCATGAGGAAACTTGCTGGCACAAGCTGTGGAGCAGATGAAGGCATACTAAAGAAACTGTATACTGGAAGAGTGAGACCAGTTCTCGAGTATGGCATTGCGGCATGGACAACAGCAGCGAAGGCGAACTTCGATAAAGTTAACAAACTTCAAAACCAAGCCATGAGAATTATAACAGGTGGCATGAAGTCAACGCCAATTGTAGAACTTGAAAAGATTACAAAACTGCAATCCATGACCGATAGAAGAGACTGCAGAGCCCAGCTGCAGTCAGAGAAACTCCGAAGACTGACCGACCATCCAATGCACCAGAGACTAAACAATTTGGGAAATGGGAAACTAAAGCGGAGAAACTTTGCAGAAATAGCCAAAGCAAAGATGCACGAAGATCCCATAAACGCACTAACAACACCAAAACCCATCACTACTGTACAAAAACCTACCTGGAGGCAGGATATATTTCCAGAGGTGGTAGAAAATATACCAGGTATTGCAAACAAAAACTGCCAGACTGAAAAAGAAAGGAGAGATACTACCCTAAGCTTCATAACGAAAAGCTACCCAAGCATGGACTGGACCCATGCATACACCGACGGTTCTGTAACAAACACTACACAGAATGGAGGGGCAGGAGCATTCCTGAACCTACCAAATGGCAGAAAAATAACACTGTCATTCGCTACTGGTAAGTACACAAGCAATTTCAGAGCGGAGGCAGAGGCACTGAGGGCGGCAGTGGAAGAAATGGTGACACACAGTGAAAATGAGAGCCATATAGTCTTGCTGACAGATGCTCTCGTCGTAGTCACAGCGCTAAAAAGCCAGAAAAACACTGAGCTTAATGACTTAAGAGCAGCACTCTGCAAACTGTGCCAGCAGTCCGCACCAAAAAGGATAGTGGTACAGTGGGTTCCGTCACACTGCAACATCCAAGGCAACGAGGAGGCAGACAGACTGGCAAAAGAAGGTGCAAGACTACCACAAACAGATACCAGTATGACGTACGAAGAGTCAAAACGGCTTATCAAAGCCAGATACATGACCAAATGGGAAACCGAACATACTGGTTACACCAAAAACGATGCCTATTACCAGTTGAACCGAAGAGAGCAGGTCGTTGTCTTCAGACTGCGCACTGGCCACAACAGACTGAGGTACCACCTATTCAACAAATTGAAGATAGGGTGTACCGACGAATGCCCGTGCGGTACTGGTAAAATGGCCGCCGAACATCTGCTGCAGAACTGCCCGACATACGAGGATCAGAGAGAGCAGATGTGGCCATTACCGTGGAACTGCAAGACAAGCTCTATGGCAGTGGCGAGAGCCTCAGGATGACCGCCGCTTTTTTCGAAAAAATAATGGTTACTGTCTGACTGCGTATGAAGAAGAAGTATGAAGGAATCCATCGCTCTTACTGACAGAAGATGGGAACACTGTATGAGTCTCTGGCATCCTATAGCAAGACTGCTCTGGATCTATGAAGTCAGAAAGCCATATGCAACAATTTATATAGAAGAATGAAAAAACTCTTAATTACAAAATCACCTGTTGTTTTGCAAACAGACAACTCCCATTATGGTGTTGCATATTGAGTACCCGGGGGATAGCGAGGTCTGAGCTCATTAAAGGAAAGTGAAGCATCTGTTATAGCCTCTCCTTTCCAGGTGTAGAGATCGCCGCTGGATTCACTGTTTGGCTTGCCGTGCAGGAGTTTCTATGCCAATGGTCTCTCCTACATTATTGTGCCCACGTCAGCACCTTCATGAGGGTCCCCCTGTTTCTTACAGAACCGGCTGTAGAGCGTGACCGAGTACCCGACGGTATAAGTGGGTGGGCAGATTGGGCTCATTTGCCTTGGTTGGCAGCCAATCTAAGAGAAGGTAAACTCTGACTCTAAACCTGGGTGGATGAAGCTTGTTAGCCTGCTCAGGCAGTTCACCTATGAGAGGGGGATTTTATCATTAGATGTCTCAAGTAACTAGCATCTGCAGGCAATGATTCCACTGCCTTGTGGAAACCTCAAGAGAGAGAGGGTAGAGCTATGGAAGTAAACCCAGACAGAAAATCCAGCGTGGTAGAACCTAAGACGAATGGTATCAAAATTGCAAAATCATTTCAGCAGCTGCTGCAGCTGAGCTGGTGCCAAATTGCCATGCTCACCAGTGAGGCAGATTCTGCAGTTTGGGCAGCCCAGGGTCTCCATATTCAGCACCCAGAAGAGGCTACTCCAGCCTCGCTTTTCAGTGAGGACACAACACGGAAGCAGGCAGTCTACGGGTTATAAGTCCCACCCGATTGGGTGCCACAGGTCAACTCCGACAGTGGGAGGGATTATCACATCCCATTGGTCGACTACTGCCAGCCTCAGCCGCCAGTAGGGTGTCGATTCGCCAATATCTCCTGCTCCATTGGGTGCCTGGAGCTTAGTGCATGCATGACAAGTGAATGTTAATTTTGCATCAAACAACCAAAAATAAAAAGAAGACTCCAGCTCTTCGATTTGCAAGCTAGAACGTGCGTACTATATGTGCAGGCATCTCTGATGATCTTCGAGAGGTTGGAGATGCCAGGAAAACGGCCATCATTGATAGGGAGCTATCTCGGTTGAATGTGGACATAGCTGCCCTACAAGAAACCAGACTTGCCCCTAGTGGCTCACTAAGGGAAAAAAAACTACACTTTCTTCTGAATGGGTCATGAACCTGAGAATTTAGTCCTGCATTTTACAGAGCGACCTTGGATAACGGAGAATCTAGCGAGTCTAGCCAAAGAGCGAGCAAAACTGATACAGGAAGAACAGCTCGTCAGCTACAAAGAATCAAAAGCTTTAAAAGAAGGGCAAAACAAGGTTATTGTATGTTTCTAAACAGAATGAGACAACACCTGTACACTAAATTCCAGATAGGTACCATCCAAGTCTATGTGTACTGCAACCTGCCAAACATGACAGCAGTACATGTAATTCAGGACTGCACCCCAGCACACAGATATGACGAGAAAGATGTGGCAGTCCCATGGAGGAGGAAACTGTATGCCGGCACTGAGAACATGAAATGACAGCAGACTTCATTGGAGAATCCATTCTCAGTCTAAATGAGCAATGATCGCTGAAGTAAATCAGGGACCTTGGTATCCGCATGCAGAGACAAGGTGGATTATCTGAAAAGGGGAATTAAGTTCTCGACTACAACTCAATATGCTGCGGAAAGGCAGAAAATCCAAAGGAAAACCCTAGGAACACGAGGCCAAGTCGATTATACACATAATATTGAATTATTGTATACTTGTAGTTATATTTAATATGGCCAATTTTATTGAACACACCTGTCACTGTGTACAGCGTGCGCATCTTGGGTTGCCATTAGTGTAATTCTCCTAAATGTGATTTGCTATACATTCTTTTCTCTCCAAATGATTTCATCAACGTATATCTGGAAAGACAATTTCATGCTAAAATTAGTAATGCGGCATAGAATAAATTAACCTGATAACAGCTGCACATGATACAAATTATACATGAGTGAAAATACTATGATACATTCCTAACAATAACATATATAATATATGAAATTAATCTACTTTCCATATACAGCCATCGCCCCGAATTGCTTAAATTCATACTATCCAAAATAAATTATTTTTGACTTGGTCCTATAAAATGCCTTTTAAAAACGATAGTATAAAAACAGTGGTTAGTATGTACACAACAATGCCACGTCTACCGCAGTTAAATGATATATTACACACACAAACAAAACATAAAAAGAGAACCTAAACCATGGTTGGTAAGGACGCTGGTCTCGGAATTCGAAGCGGGCAAGGGTCATAACTTTGTGAAGTTAAAAATTACAATGAACGCTATAGACTATTCAAACATGTTACAGAAAGACTAATTTTATCTTCATTTATATACTATTCAGTACCCATTAGTGAAGTCTTTACCAACTGTTTGCGATAATTCGTCCGTCAACAAGTTCGAACAACGATTCAGCGGCCATACAAAACAAGCGCCCTCATATTTAAATAGTGCGCATGTCAGGAAGTTTTAGCAGGTCACATGTGGCAGGTACTCTCCCTTGTTGTCACCAACGTAAACATGGCGTCCAACTTGTTAAACATTGGACCGGATTAGGAAGTCGATCGCCGGCATCACTACCACTTATCATTCAATGACTTCATAGAATTGTGAGCGGAGTTACTCTATAGATGGTACGGATAGTGAAGAGAATACACGTGTTGAACTATCAAATAAATTGAAGCTGAGACGAAACAAATTAAAAACTCGATAGACAGTCAGTGCAGAGTCAGTCACAGTGAATAATGACAATAATGTGAAACTGAAAGTGAAACTGGGCATTTGTTATTAATAATATTAAATTAGCACCAACCAAGGCGCAACATCCAACACTAAGTCACTAAACTAACAAGTTTAAAAGCATATACAAATCCTTTGTAATTTTATTAAGCAAGTGGTGGGGCATTAAGTACTGTACTTTGCATGTCTTAACCAATCAGAGACTTCGTTCCATGTCACTCGTGGACAACAATCACATAAGTAAAATAAGTGATAAACCAATGAACGAGAAAGCATAAAAATAAGAAATATAGTTTTCCTCCAGACTGACCACAGCCTATGCCATTTTTAAAGTTGCACCAGAACTGTGTGTGTGATTACAAGTTTCACAAAAAAAACTTCTCAAAACTACTTACCAGTGAAAATGCCAGTTTTTGTTGAAGGATTCTACCATTGTTGAAGTAAGTTACAGTAGATCTACGCCTACGGACACCTTTCTTTAATTTATTATCAGTTTAGTTTATTTTTATATGTTTGTGACCTGTTTCTACCTGGATTATGCATTTCATCATGTGATGTTCGTCTGTCACAAATGATGAAGACTACTCTCTTTGTTTAGCCATGTGGACAGTCTTTTCTCTTACTGTGTCCGCTGAAATGGGTGACCTGCGCTGTGATTTAGATTAAAGCGAGGAAGAAACTGCGCGTCAACTTCATGCTCTGGTCCTGAGCTACCAGTGGCAAGTTATTTATCGAGATAGAACAGGATGCAGATTTTTCCTCAGGCTTTACTCCCGAAGCATTTCCCATAAAGGATAAACAGGTATCCCGCAAGGCAGCGGAGGGGAGATGACATTTAATGTTGTGTGTCGTGCCTCTTCCATAACCACAAGAGGTCGTATGGACATCACTCAGCTTGTGAGTGAATTTGGCATCTCTCCCCGGCTGTGTTCAGTCCATTATAGTTGTGTCTACATTTCTCACACGCCAATTTCATGACGTTCAGTCGTGTGAACTAGACCGTAAAATACGACACAGGTTTAAGCGTAGTGTTATTCATATAGCCAATGTACAGACCAGGACAAAAGGACTCAAGAAATCACAAAAAAACAATGAATTAACCAGTTATAATGGAAAACAACACGTTTCCGTAAACACGAGTGTAAGTTGTCGACTAATGTGAATTCCAGGCAAATCGGTAGTCTGGCAGCATCCACAATGAACTAAAACAGCAGAACAATGTAGACCCGCAGCCGATTGCAGTGCTATCTTTGCTGTATTTCATCATAATTTGGTGCTGTCATCAGAAAAGTTAAGCTCTTCTGTTGGTCCAATTTGAAATAGAGGAAATAATTTATTTGATACCTTTATTTATATTTTGGTTGGGATGAGCTGCATTGGTCATTGACCCATAGCTGACTGCTAGCATCAGGACCAGTGAACCAGAGCTGCCAAGACCATTTTAGTCCTTCATGCAGTGTTCCTGGATAACAGGCTACAACAGCAGACTGGCTAAGGAGAATGGATCGAAGAGGGAATGCTAACCCAGTACTAAAAAAATGCTTGCTGAAGTCGGATGTGTTGGACCGAAAGGTGCAAATATCACAGTGAAGCTGTAAACTACGACAACGCATGCCGTTCTCTGGACTACATTCTGCTACTTTGACCCGTGTCAGGGTTTGGTAACGGGAGATTGAGAACGAACGAAGCCAAGCCAAATCTTTTTCACTGCTTTGTGGCAAAAGAATGAACAAAGAAGATGTTTGGTTATTAGAATTTTATTAAACTATTCATCACATTATTGCAGGCTGTAAACAGATAGGGTTTATTTTCCTAACAATGTGCTTAATGCTCCATTAGTCAAATTTATCTTTATTCTCTATTTGCAGGACGATTCAAAACTACAAGAAGATTGTTGTGGGCGGACAAAAAAAACTTCACCAACTCCAAAGGAATGGATGTTGCATGCAACGCAATGATGAAGAAAGAAATGTCCATCTGTAAAGCCGCTATGAAGACGTGGGTCGCCCTTACTATTTTCTGTGATTGTGCTGAACATATATTACAGGACTGTCCCCTGTATGGCCAGTTAAAGAAGATACACTAACCCAACGACTCAAAACTGAGCAGAGCTAAGAGGAGATGCAAAAAATGGTTGAGAGTTTATCACAGAAGCTCTGAAGGTGGAATCACAAAAACAAGATTTTATGATGATAATTATATTACATAGCACTGTTGTGGTGGCACTGATCTTATATATAAATTGTCAGCTGCATTTTAAAAGGGCGGCCGTAATATATTTTTCTTTTTATAAGCCACCAGTCAGTTTAATATATAGGGGAGCCGCGTAGCACACTGGTTTCACATCTGAGTGGCCCTGTGTTTATTCCTCAGTTGAAACAAAAAAAAATGGTTTTTCAGACTACAATGGCTCTTGGGTCGATCCAGCCTTAAATGGGTACCGGTTCAGTCCAAGAAGTAAAGGCGGCCGGCGTGATGCTGACCACATCATCCACTAAGTGCCGTAGGTTACCATATTTCCTATGCGCTGCATGGCATGACGGGATCTTTACTTGCCAGTTTGATATGTTCTTATTCAACATAATTGACTTGTCATACATTTAGATCATTTGTTTTGTGTGTATTTTTAGAGCAAGCCAAAACAACTATACATGAGATTAGGTACGACCTTATGCTCCAGTGCTAGGAAGTTCCAGAACTCATTACTGTTTAGCAATAGCAGCTGGGAGAGGTGGTTATTTGCTTGCAGAGCGAAAATGTCTGGTGATTCCAAGCCATTATACAATGTAGTGTTTGTGTTAGGTGGGCCTGGTTCTGGCAAAGGAACTCAGTGTGAAAAAATACAGCAGGTGAGTGATCACATTTGAACCTGTCGCATATTCGTATCATGTCAAGTTTGTTCTTCTATGGAGAGCATACCAACGGTGCTACGGACACCAGCTCTTGCATTATGTCAAACAGCAGCAGAGTACTCAACACCAGTGTGCATCTACACACACGAAACAGGTCAATGTGGCAGTAAATGAGACATGCCAAGTTGTAACAGGATGCCTTACACCGACACCAACGAAAAAGGTCGATACAATCGCTGGTATCGCAACCCAGTATATTAGAAGGCATGCTGCATCTGATGTTGAGAGAGAAAAGCAGTTCTGTGATCAGTGACACCCTCTTTTTAGACATAAACAGAAAGAATACAAATAATATTGAGGACACGTTTTCTGCAAATTGTACAGCCCTCAGAACAGAACCCCGAGAGAAACCACATAGAAAAGTGATGCCAAAAGAACAGAGGTTTGGATGAAGATTAAAAATATGGGTCTAACTTGAAAAAGTGGGGATTTGCAGACAATGAATATTGTAAATGTGGGGCCGTCCAGAACACCTGATCATATGTCCCAGTGTGCAGGAATCGTGTACAGTGAAGGACCTAATGGGGGCAAATGAAAGAGCACTGATGATGACTGATTTTGGGGGCATTAGCTATTTGAGGTTGCCGGACATAGAAAATAAGTTATTCTTGCAAGTATTTTATAAGTGAACCCTAATAATTACAATGTATTGCTATAATACGATCACTGTTGCCACCACCCATGCACTGCTGCAAAAAGCAAGACTAGGATGGGCCGGACACCCCTGATACGTATGCCTTGATGAGCGGCTCCTAAAGAAGCTTCTCAATGGCGAGCGGAGAGGGCACTCAAAGAAGCAATTTAAAGACAGTCTAAGAGACGCAATTAAATGTTGTCTGGAATCTATCTATATTCAGTCCACTTATATTGTTAAACGTCGAGGGGAGGTGTGACCTTTGTTTCATATTTTTTTTTCGCCAGTGAAAATCCACTGGTGACTTGCCGGGCCAATCCCAGCATCTTTTAGCCCCTGAAATATACAATTGCCTATTTTCAATACTGGTGTAGATGGAATCGTAGATTAGAGCAATGTAGACCCGCTGCCTGTCAGGCACCATCTGAGCCGCTCCGCTAATTACATAACCAAAACCTGATGTTATAGCCACACAGGCCCCTTTTTGCGACATATTCTCTGTGTGGGGAATATCCCTAACATAATTTTAGTAGAATTTTAACTTGAATCTTGCCAGAGCATCGGCCGTTAGGCCTACTCTTTTTGATTTCCAACTGCTAAGGTATTATTAACATGTGCGCCACTGCACACGGGTATCTGATCCCACTACTCAGAGATCGGGGGAAATGTTTACCGGATAATCCATGTGAAAAAAATCAGGATTTGAACCTGTGACCTCCAGCACCCGATGCAAACACCTTACCTCGAGACCATTGGGTTCCCCCACCACCACGTTGAAATGTCTTGCACATAACAGATCTAATTAGAGAAGCGCAATCAAAGCTACCAACGAAGACTGCTGTGTTGTGAAAGCCCAGGGCAGATGCAAGACCCGGAAATCTTGAACAGTGGGAACACCAACGCCATCTACAGACTTCATGTTGCCCGTAATGCAACCGATGTTTTCATGCTTGCATTGACCTGTTTAGCCACACATGCACCCACACCCATCAGGAAAACAGCTATTATTATTATCAGACATGGGCCCAGAACACGGTATAAGCATGAAAGACCACTGAATATGAAATTAAGATGCCTGTTAAAATGTGTCATTGTTACTAGAAGAAACCATTACTAGACAGACAAGATTAAATGCTTGTGACATGACAAAAATGTCTCCAACATGGGAGTATAATACCAGACAGGAGGGTTTCAGACCAAAAGGAAAACCAAGAAAAAGATGTATTGATGGTGTTAAAGAAACACTACATAGGCATGGATTTAAAATAGCAACCGGAACACATAAGAAGACTACATCCTCCCCACAGTATTCAGTGACATAATTGGGCAAATAATTAGATAGATAACATTTCATTATATGACCTTTGTTTAAAGCCCATGTAATATTCTTGTTACTGATCTTGCCTGTTTTTTTTTGTTGAGAATTATAGTTTCTGTTTTCAGACATCTAATTTTGTCCATTTGTCCGCTGGTGAGTTATTGCGTCAGGAGTGCCTGCTTCCTGGATCAAAGTTTGGGGCAGAGATTAGGGAGTATATGAAGGATGGCTCCATTGTGCCTGTTAAAATTACATGCTCTCTTTTACGCAGAGTAAGTTGTGCATCTCAGTGAATTTGTGCTGTTATCTAATATTATGTTAAGTCATATTAAAATATGAATAGATGGAGATGAAGTGCTAATCTCTATTAGAATTGGCTTCCATATTGATCACAGAGTATACCCTAGACATTTTGTAATCTGTTCATTCTGATGCTTAACTAAAGAAATGCTCACTTGTTGTGATTGTTGCCTAACTACCTAAATATCTTCTTAATTTATCTCTGTGTCTTACAAGGATGTGTGATTGACATGGATGTGACAGTGGAATAACGGATACCATATTGACTTAGGTGTGACTGGAATAACAGCTACTGAATTGTCTTGTTTGTCTCTGTGTCTGACAGGAATGTGAGCGTGGACTAGCATCTTTCAATCTTCTCGTCTCTTTTTATTAGACAGAGCTGTGAAAGTGGGTTAATTTCAATAATTTCTTCCAGTCTTTGTGTCTAAAATTATTGAATTCATTCTCAGGAAATGGAACGCAGTTTAAAAAAAAATTTCCTTATTGATGGATTCCCACGTAACAGAGACAATCTAGAAGGATGGAATGAAACAATGACAGGAGTGGCCGATGTGAAGAGAATGCTGTTCTTTGATTGCTCTGACAAGGTATGGAAAAAGATGCGAATGCAGAAGAGTAATCAGTGTAGAACTCAAATATAAAATGTCTGTGTCGTGTATGGGCGCCTTGCCGTTATGATATACATATTTGTTAATCAGGCTACACATATTCCTTAGCCTATATACTTTTTTTGTATCTCTATGTAAGTAAAATAGAATCTTAGTATGAAGACTGTTCTGCCACTAACAGGGTAAACAGCTGGAACTGAAGCAACGGCAAGTTAATCGAGCACCAAAAGTCAGCATGAATCACAATATCTCCGATAGGTTCTCTACATCATCTAGTGTCCAGCAGGAATGCGTCCTTCCCATGACATTAATCTGAATCTTACAAATTACAATCAAGCAGGGTGACAACATGCTTACCGGAAAAAAATTCAGCAAACGCCTTCATAGAACATTATGCCAGAGCAAACCACATTGATGTCCCTACAGACAGGCACACGGACATACGTGAAGAACAAAAGAGCCACGACAACATCAATATGGCACCAGAGGAGCACATGATGGCAAAACTAACAATGAATGAAATGAATGAGAACTTTAAAGAAAAAGAAATCGCCCGGAAAATATGGAGTAACAAACGAAATACTGATGGGGTTGGGCCAAACAGCAAAGAGGAAGTTACTATCAGTCTTGAACCAAAGCTGGAAAAGGGGAATTTTACCGCAGGCATGGAAAGATGCTGTACCAGTACCAAAGAAAGAAAAAGATAGTACAGACCCAAATGGATACAGGCCCATCAGTCTACTAAGCTGTGTTGGTAAACTGATGGAGTGTATGATAAACACCAGACTGGTGTGGCACCTGGAAGAAAAACACATATTAATTCCACAGCAAGCAGGATTTAGACAACACAGATCCACTGAGGACCAGATCACTCTCATAGGACGGGTGGATCTAGAGAAGGCATTTGACAAGGTGTGGAAAGAGGGACTTAAAGTCAAGCTACAAAGAAGTGAAGTATCTGGAAAAATGTACAGATGCATCAGCCACTACCTCGAAAACAGAACAGCCACATTTCAAGTACAAGGGCAGATGAGCAAAAAGGTAACACTGGAGCAAGGAGTACCCAAAGGGGAAGAACTGTTACCCACACTTTTTCTGGTGTATATCTTCTTCTTCTTCGTTCGTTTTTAATCTCCCTCTACCAAACACTGAAAGGGTAAGTAGCATAATGTAGTCCAGAGAACGAAATGCGCTGTGTTGTAGTTTACAGCTTGGCTGCGATATTTGCACCTTTCGGTCCAACACATTCGACTTCAGCAAGCATTTTTTGAGTACTGGGTTTACATTCCCTGTTTGATCCCTTCTCCTTAGCCAGTCTGCCCTGCTGCAGTCTGTTCTCTGATGTATATTAACAACATCATAGAGAATATACCAAGAAGAGTCCACAGCTCCATGTTTGCAAACGATCTGGCTATGTGGACCTCTGGAAAAAAATCTCACAGTAGCAAACAATTGGATGCAGGAGGTTGGAGGAGTGGGCAAAATCATGGCTGGTCAAAATAAATGAAGAAAAAACAACATGTACGATATTCTCGCTTTCAAATAAACCATAGAATACCAAAATGTCTTAACTGCAAATATCTGCGGCTAAACGACAACCCAAACTACCGGGGAGTCACATTTGATCGGCACATGACATGGAGAAGTCATATCGAGAGAATCATGAGGAAACTTGCTGGCGCAATCTGAGGAGCAGACGAAAGAATACTAAAGAAACTGTACACTGGAAGAGTGAGAGCAGACATAGCGGAAAACTACCCAAGCATGGCCTCTTACCCATGCATACACCGACAGTTCTGTAACAAACACAACACAGAATGGAGGGGCAAGGGTATACCTGAGCCTAACAAATGGTAGAAAAATAATACTGTCAGTGGCAACTGGAAAATTCTCAAGCAATTTCAGAGCGGAGGCAGAGGCACTGAAGGCTGCAGTAGAAACAATGTTCACAGGCAAAAGCAATGAAAGCCAGATAGTCCTGTTTACAGATGCCCTGGCCGTGGTTACAGCACTAAAAAGCCAGAAAAATACTGAACTTAATGAACAACCAGATTCTAGTGTGACCTACGAAGAGTCCAAAAAGTTTATTAGGGCCAGATACATGGCCAAATGGGAAACAGAACATACTAGCTACACACAAAATTATGCCTTTTACCAGTTGAACAGAAGAGAGCAGGTCATGGTCTTCAGACTCCGCACAGGCCACAACGGACTGAGGTACCACCTATTCAATAAACTGAAGATAGGTGGCACTGACAAATGCACCTGTGGTACAGGGAACATTACCGCTGAACATCTGCTGCAAAATTGCCCGACATACGAGGACCAGAGAAAGCACATGTCGCCATCACCAGACAAGCTCTATGGCAGTGTCAACAGCCTCAGGATGACAGCTGCTTTCTTCGAACAAATACAAGTTAACGTCTGACATTGTACGAAGAAGAAGACAGACCTCAAAAGCACATTCATCGTGCTAAATTGTTGCCATTTGGTCATCCTTACCCACCAGCTCTTCAAGCAGGCCATGGACATCAAGAATGGGAAACTACTCTCTCTTCATCATGGTCCTATCCCTGTGGTCTTCCATGAACCATCTGCTTCTGTCAAACCAGAAAGACATCATTCTCGCTGTGTTAATGGTCGGTTGACCATTTTTTTTGTTGATACTGCATAATTAAAAAATTTACCACTAAAGAAAGCTGCCAAATTTCACTGCCTTAATTTTTAGAAAAGCAACGCTGCTGAAGACAGATGTGTTGGGCTGAAAGGTGCAAATATCGCAGTCAAACTGTAAACTAGCGACACAATAAGCTTCGTTCTCTTGCGAAGCCCAGTTCAGGGCTTGGTAGAGGGAGATTGAGAACAAACGCAGAAGAAGAAGAAAAGCGATTGACAAAACTTGGTGATTGTGGTGGTAAAGGAGACGGGGAGAAATAAAAAGGTAAAAAATTAATTAAATGCTACACTTAGCTTTCCCATTGCATTTGGCTCTTCTAACCAGCTTTTATGAAAATCTGATTCAAGTAATTTTAATTACAACTGATTTTGGTGTGAGAGACAATGCAATAGTTTAAAATTAATATTTAGTTTTATTTTGCACTAAAAAACAAGAGACTTGATATGGTCAGTTAATTGAAGAAGTGCAAAATTGTAGTATTTGGGAAGTAGCATTGATAGAGACAGGAACAAACTATGATGTTAATGTCAGGATTAACAAGGTCAGATGTTCTTTCAACTCAATATGGAACTCTGCTGCATTCTCCGTGGAGAATAAGATTAGGATGGGATCAAGATGCCGGGCAGCGCATGAGCTGCAGTGAACCAGAGCTACATGTGGTGATTCTGGATAACATGCTGCAACTGAGCAGACTGGCTAAGGAAAAGGGATCGAAGAGGGAAGGCTAACCAGGTATTCAAAAAATGCCTGCTGAGGTCTGATGTGTTGGATCGATAGGTGCAAATATCAGTCAAGCTGTAAACTACAACAAAACGCATTACGTTCTCCGGACTATATTATGCTACTTACAAAACCCTTTTTACAGGCTTGGTAGCAGGAGATTGAGAACGAACAAAGTCAAGCCAAGATTAGGCTGTTTAACGTAAATGTAATGTCAGTTCTGTGACATGTGACTAAGGGTATCACATGCAGACTTTCGTTAACAAGTGTTTTCATCGCAAACTTTGTGATAGAGGACCATAGGCAATGACAAACACAGATCTGTGGGAAAGACCACTGCAGCAACCAACACAGCAGGAAATCTGAGAGAGAACACGGGGATGTATAGGACACATTTTCAGAAAGAAGCTGGACAGTGTAATCACATGTGCTGGATTGGTACCCACAGGGAAAGAGAGCAGTTGGAAAACCAAGGAAGTCAGTCCAATCGGGGTCTCTGTGTGGAACTCAAGAAAATGTCACAGAATAGGAACAAATGGAAAGCGTCTGTTGTGTCCCTATATTCTAAAGGGAACCAGATAAATAAATGATTATGGTTTATTTTGGTTTGGTCACCGACTGACTGACCAGTGTTCCCTTTGGCTCATCCTTGGACACATTATTGTTCCAGGTGTGTGTTGACCGCTGCATTAACCGGGGCCGTACCAGTGGCAGATCAGATGACAATGCAGAGAGCATGACGAAGAGGTAAGTTAACATAGAACAAAGACAAAAATAGAGTATGACATAACACTGGGATGCAATCTTGTTGGCCACTATTGTTTCTCTGTGTTCATTCCTTCAGGGCGGGTCTTAAATACTGTCATAAACTGAAGTGAAATTGGGAATCAGTACTGCAGTGTACTAATTCCAAGTTCCTAGCACTCTGTTCTTTCTAACAGGAGAAAGAGCAAGTCTTTGGCACCCTAAAACTAGATTGATCTAGGTAGATGAAGCTTGCAAGCCATTTAATATAGTTCATCTAGGGGAGAGAAATCTTCTAGGAATAGTGAAGCTAAATAGTAAACTTGCCAAACCAAATTTATTGTGCTATTTACCACAAATGCCCACAATGAGTGTGCCCTGAAAAGGATGTTAAGTGGCGGGCTGCAGTAGCTTTCCTCACATCCGGATGAAGGTGGACTTATGATGACCACATCATCCTTAGTGTGCCATTGGGCAAGAAAAAAATATGGGCCTAACACCAAATATGCCACACTGGTTTATTAACAGAATCTCCCCCTTTTTTATTTTTGTTACTTTACTCTGTAGGTTACTCATCCATAGAGAGTGCTTCCCCATTGTTGACCACTACCGAGCTCAGAATTTAGTTTCAACAATCAATGCAGAACAGCCACCATCTAAGGTGAGTGTATAAATAAGACCACTAAATATTGACGAAGAATATTGACTGTCTATTACATGAAAGTGGTGGTTGGGACATATCGTAGTGGTTGGTGATACTACGCTCACATAAAAATGTGCATGTGTTCGACTTCATGAACCAACAGGGTCATATTTGTATATATTTACAATACAATTAGTGCTGAAGTCAGATGCAATTGGCCATTAGGTGCAGAACAAGGCGAATGAAGAAAAAAAGAAATTGACTTAAAAGTAATGGCTGTGTGCAGTGCAGCAGTTTGTTGGTCACATATACAACAGTATTTGTCTGCCAAGAAACTTTTATAACAGCCAAATAGGTTGACAGTTGCAAGTAAGAGCGATGTTCTGCAAAGGGCTTTTTTTTTTACTGTTAGACTGGGCTATATATCACCACAAGCGGTTAATTATAACCAATTACCGTATATACACCTGAGGTGTCCAAAATCAACAGCTTGAGAAAACAGCCAGTTTAGAGGTGAAGCACCATTGATACAAGGGCAACAATCCTGTTACTTGGAATCCTGGTACTCAAACAGACATTGATGTTTGTTGCCAGATAACTGAAGGTTTCGGTCATACGTAGTAAGTTTTAAAACTTCCTGCGACTTATGCCTGGGGAAAAATACAGAGTTTGGATTTGGGGTAGATTTTTAACTAGAATTTTGTTCGGCAGCGGCCGCAAGCCTACTCTGTTCGATTTTTAACATGTTCAACCCTGAACACAGGAGTCCGATCTCACTACCCAGAGATCAGGGAAATTTAGACCAATAAAGAGAAATATAGACGGATGCCACGGTAAGGTTCCTTAATTCCAATGCCAAGTCAGTACTTCTGTATGGAGCAGAAACTAGGAGAACGACAGAAGAAACTCCAATCATCCATCAAAAAATGTTCATGGGGTGAAATAGGCTGGCAAGACATGGTGAGGAATGAAGACATGGGAAAGGAGCCAACAAGAACCCATGGAGCAACAGATCAAACATAAGAAATTGGGTTGGATAGGACACTACGGGAACACCATCAAACATGGCCAGACAGACCCTGACATGGAATCCACAAGGGAAGAAGACAGGTAGACTGAGAAACACTTGGAGAAATGACTGAAAATAAACTTCAGTCCCTGCACCCGAACTGAAGATGGCAGCTCAAGATCGAACTTGCTGGAGGAGGGTTGTTAATGATTTGTCACAAAAGGAACGACGGGCATTGATGATGCTATACCATACCTGAAACTTGGATTGTCGTAGGACACGAACAAGTAATAATAATAATGTTCGCTTATGCGCCTTGAAGCCTGCTGCGTCGGTAGGCCACCTCCATGACCCACAGCTGTGATTTGGTTCCAGGCATCGTCCAGGTCGGAGGAGGAGGTTGATATTTGCTGAAGCTGTACTGTGCAGGGACAGCCTCCAGCCGGTCGGGGAAAGACTTTTGGCGCCGAGGAACGACTTGTGGGCCAGGGTTTCCTGGTCCAGCCGTACAACATGACCGAACAAAGAAACTTGGCATCTGTCAAGTGTTTCTGAGATTTGGCAGAGGCCTGTTTTAGCAGAGACCTCAACGGTGCAGATGTAGTCATGCGCATGTGGAAGGCTTCCGGTCTCAACAAGTCATGTTTCAGCGCCGTAAAGCAGGACTGGTAGATGCAGATTTTTGTCCCAAGAGAGATCTTACTATTACTCAACACATATTAAAATAAAATTACTGAATCAAAACTTGTTTATCTCCAGGTTTTTGAGGATGTCAAACAAATATTAACAGCTCTCAACCTCTGACGTGATGGAGATAGGAAAGACGACTTCAACAATCAAATGTTATACTGTGTATATATGAAGATGTGGTGTGCATGATGTTTTACTGTTGGGATTACTTGGCTTAATTTATACAGAAGATTAGGATGTTGTAAGAGAGAGAGGTTACTTTGTGAAGCGTTTTAATGTACGCAGACAAAGGACTGTTTTATAAAGGAGAATATGATGTAGTGAGAGAGGTGTTACTTTGTCAGGTGTTTTATATGGGAGAATACAATGTGTTTTAATATAAGCAGACAATGGGTTGTTTTATACAGGAGAATATAATGTTCTGACATGTTACTTATGTGAAGTGTTTTATACAGGAGAATATAATGTTCTGACAGGTTACTTATGTGAAGTGTTTTATACAGGAGAATATAATGTTCTGACAGGTTACTTATGTGAAGTGTTTTATACAGGAGAATATAATGTACTGTAGTCAGTACTTTATTATGAATTGATAATGGTAGTAACACCATGTGACTTCAATGATCTGGTTATAGAAGACACCATCTTCCCACACAGAAGTTTACATAAGACTTTCAGGCATTCACCAAATCAACCATTTTACAATAGGTTTGTTTGTTTTACGTTCGCCTTATTTTCTCTAATCCCGAAGGCGGTGTGCGCTGCACTGTGGTTTTTATTTGCGCCTGTCGGCCCAGTGCATCCGACTTCAGCATTCATTTTATGTAAGGGTCTCCTTCCTCCTGCATTTTCTAAGGGTTTGCTTCCCTGGGGTAACGGCCAGTGCTGTGATGGAGATCGAACCCAGCACCTTTTGGTTGTGAGCCGTGTCACTGCAATTTTGCAGCAGATGTCATTTTCCCTGTACCACAGGTGCATTCGTCAGTGCCACCTATCTTCAGTTTATTGAATAGATGGTACCTCAGTTTGTTGTGGCCTGTGCGGAGTCTGAAGACCACGACCTGCTCTCTTCTGTTCAGCTGGTAGTAGGCATCGTTTTTTGTGTAGCCAGTATGCTGTTTCCCATGTATCTGGCCCTAATAAACCTTTTGGACTCTTTGTAGATCACACTAGTCTGGTTGTAGTAATCTTGCACCTTCTTTTGCCAGTCTGTCTGCCTCCTTGAATGTTACAGTGGGATGGAACCCACTGTACCACTACCCTTTTTGGTGCGGACTGCTGGCATAGTTGACAGAGTACCGCTCTTAAATCAGTAAGTTCTGTATTTTTCTGGCTTTTTAGTGCTGTAACCACGGACAGGGCATCTGTAAACAGGACTATCTGGCAGCATTGCTACTACTGCAGCCTTCAGTGCCTCTGCCCTGAAATTGCTTGAGATATTTCCAGTTGCCACTGATATTTTTCTACCATTTGGTAGGCTCAGGAATACCCCTGCCCCTCCATTCTGTGTTGTGTTTGTTACAGAACCGTCGGTGTATGCATGGGTCCAGTCCATGCTCGGGTACCGCTATGTACCTCAGGGTTATGTCTCTTCTTTCTTGTTTCCAATACCTGGTATATTTTCTACCACCACCGGAATATGCTGCTTCCATGTTCATAGGGTCTTCGCTTTGGCTATTTCTGCACTTTAGTTTCCCTTTTCCAAATCTATTTAGATTGCATAAAGAGTGCCCAGCAGATCCCAGACAACAGCATAGAGTGGCAGCATTCAGTTTCTCAGATCAGTGGGAACAAGTGTCAAGAGTTGCTCAACTAATTCCCTGTGGTTGTGACAGAATCTGCACTTTGGTTCACATAGGTTGTGTCTATTCTATTAAGATGTTTTTTTGAGATATGCATGGCATGTTGTGGGATGCTATGAGGTCACTTTGTAGTGTTTTAGAATAAGCAATAACTTGATTTAGACATGTTATATAATAAAGACAAATGGTCACTTCGAGAAGTGTTTTAGTATAACGAATTGCAAGAAAGAGAGCGGCCTATTTGTGGCTACAATAAGTAGTTCCTAATTTGATCAATGTCTCTTATACTATTCATACTGTTGTCTAATTAAAAAAAATAATTTTAAACTGGTGTTTTACACTGCTGTCAAGTTACATCAAATGTTTTGAGAAATTTGTTGTCTGTTCATTTTTAGCTAGTAAAGCTAAAGTGAATGTATTGTTCTATCTCACCATGTAACATAATTTGGTGTAGAGTATGTGCATACACCTAGGTTCTGGAATATAGATGACATTGATTTACTGCACTCACACCAGCAATTTCTTCTTAAGAAAATATATGGATAGAGATGCTATCCCATCTCAAAAACGCCTTCTGAAGTTGAACTGAAAGGTGCAAATACCGGTACTGCAGTCAAACTGCGATAATGCATTCTGTTCTGGCAAATATCCTGCTACGGTACTTGCAAAGCCCTTTTCAGGACTTGTAGCCGGAGATTGAGAACAGTTATTCCACTGTGCCATAGTGTGTTGACAATTGTTGGCAGCACTTATAAAAATCATTTTCCATGAGTAGGTGTTTCCTCACGGTAGAAAAGGAGCTTCCATGATAAGAAGGGAGTGGGCCTCTCTTTTGAACAACTCTGGTATACAAGGTGTCACAGACAATGAAAGAGCTGATGCAGTGGTGGGACGAGAGACGGTTGAGTTGATAAGGGCAGCCATGGACACTCCACAGAATGAGACGAAGTCTGGAAAATGCATATGTGCAGTGGATGTTAGATTTGGGAATAACTAAGGGAGAAAGTGTTGTCTGGAAAGATCAGAACACGAAGGAAAGTCCCCTGTGTAATGATGATAGAATCAAGAAGTTTCATCTGGGTTAGAGCAGTGTATGCACAAGATGGTGGCGATATGATTTAGTGTCTATTGACTCTAGTGCGTCCTGTTGGCAACCAAACTCTTCTGGGCAGCCTGTCATTTTTTTTGGCTGTTTCACTACATGCACTGTAACTCCTTTTAGGCCGCACTGTTGTTGCAAAATCGAAACTGTTTTGATAGCCTCTACATTACCGTAAATGGTCATATTCAAAGTGTAGTTGGCAAAGAGTTTATCAACTTGCCAATTTATGCTTACAGGTCTTTTCGTTGGGTTTAATCGCTTATTTGCTAAGATCGCCTACCCATTTTATTTATGGATGCGGATTACTATGGTGTATTTATTTTTAGTTTCCAGTTGACAGAAATGAGTGGCACTGATCTTGACACTAAAATGTAATATTTCTTTGTGGTCCAGATTGTCGGCAAACACTGTCTTTGGTACATTTAAATATGTATGTAATGATTTAAATAGACGAGGGGAAAGGTGCAGCTTTGAGAAGAGAAGACAATGGCAGTTTATAGGTAGCACATTCAGGAAATCAGTTTAGGAATTCCTATCACAAGAGTAAAGACCAAAACATATGGAGAAACTAGTTTGAAAAAAAGCATACATGTATGTTGAGAGGATGGCTCAAGACGTGGTTGTGCCCTACCTGGAGCTGACAACAACTTTGATCGATTAATCATTTGCTCAGACTTGAAAGGACATTCCTGACAAATGTGGAGGATCCAGAGAGAGATCAATTTCCACAAAAATCAGAATATTCAATGCCAGTGCTGCTGTAAGGAGAATGGTCAAGACCATACAACTAAGATTCCAATCATTCGTTAACAGGTGCCTATGAAGGATAATGGGTTAAAATGGTAGGACATGGTGAGAAATGAAGACCTATGGGGAAAGGAGCCAACAGAACAAATTATGCTAAGAAAATTATAGCAAATACAGAAGGCACCATACTTCTCACCATCCTGAGGCTGTCGACACTGCCATAGAGCTTGTCTAGTGTTGACACTGGTGATGGCCACATCTGTTCTCTCTGATCCTCGTATGTCGGACAGTTTTGCAGCAGATGCTCAGCGGTCATTTTACCGGTACCCCGCGGGCATTCGTCAGTGCCACCTAACTTCAATTTGTTGAATAGGTGGTACCTCAGTCTATTGTGACCAGTGCGAAGTCTGAAGACCACGACCTGTTCTCTTCTGTTCAACTGGTAATAGGCATTGTTTTTTGTGTAGCCAGTATGTTCGGTTTCCCATTTGGTCATGTATCTAGCTCTAATAAGCCGTTTTGACTCATCGTACGTCAATACTATCTGGTTGTGGTAGTCTTGCACCTTGACCTTCTTTTGCCAGTCTGTCTGCCTCCTCGTTGCCTTGGATGGGACCCACTGTACCACTACCCTCGTTTGGAGGCACAATACAACAGACAGGTAGACACAAAATTACAAAGAGAAGGAACTAAGATTTTATTATTACACTGGGAGAAAGGTCGAAAGAGCAGCCCATGACCGTTGCAGAGATTGTGACTATTTGATGCCACAATTCAAAACTGTTCAGCTTGTGGGATACTATGGCCTCAACACAACCGTAACGCAGGACTCAATTGAAGGAATACCTGGCACGATTTTAAGAGCACACACACTAGACTAAAATGTAAGCACAATTTCCATTTTACAAATTTATTCAGCATAAGTCATGCTGAGACATGACAAGCCGGCACACACAAGTATAGAATAGAGTAGAGGTCAATCAACATAACCTTGTCAAGCATACAATGTTAACAATGGTCATCAGACAAGAAAAACATGCATTGTCTGAAGATAAGGTTACTAATATTAAATTAAACACAAAACAGACTGATGAAATTGAGAAAATTTTTATAAAAGTACATGTGCTTAGTAGCATTGACATATTGGACATGGCTGAAATATGAAAATGAGCAGGATATCATGAACAAGGTAATTGGTTAGCCAGGTATGTCAATAAAGCATTAGATTTAGAATATATGAGGCCTGATACCAGTGAGACAGCAACACACCAGTCTATTAAACTTGGCTGCAAATGGGTACTTGCTTGACACATGTTCATCGCCAACACAGAGGTACTCTATGATGGTATAGCCTATAGGACTGCCAAAAAGTAACATTGCAAATGAGTCATTCAGTCAAATGCATTAAAATTATTCCATTTTAGCCATTAGGTCTAAGCACTTCTGCAAAGTTATACACCAATTTTGTATGCAAGTTACAAAAAGTCAATTTAATCTTTTTAATACATACTTTGTTATTGTAGGAATAGCAGTTCTGAGTTCAATAATTTTATAAGCCAAATGCATCTTAGTTGAAATTAGACGAAATATGCTAAAACTGAAAATCAGCTATGGAGTATCAGCAATTCTTAGATAATCTAAGTAAACCACAACAAAAAACACGTGTCATTGAAAACACTTGGGCATCCAGAAATAATGTAAAAACTAAAAAAAAAAAAAAAAGGAAATGTTTCAGGAATCTCACATGTTCACTTGCCACGCATACATTACACAACATGGTTGAATGGTATTGTGAAATCCGTTTCCTTTAAAGCGTCCTTGAAATTGACATTAGAATTCCTGAGACTGCGAAGATGTCTTGGACTTTCCTGAGCCTGCAGTTGCTGATTTCTTGGGCAAAAGAACTGCTTGAATGTTTGGCAGCACACCTCCCTGAGCAATTGTGACGCCAGACAGAAGTTTGTTCAGTTCCTCGTCATTTCTGATAGCCAGCTGTAAATGTCGAGGAATAATTCTCGATTTCTTGTTATCTCTAGCAGCATTCCCCGCCAGCTCCAAAACTTCAGCAGCCAAATATTCTAACACGGCAGCAAGGTAGACTGGAGCTCCAGCTCCAACTCTCTCAGCGTAATTTCCTTTACGAAGAAGACGATGAATTCTGCCGACTGGAAACTGAAGTCCAGCTCGTGAAGATCGGCTCTTAGCCTTAGCTTTAGCTTTGCCGCCTTTTCCTCGTCCAGACATGATAACTTTTTGTCTGATCAGCGATGAAGAATTCAAGAATTAGAATTTCGGCGCAATTTTCCTTGATTTTATACTCCCCCAACAGTTTCCGTCACACCGGAAGTGAGCAGTATCCAATCAGCAGTTAGGTTCTTTTATTAATTTTCCGTACAAAGTTGTTTTCGTATTTGTTGCTATTTACAGCGCTCAATAATTTTTTATTCAAAATAACCGGTGCTTAAAATCTTGCGCGACGTCTTTGTGATATTTAGTATGAATTTGGCAAACATTTTGTTCGCTGTTAATTTTTCAAAGAATTTGATGACGGAAATATAACAAAGTCACATATTTCAAAATACAAATATATTGAAGTAGAATGTAGACTTATGCATTGCTTCTTGTGTAATTTATTAGGTTTTGCTTTCTGAATAAATAGACATGCCAGTTCAATCAATCTTTCATAATTACTTTATCAGCTTCTGCTCCAAAACTCAGTAGGTTTCACATTCAGGATAAAATGTGATTTGACTTGGCTTCGTTGTTCGTTCTCAATCTCCCACTATCAAACTCTGAAAAGGGCTCAAGTGGCAAAATGTATTCCAGAGAACGGAATGTGTTGTGTCGTAGTTTACATCTTGACTGCGATATTTGCACCTTTCGGTTCAACACATCCAACTTCAGCAAGAAATGTGATATGATACCACAATTATTTCTCAAATTCTGAAACATTCAGGCTGATACATAGAAAAACGGTGTATAACTTGTCTAATTTCCCCAATAAACGTTATAATAAATGTTATGTTGGGCAGGGTATATTCAGTAAATCAGCAAATGGACTGACTTCGATCCTTGTTATCGACACACTCCAGTCGACCTAGCTATAAATGAATACATAGATTACTGTTGAAGAAAGAATGTCATAGAATGGAGATAATAAAACTACCGCTCTACCTCATACAAAACTAAAACATATTAGGAGAATGTACAATAAATTATCTAATATTTCTTCCCAACAGTGGGGTATGCTGTGGAAATACGTTTGGCGCAATTATCAAACACACTGATCCTTTAATTAATTTTTAGATGCATCGTTGGTTGTGGCCCATCGAATTTGTTCGATCATCGGACAAACATTAACATAACATTGCGATACACAGTAAACTAGAGCTAAGTTGCAAGACGACAAACCAATAAGCAGAACTCACCATTTGTAATAATAACCTCCAGACTAAGAAATTAAATTGAAGCTGTGATTTCGTCTCTGGTGTTGTTAAATAACATTTTTTAGCAATGATGGTCATCATGTTAGACCTTAATTCTAGGTTCGGAAGGGGCAGATACGAGGGTAACAGTATGAATGGCGATTAGACATAGATACCCCGAACCATTATAGGTGTGTGCGAATCACCTTTCCCGGTCATGTTGATGTTTTTGACATTCTGTCATCAAGAGCATCCATATTTTAAGACACTAATTGTGGGACAGGAAGGGATACTGAAAACAGTCAATGAGTACCTAATGGATAATGACACTGCGACTCTCATATACATGAGTTGGAAATCATGTGAGGGGAGGAACGGATGGGCGCCATCATACAGAGAACTACACGAACTATTAGCATACCAGTGTATACCATTCACCATTTACGGGAACATATAAATATATATTAGCACATGTGAATTCTGATTACGCGTAACATAACGTGTTGTTGTTATGCGAAATGAATAATTTATTCTTGACGAATTTTCTCTTGTAACATGTTGCACAGGTTCTTTACAAGTTTTCATGTAACTTGACATAGTAGTTGTCCGTTTGGGTGGACTTCTATTTCTCCTATTTTAATCAACTTTCCCATATCCCAGAGAGCTAAAATTAGGTACACCGTCTCTACTAGTGCGACTTGTTGATCTATAAAATAACATTTTGAGGGGATCCTGGACATGTCTTTCAAAAACTTGTACCGAAAAACGAATTTTAAAAAAATATTTAATTATTTTATATGCTGATCGTACTGATCTGGTCCTTTCTACGTGTGATGCAATGATTGGCTTCTACGTAGGCTCATATCTACAGAGATTGATGTTGTTGTTCATATTCATTTGTGCTAAATTCACTCTTTGCGTCGTTTCTTTGATAGCAGATTACAATGGCTCTTCTTACAACCCATTGCGTTCTTGAGAACGTTGACCGGAGTTCTTCTAGCTGTGGTGTAATGCGGGGCTCTCCGCTATAAAGATTACGGTGAATCTAAAAGTCCATATTGACAATTAAAACAGGGAAAGCAGCGGGTCCAGAAGGAGCACCAACAGAAGCTATACTGGCTTGACCTGGCTTCGTTCGTTCTCAATCTCCCTCTACCAAACCCTGACACGGGTCTAACTAGCAGAATGTAGTCCAGGGAACGGAATGCATTGTGTCGTAGTTTACTTATTGACTGCGATATTTGCACCTTTCGGTCCAACACATTCGACTTCAGCAAGCATTTTTTTTAGTACCAGGTTAGCATTCCCTCGTCGATCCCCTCTCCCTAGCCAGTCTGCTCTGTTGCAGCCTGTTATCCAAGATCACCACGTGGAGGTGTAGAAGGGTCCTGGCAGCTCTGGTTCGCTGGCCCTGACGCTAGCAGTCAGCTATGGGTCTCTGGCCGCTGCAGCTCATGCGCTACTCAGCATCTTGATCCCAGAAGCTATAATGACATATATAGATAAAGTCACATATACGAGGGACAGTCATTGAGTAACATACATCTTATTATAAAGTTCATGTAAGAGTGTGTACAATTGAAAATCGTATTTCAGAACACAAATTAGCTCTTTAGCAATACTCCATATAAGGATTGTGAAATACAAACAGAATGAGCAAGTACAATATAGCGCATAACATTGCCGCCCCATTGTCAACTTGCACAGCAAAAGAACAATGAGGCATTATTCGTATTTTGTTGTCAGAGGGTGCGAAACCCTCTTAAATCTAGGGGAATCCTGTACAGATTAAAATAGGAAGTGAAAAAAAATTTCTGAGAGAAACATGCATGATTCCACCAGGGAAGATCATACATAGATCATACATAGATCATACATAGATCATCATAGATCTACGAATCATATTAAAACAAACTATTGAATGGACATCATCCCTATACGCAAATTTTAGAGACTACGAAAATGGGATTGATAGTGAGGATGGCGCACTCTTTAACAACTCTTGTGACACTATAGGATACACGAGAAGTACATACACCTCATATAGGGCATGTGATCAAGATGCCGAGCAGCGTATGACCTGCAGTGTTCAGCGACCCATAGCTGAGTGCTAGTGTCAGCGAACCAGAGCTGCCAAGATCCTTCTACACCTCCACGCGGTGATCCTGGATAACAGGTTGCAGCAGGGCAGATTGGCTAAGGAGAAGGGATCGAAGAGGGAATCCTAACCCGGTACTAAAAAAATGCTTGCTGAAGTCGGATGTGTTGGACCAAAAGGTGCAAATATCACAGTGAAGCTGTAAACTACGACACAACGCATTTCGTTCTCTAGACTACATTCTGCTACTTAAGCTCTTTTAGGGTTTGGTAGCGGGAGATTGAGAAGGAACAAAGCCAACCCAAGCCTTACAGGGTATGTGCAAAGGTACGATCAGCAGAGTGGGACATGTAGGAACGCTTCGAGATACAAACAGGAATAAGACAGGGATGCTTTCTCCCACATTTTCTGTTCTTGTTGGCTATAGTTTGAGTAATGAAGTCATCAACAGAGCGATTGAGAACTGGTATTCATTGAACACTATTGTCACAACTGCCGGAATTGTATTACACCGATGATCTGGTACTTTTGTCCCACAGTCATAACCAAATACAAAAGAAACTTGAATTGGTGACAGAACAATCAGCCAAATTAGGACTGAGTAATGATAATAATAATTTTGGCCCATCACAAGCAAAGATTGCAACAGCACCAGAATATTTCTGCAAAATGTGTTCTCTGATGGCTGTAAAGATCAATACTGGAATGACATACCCTACCACATTGTTGAGACACACTAGGCCCAGAATCTTTTTCAGGCACTTATTGATAAAGTCCCGTAATCTCTTAATATTGAGCAAAGTAAAAACCTAGCTCTTAAACTCAACATTATCAGCAAAGAATCAATCATGCTCATGGAAGAGCAGTTAGAAGAAATGGAAACTTGACCTATTTGGGAAGCACAATTGACACATCAGCAGGTACTTATTATGTAAACACCAGAATTGGAAAGACAAGAGGGACATTCCTGACACTAACAACATATGAGATCAAGAGAAATCAAGATTCACACTGAAGTTAGAATATTCAACGTCAGTGTCAAGTCGGTGCTGCTGTATAGAGCGGAGACACAAAGAACGACCAAGGACACACAACAAAGACTCCATATCTTCGTTAACAGATTCATACGAATAATAATGGGTTAAGCAACAGCAGAGCATGGTGAGGATTAAAGACAGGTGGGAAAGGGGCTAAGAATAACCACTGGAACAACATATCAAGGTAAGAAAATAGGTCTAGTCATATTGGAGATTAACGAAACACTAAGAGATCATGTGTATATGCTGTGCACGTAAAAGAACCATTGACAGTTGAAAGTCGGTAAGAGTATGTTGTAAGCCGCTGTCCGGCAAAATTTTAAAAAGGAATGAAATTCCTACCCAATACACAATCTACCTTTCCCCAGGTCTAGTAAACTGCAGGAAGTAATCTTTTTCAAAATAAACAACGTACAATGGATAACCTTTGGCTACATTGCAGAAGACATAACCTGCCTGTTTGAATACACGGATTTCAAGTAAGTATTCCAAAGAATCCGGCCTACTGATACAGTTACAAAATCAACTGCTTCCGGGCTATATGTGATGTGTTTCGAGATTTAGATGAGCAGCGAAAAGGTCTGATAACAAAGGGACGTTCAGCTATTACGATTTAACATTATTATGATCGTATTGCTGTCCTATATCCTATGCCGCAAAAAATGGATTGACGGAATTTGATTCTGTGTAAATGTGTGGTTGCTTAGTTCTCTTGTCTAGTGAAATGATTATAACAGTTTCAGTATGTGTCATGTAGGCACTTTAGCTATTTCCGTAACTGATTAAATAAGCGTGTATCTGTGTTATCTTTGTCATAATATGTTGATTGTTTACTGTATCTGTTATGTACGTTTTTCTTAATTATCTCATTGCTTTATATTTTATTTTAAATTGATTAAATATGTATTTTAGTTGTTTAAAAAAAAAGCAAATGTTCTGACAGGTACTTCTCCATCACCCTTATCACATTGGTGCACATAGACCATGAGCCAATAATCTCCAAACAGACATGTCCTATTCTATTTTCCCCAGTTCTTTCGATTTCTCTCCATTTGTGTGGTGTTTTTTTGATCGACTTGTGAGTCTCTTTGCCATGTGTTAGTAAACCTTCTTTTGCCTTTTTTCATTAGGTTGCTCCATGACTGATATTGCCTGGTGATACTGGTTTGGAACGTGTGACCTAACCGCAGTGCCATCTTCCAAAGATTTTCTGTTTCATCTTACTTTGTCCTGTTCTCTCCCATAAGCTTTTGTTTGAAACCTTGCTGAGACACACCAGGCCCGAATCTTTTTCAGGCATTTATTGATAAAGTCCTGTAATCTCTTAATATTGAGTTTGATCATCCACCATTTTTCTGCTCCATATAGAAGGATTGACTTCACATTGGAGTTGAAAATCTTTAGCTTTTTATGAATTATGATCATTTTAGAGCTCTGTACAGTTATCAACATGCCAATGGGCACTCTTACCTTTTGTATACTCTGACAGGTACACTATAATACAAAATAATTTAGCCGGTCAGGGCTAACCTCAGAGTGCTTGCTGCCACACCATCAAGGTGATAAAAACTTCCTGATTTCACATAAAGGACTGCGTCTGCAACTATAGTACCTTTCGGGTTGAGGATGCAGGACAGTGAATGAGCTGTTAAAGACCAGCAACTCATAGCTGGCTGCTTGCATCCTGGTCAGAGCGAGCCACAGCTGACCAATACCCTATTCCACCTCCAAGCAGCAACACTGTGAACAGGCTGCTAAGTTAATAAGGGACTACATTGGGAAGACAAATTGGTACCTAAAATAGTCAGCTGAAATCAGATGTGTCAGGACGAAAGTGGCAGATATAGCAGACTCGCTGTTGTTGTTTAATGCCCACAATGAGTAAGTTTACTCTTTTGTGCGCCTTAAAAAGGACATTAAGTGGCGGGTTGTAGTAGCTTTCCACACATCTTGAGCATGCTGATGAAAGTGGTTCACGGTCCTCCAGGCAGTTTTGCTATGCTTGGCTTCATCTGTGTGGCGCTCACTACTACGGGAATCACATCGATCCACATCTCATCAGTCAGGCTGCGATGAAAACAGCCTGTTTCCAAGGAACGCTAAATGGAAGAGAGATTGTGGTATTGGTCAGTTTATTGACCCTGACATAATGTCCTGGTCAGTATTTTGTGCCTGACTGGATTAGCGTCTCAGTCCCCCCAGACTCAATGTAAACTATGCCATCATGTCATTTTCAGGATGAACACTGAAGAAGAAAAAGAAATAACTAACTACCAATAACAAAGCAAGAATTAATCAAGACGAAGTCACTTGATATGATTTATTTAGTCACATGATGACATGGACAAATATAAAATATTTTCATAAGTAATATTGAAATGAAATGCATAGTAAATATTACTATAATTTTTGAGCATCTTTTTATACAATTGTATACAAGTAAATTTATATATATGGTCATACCAGCCAACCATACATACAAGTAATTTATGTATGTGGTCAGACCAGCTAACCATACATGCAAGAAAATTTATGTAAATGGTGATACCAGCCAAACATATGTGCAAGTAAATTAATGTATGTGTTCATACCAGCCAACCATACATACAAATAAATTTATGTATGTGGTCATACCAGTCAACCATATGTGCGAGTAAATTAATGTATGTGGTCATACCAGCCAACCATATGTGCAAGTAAATTTATGTATGTGGTCATACCAGCCAACCATACATACACATAAATTTATGTATGTGATCATATTAGCCAACCATGCCAACCAGTAAATGTATATATGGGGTCAAACCATGCAACCATACATACCATACACATAATATTTTGCATATGAGCGTACCAATCGTAGTAATGATATATATATGTAAATATAAATGAATAATAATACCAGACATGAGATATAGGCTATTGAATCTCGGGTACGTTATATCTGGATAATGGAGCATTGGATATGGCTAATAGAGAATACTGAAATCACTCACTAACTGTTTGTTAGGTGATAGTGCTACAATTTAGGATTCAGTAATACTGAGACCGCATTGGTTCGGATCAAATTTTGGTCGAGCAGCAGAAGCATCCAAGAGTGAGGATCGAGAGCGTGTACAACCAGCGGGTTACAAAAACTATCAGCATTCATACCATTCACCCCCTGTTGATGAGACACGTGAGTGTGGAGCAACACTGTACTCAGACCTCATCTACCCAAACCTTCTGGACAAAATGCATTTTGGATGACATGTTGAAGGGAAACGACAAGACAATCCGTATGGCAGAACATTGGAAGATAGTGGTTTGACATGGTACCTCGGACACCAGAAGTAAGTAAGTACCATCTGCTGAAATAAACTGTGAACCAATGAGTCTGCCAGGAGTAGAGTTCTGCCAGCTTTGCATTACAAAACAATAACCAGATAACAGCAATTTTATGTGTGTAAGAACACTAACCGAAAAGGCAAAAGACCCTGTGACTGATGTGTTCATATAGACAAGTGGCACAGACAGCTAAGCATACCATACAAGACTGTGAAATGCTTAAACAACTACGTTCTGAGCACTGGCCCACGGAGACAAACCACCACACAAAGCTATTTGGGAGCCTTGAAGAACTCCTCACCACATCATCCTTCCTTTATCCAGAGCACTGGACTTCACGAGAGTACATAATAAAAAACATAGTGAATTTGAAGAAGAAGAACCAGCTGCATGAGTCTAAACATAAAACAGCAGTTTCATAACAAGAGGAAGATCAAGAAACAGATAGATTGACAGAATTAAAGAATTACTATAGAGTTAAGGAATGAAAATAAAATTGGCCACACAGATGGTATATGAATAGATTGTGTCTCCTATGGTGTCTAACGACATAAGTAGACGAGCGCAAAAATCGCCTGTAAAAGAGTCAGGTGCAACATACTGAGCATGACCTCACATCTGTACTGTACACTGGGAACAAGCTGATAAAACAGCCTGGCCAATGAGGCGAGGACTAACTCTGTGATCCCCATAGTGATACATCCGCTAAGAAGCCTAATAATGCATTGTAACCTCCCTCAACATGAGTAACTTTGGACAACAATAACAAATAAACAAATACGATGATGATCCCAGCCAATCCTGTTCTAGTGAATTCATTTGCACAGTCACTCATCCCACCCCAAACATATCTAAAAATAACGGTGCATTGTATTGTAACATGTTCTAAGATTAAAAACAATCCAAATGACAATTCTACACACAAATTCCACACCAATAAAAAACCTAGATAGCATAAATGCTTACATAAAAAAATACTTAAACAGAAAATTATTTTCTCTGAAAAATGATCACATGAACAATACCCACACAGAAAATTGCTCACATAAAACAATATAAACTCAGGAAATTGCTAACTCAGAAAAATGCTCACATTAACAAAGTTCCACACAGAAAATTGCTTGATAAAAAAATGATCACATTAAAATTACCCACACAGAAAATTGCTAAAACAGTAAAATACCCACACAGAAAATTGCTCACATGGAAAACTTGAATTGATATAATTTTGTTCTACTTTTTTACTAAACATTTTCATAAAACTGTTAATACTTTTATTGTGATATTCAATAAGTTCTTGAACTATTTGAAGCATTAATTATTTGTTATAAGCACAAATATAAATAAACAGATAAATCACAGATATGAATAAAAATGTTTGTAAGGGAATTATTAGAAATTAATGATTTAAAAAACAATTTGCAATTGAACTCTTTTCTAACCCTAAGTGGGAATTTTTCTGTGTGAGCAATTATCCATGTGAGCATTTGTGCTTTTATCTGGTCGTCATGGGACCGTAGCCTAATCATCGTCAGGTGAAACATACTGATCAAGACTGAAAGTTCTTCTTCATGCTCCTGGAAACAGGCTATGCTACAGCAGTTTGGCCAACGAGGTGGGGATCAACACTGTAATTTTCATAGTTGTGAGCTAACTGAGGAGCCGTGCATTGACCTGAAAAAAAAATGTTAGTTGCTCATAGCAAGCGATGATGGCGACATCATCAGACGGTTTTGTCTTGATGATGTAACTTGCACTGTCTTTGGATTAAAGTGAGGAAGAAGTTGTGCTGGTCATCAACTTCACTCTTATCCTGAATTACCTTGGGCCAGTGGCAAGACACAAGTCAAGATGACTGGAGGTAATTCAGGATGCAGGCATTCTGGTCCCACCTCCTTTGAGACCAGGAGCTGCTTGAAACCTGCTGGACTCAAACCCATGCTGTGTCCATTCAACACTTTGAAAGTTGAGTGCCTTACCTCTCGACCACAGCGACACCATGCACTAGAAGGACTAGTCAACCATTGCAAGAACGCCTCAGGCTGTAAGAAGAGCCACTGCAACCTGCTAGCAAAGAAATGACATTGAGAGTTTACTCAACTCAGCATGAGTAGCCTCGACCAACATGTGGTCACCATTGTAACAACCCTTTTATATGCTGTGGATAGAAGGTAGATTCAAACCATTTTGGTTGCTCAATTCATAACGTTTCAAACAAAATTTAGCAAATTCTCATCACACCAGATGGTATCCATGCAAATTCATCATGGAGCCAATTACAAACATCAGATTTACTAATCAACATCAAGTGAATCTCTAGGGATGACAAAATAGGGGACAAAATGTCATGGGGCTAGCAACCTCATCATGAAAAACAAATTGCAACAGAAACCACAACTAGAAAAAACATGTAAGGTGCTTTGGTACAGTCTTCCTGAAAGAGGTAAACTATAGTTGTGCAGCTATGCTATGACTGGAGTAAAAATAATGAACAAGAAGATACTGATAGGCTGTTTGAGCAAATACTATCTACTATAAAGTGCTCATAGATTGTGCACAATAATATCAATCAATTAATCAAAGCATATCGCTCCTTTGGGTGCATAGGTCATTGACTACATCTTATCAGCATACACAGTCCTGGGCCACTCTTTCTGTCTCTCTTCAGGGTGCAGCCACTTAATCTTAGTTCACTCTCATATTCTCTTCCTCGTGTATTGGTTGGGTTGGCTATTGATCCAGCAACATGTGGGTTCCTGCCCTTTGGTCCAATGCCATATAGTGGTATTGCAAGCGTTTGTGAGCAGTTGTACAGAGTGTTCCATTTGTCTGGCATTGGAAGAAGAAACTCTTTCTTAACACCATAAAGCGCTAAGCACTCAGAATGATGGTGTTTAACAGTTTCATAGGGATGTGTGGGGACGGCGTGGGCTAGTGGTTAAGTGACACGGCTCACAACCAGAAGGTGCTGGGTCCGGTCCCCATCACATCACCGGCCGTTACCCCGGGAAGCAAACCCTTAGAAAATGCAGGAGGAAGCAGACCCTTACATAAAATGCATGCTGAAGTCAGATGCATTGGCCCAACAGGCACAATATAAAAACCACAGTGCAACCCACACCGCCTTGGGGATTAGAGAAATAAGGCGAACGAAAAAAAAAAAGAAGGGATGTGTGCAAAGTCGGCACTCTGGAGTATGTTGTAGTTTGATTCTGTTCAAGTGACTGCTAAGCAGTATCTATTGGGTGTGACGATCTCTCCTTTTCAGGAAGTTGACGTTATCTTAGGGAATTTGGATGGCCATATGTTTGCAGATTTCTCTCCCAGTATTCCCCATTGTCCATCTATGCAGAAAAAACCTCTTTGTACGCAGTCTTTAGTAGTTCGTTTGACTGTCTTCAGGGTTGTTGGTGTGTATTGTTCTTGATATGATCCATGTCTCTTTAGGTCTACCTTTCTTCCTCTATCCTTGAGGACTCCATGTGAGAGCCTGCTTAGCTATCTTGGATGGTGCCTTCCTCAGCATATGCTCTAGCCCTATTTTATTCTCTTAATTAGTTGTTGCTGTGGCTGTTATTGTCTCCTTTGCCATAGGTCTTAATTTTTCACCTTGTTCTGTCACTTTTTGCCCATTATCCTTAATAATCATCTGACTGAAGTCTGCTGTATCGACTTGGTCATTCTCCGTGTTTCCACCTGATACAACAGTACCGACTTGACACTGGCGTTGAATATTCTAACTTTAGTGTCAAACTTAAATTCTATGGATCTCCATATGTTTTTTTATTGTCAGGAATACCGTTCTTGACTTCCCAATTCTGATATTTCCATCTGCATTTGTATCTGTACAAGATATCAGATTTTAAACTTGATGGACAAAACTAAGTACATTTCATTTATTCAATCTTTCCCCACATATTAGCACAGACTTTGTCCACTTTATTTTGGGCCACACCAGATATAAGAATGCAGAATTTGCATAATAGTTATAATTCATAACATTTAAACAAAATTTGTAACAATTGTATATACATCAATATGTAAAAGAATAGTAACAATATGAATGTACACGGTTTTTTGAAATGATATAGGCATGGTAATAATATATTCGTATACTCGTATATCTAACACATAAGTATATGTAATTTATATAGTATTGTAAATAAATTGTTTGCATTGGCACATAAAACGTTGCCATGAGCCATATTTGGCTGGTGAGCCTCAGATTGCCCATTTGTGACTAAATAAACACATCTGATAGCAGACACAAGCACAGTCAATTATTGCGGAACTCTTAAGATTTTAACCATCAATCTGCCATTTCAGAAATTTGTCCAGACAGCAGGTCTGCTGAGGATGTTCAACCCACATATCTAATTAAATGATACGACATTCTGAGTAACAATAAATATTGCCTTTGTCAGAATACATAAACATCTGGAATAGATTATATAATAATTTGATACCTGGCAATGTTTGTTGGAATTCATGTCTTTCCTAGTGGTATAAGACTACACTCATGCATGTCACAGAAACATGCACACTCATAGGGCTATACACCGACGTGTGGAAGCTTGTTGTGTCAAATCAGACTTAGAATACCATTATCAGACAAAAAAATCCCATTATTGTTCACTTCTTCTTTATAATATTGCTGGGGACAGTGTAGGCTAGTGGTTAAGTGACATGGATCACAACTCAAAGGTGCTGGGTTCGCTCCATATCACAGCACCGACAGTTTCTAGGGGGAAGCAAACCCTTAAAAATGCAGGAAGAAGCAGACCCTTACATAAATTGCATGCCGAAGTCGGATACACTGGGTCAACAGGTGCAAAATTAAAACATAGTGCAACGCACACCGCCTTGGGGAATAGAGAAGTAAGGCAAACGCCCAAAAACAAAAATAATATTGCTCACTTATCTGAAGCTATATCTAGAACACATGCTGCGACAGATTTTATATTTCTTTGTAAAAAACGCTAATGTTACGTAGCACAAGCTGCTTAACTGTCAGGTTAAGTAACCAAAATGAAGAACATAAACACAAACTGAAATATAAAATATATAGCCAGAATATCACACAACGTCTCACACACACATGCCATGTCAACTTCTGCAGGATATGGTAATTTAAACAACTTAACTTAACATCCTTATACTGGTCTGCAGTCTGTATACAACCAGTTTCATTTACATTACCTTGCTCTAAAAGCTATGCGCATCCAATTTATTCTTAAATGCATTAACTGTCCCTGCCTCCGCTACCTCCCATTGTAATGCATTCCAAGCATTCACCACTCTCTGACTAAAAAAATATTTCCTAATATCTAATCTGGAACTCTCTTTAGTCAGCTTGTAGCTATGCCCCCTTGTTCTTGTGAGCGGTTGTATTTTTAAAAACTTGTTATAGTCTAATTTATCCATTTCTTTGATCATCTTATAAACCTGTATTAAGTCACCATGAATTCTTCTCTCTTCTAGACACTGTAGGCTGGTTTTTCTGAGTTTTTCCTCATAACTGTAATTCTGGAATCCCACTATCAGCTGTGTCGCTCTTTTTTGTATTCTTTCCAGAATGTTTATATCCCCTCTATGATAAGGACTCCACACCTGTACACAGTACTCCAATCTAGGTCTAACTAATGCTTTATACAGTTTGACTATCACTTCCTTGCTCCTATGTTTAATAGGTTCTTTTTATCATACCTAACATTGCATTTGCCTTTTTCACTGCTACCTGAACTTGCTCCCACACCTTACCTGTCTGTTCTCGCATTTCCCTCATGATATAAGTGTAAAACTGTAACAATCCATTTTACACAGTATTGTTTTTCTATAAAAAAAGTTTTCTTGTTACAAAGTATGTAAATATATATTTTTGTCAGGTTCCACGTGTCATTAAAAAAATGTACACACTAGCATCTCTAAAACAATCAACAAAATCAATCTAAAATGTGTTTTGTAATAATGATAATCAATTTCTTCAGGTACCGAAAATGATTATACTGACCATTTCTGTATAGAAAATAGCCAGCAGTTTTGTATCCTGCTCAACTTATAGATTTAATTACAACCATTGCTACCGCTCATATTTTAAGAGTGATATATGTTGTATAGTTAGAATAAAAGTTACCTTATTCAACATCTATCCCATTTGATTTATCTGATTTACAAATTTGCTGAAGTTGACATGTATGCTTAAATTCATAATAAACTAAGTATTCATCAATCAGTTTTATATACAAATTAACATATTTATACAATGTCAGTTATATTTTAAACAACTTAAGTTTATTCACGTTTATTTGAAGTCAATAGCAAAAGTCACTCATTGAATTGTTCTTGGCTCTTGCATTAAACTTCATTAAATGTCAGTTGAAAGTATTCGTTTAAAATTTGGATATTTTCTCAACCATGAACAATAATTCTTCAACTACATTTGTTGTAATCTTCAATGATCACAGAAGCCAGTTTGAAGTGCCACTTAATGTTTTCTCCTAGCCACCAGTTTCATCAGCCAAAACATTATCACCAATATGCATCAATTATTTACATTGTGCGAAACAGCAGTCAGAATAGGCTCTTGCAGTCACGGTCTCATTCACCTGTCACAGTCACAATAATCAGCTACAGTTGTCAAGTCATAGTTACAATTATTCGTTATATTCACAGTCATCAGTCAAGCCACAATTAAAATCGTTAACCATAAACATCAGTCAAAAGTGTTGTCACAGTCACAAGCAATAGTCAAATCAGTCACCATCCTAATGATTAGACACAATCATCAGTCACAAACACTAGTCACAATCATCAGTCACAAACACTAGTCACAATCATCAGTAACAAACATCAGTCACAATACTCAGTCCTAGTCAGTCATCCGCTTAGACTTGGGCAGGCTCGGATTCTGTTCCTGTATTTGATCCTTGCGTTCTACTAGACAATTCATTCAAGGTACTGCTACACTCTGTCACTCGAACCTGCAGAGGAGATAAAAACAGACTAAATACTTGCAGACATCACAGAAATCAACAGTTTATGAACATATTTGAAGCAAGAACATCAAAAACATCAACATACACTATATGTGGACATCACTCAGACGTGAACATCACAGATTTCAACATACAGATTGTATGTGGACATCACTGAGCAGGAACATCAACAGACAGACTGGACATCATTGAGGCAAGAACATCACATATATCAAGAAACAGACTGTGAACATCATTGAGGCAGGGACATCACAGATATCAAGAAATAGCCTGTGAATATCATTAAGGCAGGCAGATCATTGAGGCAGGGACATCACATATATCAAGAAACAGACTGTGAACATCATTGAGACAGGGACATCACCGATATCACAAAACAGACTGTGAACATCATTGAGGCAGGGACATCACATATATCAAGAAACAGACTGTGAACATCATTGAGGCAGGGACATCACAGATATCAAGAAACAGACTGTGAACATCATTGAGACAGGGACATCACAGATATCACAAAACAGACTGTGAACATCATTGAGGCAGGGACATCACATATATCAAGAAACAGACTGTGAACATCATTGAGGCAGGGACATCACAGATATCAAGAAACAGACTGTGAACATCATTGAGGCAGGGACATCACATATATCAAGAAACAGACTGTGAACATCATTGAGGCAGGGACATCACAGATATCAAGAAACAGACTGTGAGCATCATTGAGGCAGGGACATCACATATATCAAGAAACAGACTGTGAACATCATTGAGGCAGGGACATCACAGATATCAAGAAACAGACTGTGAACATCATTGAGGCAGGGACATCACAGATATCAAGAAACAGACTGTGAACATCATTGAGGCAGGGACATCACAGATATCAAGAAACAGACTATGAACATCATTGAGGCAGGAACATCATTGAGGCAGGGACATCACAGATATCAAGAAACAGACTGAACATCATTGAGGCAGGGACATCACAGATATCAAGAAACAGACTGAACATCATTGAGGCAGGGACATCACAGATATCACGAAACAGACTGTGAACATCATTAAGGCAGGGACATCACAGATATCATGAAACAGACTGTGAACATCATTAAGGCAGGCACATCATTGAGGCAGGGACATCACAAATATATCAACATGGAGCGTGTAGCCTAGGTGACAATGAGCTGGCTCGCTAAGACTGATATTACAGCGCGCCAGGGTTCGAAATCACAGACGGACAGTAAAAAACAGGGTGTATTTCGTTCCTGGTACAACCGCTCCTCCAGTCGACCCAGCTGTAAATGTGTACCTGACGTATGAGTTGGGGAAGGTATAAACAGGAAGGAAGGGAACTGGCAAGCCCACCTCATATAGGCTGTGGCTTAGTACAGGAAGAGTTAGCTTCATCCCCAACAGCAATTTTTGCCATGGGACTGACATTTACCTTTACATCAACAGGTTGACTGCTTGTGGACAGTACTGAAGTGGAAACATCACAGATAATCAAGATGCTTTTTGTGAACATCACAGATATAGACAGACTTGTCAAATCACATATGTCAACAGACTGGCTGTGAAGATCACACATATCAACAGACTCCTTGTGAACATCATAGATGTTGTCAACAAAGTAAACATAGACTTACAAGGAGAAGACAACGGGACATCTTCACTCATACAGCTACATCTTGGAAATGGATAATGGTTCATAGAACTGACTTCACCTGGGCTTTCCCATATGCATTCAGTCCCTTTCAATGCTGAAAATGGAAATCACAGGGCACTAACTCCGTAGCTTTCGAGAAATCTCCTTTATTCTCCACAATTTCGCCAGGTACCTGTTTTTAGCTGGAACAACTGGGACAACCAGTCATACCATGAAAAAACCCAGCATGTCAAACTCAGCACAACATGACTTGAACCTTGTATGTGTGGTTTTTAAACCATGCTCACAACCAGGAGTCTACAGCTGTTACTTCTAGACAACCAGCATGACTTCGAACTCGTCACCCAATAAAATACTAGTACAATGTCATGTGATCATTTCTGGTTAAGTATAACCTCTGTAAGATACAACAATGGGAAAATAACCCATAGGGGTTTCCCTACTGGGAAGATTTCTTTTGATCTTAGGGCAGTCTATGCGGTCCTACAGGCAATAAGAATGCTCACCAGATCAGATGAACACCCGTCAACTCAGAATGTATTCTTTACAGATTGCAGATCACTACTGGAAGCAATACAACACACCAGAGGAGAACAAATACTGCAGAAAATCAAATCAGAGCTCAACAAAATCCAAAGAACCCCAACAGTTGCTTTTCAGTGGTTACCCTCCCATTATGAAATCAAAGGAAATGAGAGAACTGATGTTCTGTCCAAAGCATATGGCAAGATGGAACAACTTATCCATGCAGTGTTTTACAGAGGGGCTAAAAACATCATACACAATCAGTATAACTCAAAATGGAAGAAATCATGGACGTGAGCAGTATACCTGACCCAATCCACCAGCTCCAGAGAAACCATCAAACCACCATCTTTCTCCTGAGAACAGGCCACCGCAGACTATTGGGTCACCTACATCGGCTCAAAATATCACACACAAGTAACTGTCCATGTGGAGCCGAAGTCCAGACCCCTGAACACATCCTATAAGACTAACCTGTATACAGACACCTATGATGCCAAACCTGGCCATTGGAGCCGAGGTGACGCAGAAGCTGTGGGGCTGCCACCCGAATTTTGAGAAGACTGTTGGCTCCGTCCTAGCGATGGGACTACATATCTAGCATGACCAAAAAGCCTGAACGCAGAAGAAGTTTAATCTCTAACCTCAAACTTCATTTCTTGTACACACATGCATTCATTACCATCATCCCATGCCATTTATAAACTCTAAAATTACAGTGGGAGCTCCATTTAGCTTTTTGGAGGACCTGCACCAAATGGGGCATTTGTTATTTTACATAATGAGTTTGCTGGTACTAAGTACAACCATACTTCATTCTGTGTGTGCAGGGAGGGAAAAGGAAAAATTGAAACATAGAGGAAAAGCAACCAGGTTGGGATATACTTTGGAAGACTCAATAATCAAATAAGATGCCTCAGAACAAGGCATACAATGAGAGAACACAGGAAGAACAGAAAGATAAAACCTTTGAATATTTTGTTATTTTTTTTTGCGTTCGCCTTATTTTTCTAATCCCCAAGGTGGTGTGCGTTGCACTGTGGTTTTTATTTTTGCGCCTGTCGGCCCAGTGCATCCGACTTCAGCATGCATTTTATTTAAGGGTCTGCTTCCTCCTGCATTTTCTAAGGGTTTGCTTCCCCGAGGTAACGGCCGGTGCTGTGATGGGGATCGAACCCAGCACCTTCTGGTTGTGAGCCGTGTCACTTAACCATTAGGCCACGCCGTCCCCCCAAACCTTTGAATATATTTCCTCTTCTTCAATTGGTTTTTATTTTCAATTTTATTCAGTTTTCACTAACTGCTCCTTGTTTAATAATCCTATCATTCATTCACTGCTTGATATCATTACAGTAACTTAACCAAAATTTAAATTACCATGAACATGCTGCTTCCAAAATATGGGCGTTCAAGTGATCCATCATTCAGGTCTCGGTCCTCACAGAAACACAACAAAAGTGCATTGAGAATCATCTGGAAAAAAAAATGGACAAATGCAAACACACATTAAGAATAACCAATAAATACCATAAACTTCATGGTAATTAAAGCAAGTGACCATATCGAAACTTGTATATCCACATCTGACACCTCTTCCTGAGCAAGGCCATTGTTTGACATAATACAACTGCAATACCAACTACTATCCCTGATAACTAGCAAACTATAATACAAACTGAGATTTCTGATAACTTACAATCATAAAACTGTGTCTGATAACTAGCAAACTATAATACAAACTGAGATTTCTGATAACTTACAATCATAAAACTGTGTCTGATAACTAGCAAACTATAATACAAACTGAGATTTCTGATAACTTACAATCATAAAACTGTGTCTGATAACTAGTAAACTATAATACAAACTGAGATTTCTGATAACTTACAATCATAAAACTGTGTCTGATAACTAGCAAACTATAATACAAACTGAGATTTCTGATAACTTACAATCATAAAACTGTGTCTGATAACTAGCAAACTATTATACTTAACTTAACTTCATTATACTGGTTTAGAAGGCTCAGCAGGGTCTGTATACAACCAGTTTATTCCACTCTCCCGACACTAAAAATAACTGATAATGCAATCTATTTTTTTAATGCAATAACTGACCCTGCCTCCACCACATCATGTGGCAATGCATTTCAAGGTTAGATAACACGAGGGTGAAATAAGTTTGTGGAAGCGATTGACCAGGAAGACATAAGAAGAGGGGAAAGGCTGGATAAGCAGAAAATGGCCAGATAGTGATATGTGTATACGTAAAGCACCTAACAACAAAAATAAAGGGCAGAAAGAGGAATGGAGGAAAGGTGGCAGGAGATAAGGACTAAGCAAAGGTATGGAAAATATTGATGCAATGCAGCTGAAGGCAGCCCATACTGGAGATCAGTTTATTCTCACGTTGAAATCAATGACGATCATCAGATGAGCAAGAGATGATGCTTGTGACACTGACATCAACATTAACCCAGTGTCAGGGCCATTGAAGTGGCTGGCAATTGGGGAACCAGCGTAGTTATTGATGTCAATGAGGTTTTTTGCAGACAATGTGTATGCAGTTGTAAACCAGTCTCCCCAATGTATGTCATACCACACTGACTACAAATGATAGAACGGATGAGATTGTGGGACTTGCAAGTGAAGCTTTCTGTGAAACAGAACTCAGCTTTATGGAGGTAATCGAGTTTTTGTCAGACCATACTTATAAATGTTATTTTTTCCACTTTATTTTAATCCTCAGTACAGCCGCATCCTCACCTTGGATGATTCAAGCAAGCAGCTCACATTTACAGCGATCAAATGTGTACACGCACATAAACATGCATACAGGGCTAACGATGCAGCAGTGAATGAAAGGACAGCGGTTAGTGGCCCGTAGCTGACTGCTTCCATTAGGGTCAGCGGACGACAGTTGAGCAAGACCCTATTCTCCATGTGGCGGCCCTAAAAACAGGCTGCACTAGTCACTAGCATAGCCTGGCCAGGACATAGGGATCGCGGTGGGAAGGCAAGCCCGGTACTAACAAAATCCAGCTGAAATCAAATCTGGTAGACTGAAAGGTGCAGATATCGCAACCACGCTGTAAACTACTATACAACGTGGGGAAGAAGACTAACGTCAGGCACAACATACTGATCAGACATGTTAGTCAGGGTCAGACAAAATATACTGGTCAAGACTCCCTGGAAACGGGTTGTTTTCATGGCAGCCTGGCTAACGAGGTGAGGAATCGACGTGATCTCTGTAGTAGTGAGTGATACCCAGATGAAGCCAAGCATAGCACAATCGCCTGGAGGGCCCCGGCCCACCTTCATCAGCACGCTCAGGATGTGAGGAAAGCTACTACAACCCACCACTTAACATCCTTTTCAGAGCGCACAAAAAAGTAAACCTATTGATTGTGGGCATTCAAAACACACACACACACTATACGTCCTTTTCAGAACATCGAAGAAGAAACATGGATGACAGCTCTGCAGCAAATTTAAACAGATCTCTCTCTCTTAGTCTCTTCTACATTTGGGGGTGTATATGGCTTTTTTATGTATATACTTGAAATCGAGTGTGATTGGCCTCTTATGTATTTGCATGATGGAGGGGCCATCGATTTTGGCCTGTATTTGGGTCACTATTAGGTAGGAATTTCATTACCATCAGAACGTTTGCCGGACACTGGCTAAGAATCTGTTACTTTCAATGTTTGACTGTCAAGGATTCTTTTATATGATTTCAACATGGGACCTTTAAGTTTATCGTCCTCCAATACGACTATATGCTTGATCTTCCCTATTTTAAAACTAGGGGCCGCTTGAAACTCGTGGGTTTTGAACATCGGCCATTTAATGCTTTCGTCTTGAGAAATGAGTGCCGAACCTTTATACGATAGCGCCCCTTTCTGTCCCTACTCTTCATTCTTTGAGTAAAATATAACATCAATTCATTCAAGCAAACATTTCACACTAACAACAAGCAAACAGTTCACACTAACAACAAGCAAACAGTTCACACTAACAACAAACAAACAGTTCACACTAACAACAAGCAAACAGTTCACACTAACAACAAACAAACAGTTCACACTAACAACAAGCAAACAGTTCACACTAACAACAAGCAAACAGTTCACACTAACAACAAACAAACAGTTCACACTAACAACAAGCAAACAGTTCACACTAACAACAAACAAACAGTTCACACTAACAACAAACAAACAGTTCACACTAACAACAAGCAAACAGTTCACACTAACAACAAACAAACAGTTCACACTAACAACAAGCAAACAGTTCACACTAACAACAAGCAAACAGTTCACACTAACAACAAGCAAACAGTTCACACTAACAACAAACAAACATGTTCACATACAAACATTCATACATCTCTGCAGTCAATTTAAACGATACAAATATCAAACTAGAACGCACAAATAAGTATCAACCTTGAACAGATAAAGACATAACATAATGGACAAACTAACCTGATAAACTGACAAGAAACAATGGGCAATGAAGAAGGACAAAACAGACACTAGCAGCACAGGTACAGCATAAAAGCGAAGTTCCTCCTGGCTCTGAAAACATACAATAAAATATAAATTATAAAACAGGAAACAATAAGGCATGTATCAGTGATAAACTGCAGGGAATACATGCCACAGACTTACAATGATTTTACCATTGTCATTTTATTGTTTGTCGTCGACTCTTATGTTTACTATTGCTAAGTTGCTCACTGTTGATTTTTTTTTTGCTGGGAACGGGTTGTACTTCTCTACTTATATCTTGTTGTACTGAAGAAGGTGGACCCGGGTTCTCCTGTTGTAGTCCAATGGAAAACTTCACAGTTGGCTCATCGCTAAGGGGTGAGTGGGGCACAGTGTTGATCTCTGCCTTGTTGGTCAAGCTGCTGTAATGCAGATCATTTACATGAGCGCAGTGTGGTTGTGGAGGTGAGGTATTGATCAGTTTCTTGCACCTGGTCGTCACATGAGGTGAGTTTTGGTTAGTATGTTGTACTTGGCCCTGACTTGAGGTGGAGGTTTTGGTCAGTTGTACTTGGCCCTGACATGACGTGGAAGTCTTGGTCAGTAGCACCTGGTCATGATGTGAGGTGTAGTTGTGGTCAGTAACACCTGGTCATGATGTGAGGTGGAGGTCTTGGTCAGTTGTACCTGACCCTGACGTGAGGTGGGTGTCTTGGTCAGTTGTACCTGACCCTGACGTGAGGTGGGGGTCTTGGTCAGTAGTACCTGGTCCTGATGTGAGGTGGGGGTTTTGGTCAGTAGTACCTGGTCCTGATGTGAGGTGGGGGTCTTGGTCAGTAGTACCTGGTCATGACGTGAGGTGGGGGTCATGGTCGGTAGTATCTGGTCCTGACGTGAGGTGGGGGTCTTGGTCAGTAGTACCTGGTCCTGATGTGAGGTATAGTATTGGTCATTATGTTGTGCCTGACCCTGGCGTGAGGTGCGGGTCTTGTTCAGTATGTTATACTTGACAATAACGTCAGATGTAGTCTTGGTCAACATATTGTAGGTTAATATGTTGTTATCTGACCCTGACATGATGTGGTGTCTTGGTCAGTATGTTGTATCTGACCCTGACGTGAGGTGGTATCTTTGTCAGCATGTTACACATAACCTCAAAAGATAGCCTTCACAACTATAACATAAACACCAAGCTAAAGAACAACTAAGCTACATGCTACAAATTACAAAATAATTAAGAAATCTATCACAAAGTAAACACAATGAAGATCCTTGAGATACACTAAAGGTAAAGGTGGTCCCATGGCAAAGGGATGAAGTGTTTGAAACTTCCATGCACTAGGCATCATCTGTTTTTGGGGCAGAGTGACCAATTCCCACCTCATTGCCTTTCCTTCCAAAACAGCAAGATAGGCAACCATTTACAACTAGGTCGACTGGAGCATGAAGATAACAGGAACAAATCCTATTCTATTGCCAAGGAGAAGCAAGTGCTTTACTACTGTGCCACTCACAGACACACTAAGACGCAGAGAACAACGATTCTCTTGTTTGAATAATGTAGGGTGGTATAGCACTCGTTTTTAATGACAAAGGTACGGAGTTCAACACCCATGGCCGCCACGCTTCAGTCGATCGACCCAAATATTTATATGAGGAACTGAGACACTAGTCCGGCCAGGCACAACATACTGACCAGGGTATCATGTCAGGCACAATATACTGACCAGGACATCGTGTCAGGGTCAGGCATAATATACTGACCGACACCACTAACTGATGTAGTGTTCACTAGATGTGGATCAACGTTATTCCCGTAGTAGGTCACGCAGATGAAGTATAGCACAACCACCTGGAAGACCACAGTCCACCTTCATCAGCATGCTCAGGATGTAAGGAAAGCTACAACAACCCACCACTTAACATCCTTGTCTGGGAGCACTAAAGAGTAAACATTCTCATTGTGGGCATTAAACAACAACATAAATATATATAACTGGTCACCCCACCTTACATAGGCTGCGGCTTAGTCCATGAAGCGTTATCTTCATCCCAAACGGTAATTGTTGCATGGGACCCACCTTTACCTTTATATATGTATATATACGAGGCATGTTCAAATGGAACAGGACCAAACTGCACCAAGTAAACATACATTCGATGTACATGATGATGTCACTTGTGGTGTAAACAACACATACCAACCGTCAAGTTTGCAAAATTTTATTATCCACCGACTAATAGTTTCCTCAGCAGACTGTTGAAAACATGGCGGATGTGATACGGAAACCATCCAGAGTTGATCAGCGGTGGTCCAGTTTCTAACAGTTGAAGGATCTCGACCGAGGCGTGTTCACCTTCCATTATGTACAAAAGAAACGAATCACCCTCCTCTTCGTATTGAATCAAGTGGTTCAAACTCCATCTCATGTGTTCTTCCTTATGGTGGTTGGTCAGCAACCGAGGTACCCAATATGAACACACCTTCCGATACTTCAGTTTCTTGCTAACCACCATTTCAACTGTCCCTAGCGACACAGCGAATTCCTCTGCTAGCAAACGTAAGCTCGGCGACAGTCCACTCAAATTGCTGCATCAATTTTGGCGATTGCATCTTATCATGCAACAACATGCGCCTAACCTGGTCTCGGAAGACCTTTTGTTAACTTATGTCCTTCTTTAAACATCGTTGTCCAGTTCTTCACTGTTATCTTCGACACACTTTTGTCACCATACACTGCATGTATTCTGCGATGAATGTCAACTGGTCAACAATTCTTCAGCTGTTAGAAACCGGCTCACCGCTAGCTGATCAACTCTGGACGGATTCCGTCCTCTGGGCGGTCTGCAGAGGAAACTATGAGTTGAAGGATAATGAAATTTTGCACACTTGATGGCTGGTATGCGCTGTTTACATCAGAAGTGATGTCATCATGCGCATCACACGTATGTTCACTTGGTGCAGTTAGGTCCGGTTTCATTTGAACATGTCTTGTGTGTATATATATATATATATATATATATATATATATATATATATATATATATATATATATATATATATATATATATATATATACCGTCAAACATTAATATATTCGTTGTGACTTCAGTCGATCAAGTTCCATTACCCCACTGACAGCATGACCATTTCACAGTGTTCTCTTACCTTGAACCAGACAACACCAACAGCAGTAGTGGCAGCCATGACAGAGACTTTGCCAAGGAAGAGGATGAAGTTGGCAGTTCCACTAACAGCTGAGACACGACAGGCATCCCCCGCCAGCACACGATAGCCCTGGCAATACAAATAAAGATGATCGTGTGACTACATGTGGTCCTGTGCTAACTGTGTTATTTTCCTGAAACACACTTCTTGGAAAATAACAATACAGAAACAAGAAGCAGCAGATTAGACTATAACAAGTTTTTTAAAATACAGCCACCTACAATAACACGAGGGCATAGCTACAAGCTGACTAAAGAGAGGCCCAGATTAGATATTAGTAAATATTGTTTTAATCAGAGAGTGGTGTTTGCTTGGAATGCATTGCCAGGGGAGGCAGTGGAGGCAGGGACAGTAAATGCATTTAAGAATAAACTGGATGCGCATAGCTTATAGAGCAAGGTGATGTAAATGTAACTGGTTGTATACAGACTCTGCAGGGTCTTCTAAACCAGTATAAAGACGTTAAGTTAAGTTAAGATCAGGTGTGTGTGATTGCATATATGCATATCTGTCAGATGTGACACTGTACACTAAGCACATGACATTGTTATTATATCATATGTGACAATATATGTATATCATACATGACATCATCATGTCCTCATTTCGCTCTATATGAAGCATCATTTCATAGCTGGCCCATTTACAGGAAGCCTGTATTCAAGCACTTTCAGTGGCAATTTCACATAGTAATGTTTTCCATGATGAGGTTGTCAGCCCCAATGCACTACCACTTTTACGATGTGCTTGAAAGTGGTTTTCTTTTCTTCCACACGGGGCACTACTCGAATGTCATAAACTATTCATTCCAGCAACAGCTGACATGGCACATTCCAACCATTTTGTCAAAACATATCAAAACAAATAACCAATCAATCAATAACTTTCCAACTCCCAGAAAACCAGAGACCTTAATAAACAAACAAATAACCAATCAATCAATAACTTTCCAACTCCCAGAAAACCAGAGACCTTAATAAACAAACAAATAACCAATCAATCAATAACTTTCCAACTCCCAGAAAACCAGAGACCTTAATAAACAAACAAATAACCAATCAATCAATAACTTTCCAACTCCCAGAAAACCAGAGACCTTAATAAACAAACAAATAACCAATCAATCAATAACTTTCCAACTCCCAGAAAACCAGAGACCTTAATAAACAAACAAATAACCAATCAATCAATAACTTTCCAACTCCCAGAAAACCAGAGACCTTAATAAACAAACAAATAACCAATCAATCAATAACTTTCCAACTCCCAGAAAACCAGAGACCTTAATAAACAAACAAATAACCAATCAATCAATAACTTTCCAACTCCCAGAAAACCAGAGACCTTAATAAACAAACAAATAACCAATCAATCAATAACTTTCCAACTCCCAGAAAACCAGAGACCTTAATAAACAAACAAATAACCAATCAATCAATAACTTTCCAACTCCCAGAAAACCAGAGACCTTAATAAACAAACAAATAACCAATCAATCAATAACTTTCCAACTCCCAGAAAACCAGAGACCTTAATAAACAAACAAATAACCAATCAATCAATAACTTTCCAACTCCCAGAAAACCAGAGACCTTAATAAACAAACAAATAACCAATCAATCAATAACTTTCCAACTCCCAGAAAACCAGAGACCTTAATAAACAAACAAATAACCAATCAATCAATAACTTTCCAACTCCCAGAAAACCAGAGACCTTAATAAACAAACAAATAACCAATCAATCAATAACTTTCCAACTCCCAGAAAACCAGAGACCTTAATAAACAAACAAATAACCAATCAATCAATAACTTTCCAACTCCCAGAAAACCAGAGACCTTAATAAACAAACAACTGTCAAACTATCCTTTCATTAGCCACTGGTGTCACCTCATCCCGTGTCATCCACGTTTTTGTCCATCAAACATTATTTGATTCAATCTCTATTTTCCACGCATGCCATGGCCTGCATCTTGTTCTCTAGCCGCGGAGAACAGAAAACAGAGGCTCCATGCATGTCATGGCTGCTGGTTTGTTGGTGCATTGTGCAATAATATAGACAGAACAAATACAAATACAGAGGTAGAAATAAGTGTACTGAGTCTTACCTTTTTCGCAGATGTGCAAAAGTTTTTCCCACTAATGGCTGTGGAGGAGAATAATAAAAGCTGATTTACTTGAAACATTTTCTTTGCATGAAAGCAATTTTTAGTTCAGAGCTATTTAATTTATGTCGTTTGAAGTTAAGTTAATGTCATTGAGTATTAAGCTAATGTTATTCCGAGTTTGGTTAATGTCATTTAGAGTTTAGGCTATGCCATTCAGAGTTTAGTTAATGTCATTCAGGGTTTGGTTAATGTCATTCATAGTTTAGTCTATACCATTTAGAGTTTAGTTAATGTCTTTGAGAGTTTAGTTAATGTCATTTTTAGTTTAGTTCATGAAAATTAGAGTTTAAGTAATGTCATTCAGAGTTTAATTACTGTAATTTAGAGTTCAATTTGTCATCTAAAGTTGGTTAATGTTATTCAAAGTTAATTTACTGTAATTTAGAGTCTAATTTATGTCTTTCAGAGTTAATTATGTTTATGTCATTTAGAGTTAGTTAATGTCATTCAAAGTTTAATTACTTTAATTAAAAGTTCAGTTTATGCCATCCCCAATTTAGTTTGTCTTCTAGAGTTTAGTTTATGTCATCTAGAGTTTAGTTGTTAAATTAAATGCAGTAAACAACAGTGATCATACCAAACTGAGAGGAACAGTATTGGAGGAGGTAGAGAGCTTCACATACCTAGGAAAAACCATAAATAAGATTGAGCGTGTCGATTTCAAGTAAGACTGGCTGCCATCTCGACTCGTTCCAGTGTTAGTGTTGTTTTCTGCTGTTTGCTAATTCCTGTTCGAATTATAATTGACAACCCCTTCACCAGGTGGTGTCAAGGACTTTATTCTGTTGAATGTTTGTCCTTTTGATTGGTTATCCTGTTTGTTATGCTGCGTCTTGCTGCGGCTGTGCCTGGCTAAAGCTGTGGGAAACTGGTCCATGATGGTGTTCAACGTTCCGCTTGACTGCACCCCAGGTTATCATTACTCAAAGGCCTTCCTGCTTGGACTGAAGCCACCTTCCTCTCACCCCCCTCCACTGGAGGTCACACAATACCTCTTCCAACTTTGTATCCTCAGCACAAAAAGTGTCACACTGACATGAAGGTGGCCACAATCTAGAGGATTCAGGGGCGATAAAACAGGGGGTCAAACGTGGACAAAGAAAGCCTGACACGAGCATTGGTCCAACACACACACCTCTCTGCCCTCATCCTGAGACAGCGAAGTACTTGGCTCTACTTGGGGAGTCTGTAGAGATTTCGGTCGACACACTACGGATGAACAAGCCTCAGCAGTTGGACGTGGTAGTGGTCGTTCGACACAACAGGCCTTAGATGCCTATGCAAGCATTATTATTATTATGAGGATGTAAAAGCCAAGATACGAAAGGCAAGAGTGGCCTTTGTTATGTTGAAAAACATATCTCTCTTTTGCTTTCTATCACCCAGTGGTGCATAGGCCATCAACCAACCCTTGCCAAGTAGCTCTGTCCTGTGCAATCTTTTCCACTTCCTTCCAACTTTTTCCTGTTTTCTTTACTTCCCCCTCCAGATCTCATCTTCATGTATTCCTTGGTCTACCTATGCCTCTCCTTTCCTGGGGGTTCCATGACAGGGATTGCCTGGTGATACTGGCCTGGGGCTTTCTTAATGTATGACCCATTCATCTCCACTTTCTTACTAAGATGTCCTGTTTCAATTTACCTTGTCCCATCTCTCTGCCACAGTCTGTCGTTTGTAACTTTGTCAAACCATTTTATACCAAGAATTTTACTCAGGCATGTGTTGACAAAACTCTGCAGTCTTATGTCATTGCCTTTGGTCATCCTCCAGGTTTCCGCTCCATTCACATTTGAATTGAAAATCCTTATTTTTGTCTTCCTTCTTATTTCCTTGGAGTTCCGTATTGGTTTCACCATTCTGAATGCAACTCTTGCTTTTTATATCCTTGTTTTTATATCCTCGTCTCAGGGGACGGAGTGGCCAAGTGGTTAAGTGGCACGGCTCACAATACGAAGGTGCTGGGTTCGATCCCCATCACAGCACTGGCCGTTACCCCGGGGAAGCAAACCCTTAGAAAATGCAGCAGGAAGCAGACCCTTACATAAAATGCATGCTGAAGTCGGATGCATTGGGCCGACAGGCGCAAAATAAAAACCACAGTGCAACGCACACGGTCTTGGGGATTAGAGAAAATAAGGCGAACGCAAAAAAAAAAAAAAAAAAATATCCTCGTCTGTTCCTCCTTCCTTGTTGATGATACTTCCTAGGTATGTAAATACCTCTACCTCTTTCAGTGTTTATGTGTAAATACCTTATGTCTTCATTCATCATTCACTTAAAGATTGTTCTTGAAAATAGAAATCCTCACAAAGTTATCTGTTTATTTTTCTGCTGATACTACAAGCCAAAGACGAATGTGTCAGACCGAAAGGCGTAAATATCGCGACACAACCCATTCCGTTCTTAGAACTATATTTTGTTACTTTCAAAGCCCTGTTCAGGGCTTGGTAGCAAGAGACTGAGAACAAACACAGAAGAAGAACTTATTGTCATGATGGTGTGACCAAAGTATTACCAAATTCTTGAATAACGTTGAACCAGTGAAATGGAGCCTCAAGATTAGTTTCTTTTTATGATACGTTTAATAGACCCCATATCATTGCAATCTTGACATCTTCTTTTTCTTCTCCTCCTCTATCTTCTTTTCTTTCTTAAAAATGTTCATTGTCTTCTTTTTATGGACAAGAAAATAGGAAACAAGAAAATAGAAAAAAGAAACAAAAGAAAAAAATAATTTTGTATTTTGTTTCTTATTCTTATTTTTGCTTATTCTTCTTCTTCTTCTCCGTTATCACCTTGGATGTATAATTTTTGCTCTTTTTCATATTTTTCTCTCTCATCAACTTGAGAAGTATTATGTTTTGCTGTTCTTCTTCATAGATGGGATATAAACATGCTGGAAAGAATACAAAAAAGAGCGACAAAGATGATAGTGGGATTCCAGAATTACAGTTATGAGGAACGACTCAGAAAAACCGGCCTACAGTGTCTAGAAGAGAGAAGAATTCATGGTGACTTAATACAGGTTTATAAGATGATCAGAGGAATGGATAAATTAGACTATAACAAGTTTTTTAAAATACAGCCACCCACAATAACACGAGGGCACAGCTACAAGCTGACTAAAGAGAGGTCCAGATTAGATATTAGGAAATATTTTTTTAGTCAGAGAGTGGTGTCTGCTTGGAATGCATTGCCAGGGGAGGTAGTGGAGGCAGGGACAGTTAATGCATTTAAGAATAAACTGGATGCGCATAGCTTTTAGAGCAAAGTGATGTAAATGTAACTGGTTGTATACAGACTCTGCAGGGTCTTCTAAACCAGTATAAAAACGTTAAGGTAAGTTAAGTTCTTCTCCTCCTCCTCCCTTTTTTAAAATCTTGTTTTTTCACTTTCGTCTACTATTTCTTCTTCTAATTTTTGCTCTTCTTTATATTCTTCTTCTTCTTCTACCTTATTACCTTGACGTGCATAGGTCATTATTCAATCTTCTCTGTGCAATTCTGAGTTTATCCCCCGATTTTCCTTACCAGTTTGGCTGGACCTCGTCAGAGATGGTCCTTCCCGTTAAAAACGGATTGTTAAGTAAATTGACTCAAATAAGCTTTTCATTTGCAACACTACCCATGAAATCAGAAAACTTATCACATCGATGCCATCTTCTATCTCATGGCCAACAATCATTGACACACAACTCACCAACAACGGTATATGTACTGGCCGAGAGATAGCGTAGGTATTTGTCCACATTCGAGACACAGCAACAACATTGTTTCTCGCTGTCTTTATCTGAACTCTTCAATCTGCGGAAATAAGAGAACCACATTGGTCATGGTACAAAAAGTGTGTTAAATATGTCTATTTGTCAGTTAGATGTTTCCCAACCTTTTTACCCCTGCGGACCGGTGAAAATAGGAAAACAATTACACGGACCAGTAAAAATAGGAAAAAAAATGTCTCATACCGGGATAAATGTATTAGACCGGTGTAAACAGGCAAAAATGTCTCGGATCGGTGAAAATAGCAAAAAATGTATAGGATAAGTGAAAATAGGGCCTGTTTCTGAGTTTTTGTAGTTGCGGATTTTAACGACACCGTACTGTTGGTTTTGTTACATGATGAGGTCGCCAGCTCCACACATACTCTGATCATTGAAAAAAGGGCAAAAATGTCTTAGACTGGTGACAAAAGCAAAACATTTTCTCTGGCAAAGAAAATTTGAAAAAAATATTTGTGGACCATGCAGACAGAAATAAAAATAGTTATTAAAAAACATTTTATGTGTTAGTTTTTAAATGTAATATTATAAATTGAAAATTCTAGTTACTTAAAATAACCAGAAACCGAGCAGTAAATAAAAATGCTAATAACAGAATGGCTTGAACTTTTGAGAAAGCCATATTTCATTCAAGTAAAATTTGTGTGAAATCTGTTGATACTTCTTTGCTAGAATATTTGATAAGCATGGTTGTAGTGTTGTTTCAGAGAGATGAAGCGATTCACTGACATCCGTTCTGTTTCTCTGTTTGGTTTTGATTGCCGATAAAAATCTTCTCACAAAAATAGGTTTAACAGAGCTTAAATCACCTTACTGTGATCTCCGCGGTTAAGTGGCTAGGCCACAATAACTTATTCGCGGACCAGCGATTCCAAAACAATTGAGTTAGATTACTCGGAAATCTGTGAGAGATTATATCCACATTAATAGAACATGATGATGATGATTCCCATTTCCGATCCAAGTGAAGGATAGGGCCACCGCTCCAGCTGACCCCTTAACAGGAAGTCTGCATCTGAGAATTTGCAGTGGTGGTTCTAATTAGAATAGTTTTACATGATGAAGTTGATAGCCTCAAACACAACGTGCTACCACTGAGGATGTAGGAGACCCACAAGACAAGACAGCACAATAACGCCAATAAGAACATCTCAGTTGGTTATCTCTGCATCGAACGTCAACTGCAATAGTCATTAGCATATTCTTTTCTCTAGCCTTGGTGGTACAATCAGAGATGTGCATTTGTTGTTGCTGTCCACCTCTGAGCATAGGACGATGAGGCTAACATCTGGTCTGGCAAAACACACTGATCAGAAAATGTTAGCCAGGGTCAGTAGAAATATACTGGCCAAGACTATTACCTGATCTCTTCGTTGGTCGTCATGGAAACTGGTTGTTGTAGAGAACAATAATCTGGATAACAAGGTGAGGTTCATAAGAGTAACCTACTCATTGTGGGCATTCGAAACAACAACCTCTGAGCATGATGGTGATGATGAAGAAGAAGAAGAGGAAGACAAAAAAATATTCTGTATACATTCCGTGTGGTATATTGGGAAATATCGTGTTAGGCCCATATTTTCTTGACAAAGGCCAATAAGTGGCGATGTGGTCAGTATCATGCTAGATGCTTTTACTTCCAAGACTTGCTTTGGTACCCAATTTTTTTGGCTGGCTTGACCTCGGAGACATTTATAATCGTAAAAATATCCAACATCAATTAAGGATTTCAATAGATCTCTTGGCTGGGCACCCATTGCACTAACCACTGTGAGAAGAAGATGAAGACTAAAAAGAATAAGAAAAGGGAGAAGAAGAACAAACAGACTAAAAGAAGACAAGCATGGTCACATGATACACACAAATCCGATACTCACTTTTTGATTATGAATGTGAGGATTGCCCTGGGAGCTTTGATAATGGTCAGAACCAACGCTCCGAGTGCCACAGAGCCCTGATGAAACATGATGAGACAACCCAGGGTACCAAGAATAGGGAAGCCAATTTGGCTCTTGTCTCTGAAAATAGTGAATAAATGTCACTGTAACAATTATGTAGAGTGAGATTCTGTTATATTGTATGAATTGAGATCTGTAGATTGGGGTGGTCTGAGATGAGATTAGGTGAACTGAATTTGTGTGAAGTGAGTTTGTGTGTTGTGCGTGTGTGTGATCTGTGTTTATGTGAACTGAGATTGTGATATAGTTAGTTGCCCATCGTAAGCAATGATGACGACACCATCAGATGGTTTTGTCTTGATGATGTAACTTGTGCTCAATTTGGATTAACGTGAGGAAGAAGCTGTGCTGGTTATCAACCTCACTCTCTAGTACGAACTACCATTGATCAGTTGCAACTCGCTAAGTCGAGACGACTGGAGGTAATTCAGGATGCAGGCACTCTAGTCCCACCTCCTTTGAGATGGTGTAATATGAGATCCTGTGAACTGAGCTTGTTTGAATTAAGTTTATGTTAACTGATTTTATGTGAGCTGAGCTTGTGTGAACAGAGTTTGTGTCTGATTTTATGTGAACTGAGCTTGTGTGAACAGAGTTTGTAACTGATTTTGTGAGCTGAGCTTGTGTGAACAGAGTTTGTGTTAACTGATTTTATGTGAGCTGAGCTTGTGTGAACAGAGTTTGTGTTAACTGATTTTATATGAGCTGAGCTTGAGTGAACAGAGATTGTGTCTGATTTTATGTGAGCTGAGCTTGTGTGAACAGAGTTTATATTAACTGATTTTATGTGAGCTGAGCTTGTGTAAACAGAGTTTGTGTCTGATTTTATGTGAGCTGAGCTTGTGTGAACAGAGTTTGTGTTAACTAATTTTATGTGACTGAGCTTGTGTGAACAGAGTTTGTGTCTGATTTTATGTGAACTGAGCTTGTGTGAACTGATCTTCTGTGAACTGAGCTTCTGTGAACTGCTCTTATGTGAACTGCTCTTCTGTGAACTGCCCGTATGTGTGAACTGAGAGTATGTGTGAACTGCTCTTCTGTGAACTGAGAGTGTGTGTGAACTGATCTTCTGTGAACTGAGTGCATGTGAACTGATCTTATGTGAACTGATCTTATGTGAACTGATCTTCTGTGAACTGATCTTATGTGAACTGATCTTTTGTGAACTGGTCTTCTGTGAACTGATCTTCTGTGAACTGATCTTATGTGAACTGATCTTCTGTGAACTGATCTTATGTGAACTGGTCTTCTGTGAACTGGGCATGTGTGAACTGATCTTATGTGAACTGGGCATGTGTGAACTGATCTTCTGTGAACTGGGCATGTGTTAACTGCTCTTCTGTGAACTGGGCATGTGTGAACTGGTCTTCTGTGAACTGGTCTTCTGTGAACTGGGCATGTGTTAACTGATCTTCTGTGAACTGGGCATGTGTGAACTGATCTTATGTGAACTGGGCATGTGTGAACTGATCTTCTGTGAACTGGGCATGTGTGAACTGATCTTATGTGAACTGGTCTTCTGTGAACTGATCTGTGAACTGGTCTTCTGTGAACTGATCTTATGTGAACTGGGCATGTGTGAAATGATCTTATGTGAACTGGTCTTCTGTGAACTGGGCATGTGTGAACTGATCTTATGTGAACTGGTCTTCTGTGAACTGATCTTATGTGAACTGGTCTTCTGTGAACTGATCTTATGTGAACTGGTCTTCTGTGAACTGATCTTATGTGAACTGGGCATGTGTGAAATGATCTTATGTGAACTGGGTATGTGTGAACTGATCTTCTGTGAACTGATCTTATGGGAACTGGTCTTCTGTGAACTGGGCATGTGTGAACTGATCATATGTGAACTGGTCTTCTGTGAACTGATCTTATGTGAACTGGTCTTCTGTGAACTGATCTTCTGTGAACTGGGCATGTGTGAACTGATTTTATGTGAACTGATTTTATGTGAACTGATCTTATGTGAACTGGTCTTCTGTGAACTGATCTTCTGTGAACTGGGCATGTGTGAACTGATCTTATGTGAACTGGTCTTCTGTGAACTGATCTTATGTGAACTGGTCTTCTGTGAACTGATCTTATGTGAACTGGGCATGTGTGAACTGATCTTATGTGAACTGATCTTATGTGAACTGATCTTCTGTGAACTGGGCATGTGTGAACTGATCTTATGTGAACTGGTCTTCTGTGAACTGATCTTATGTGAACTGGGCATGTGTGGAATGATCTTATGTGAACTGGGTATGTGTGAACTGATCTTCTGTGAACTGATCTTATGTGAACTGGTCTTCTGTGAACTGGGCATGTGTGAACTGATTTTATGTGAACTGGTCTTCTGTGAATTGGTCTTCTGTGAACTGATCTTCTGTGAACTGGGCATGTGTGAACTGATCTTATGTGAACTGGTCTTCTGTGAACTGATCTCATGTGAACTGGTCTTCTGTGAACTGATCTTATGTGAACTGGGCATGTGTGAACTGATCTTATGTGAACTGATCTTCTGTGAACTGATCTTCTGTGAACTGATCTTATGTGAACTGGTCTTCTGTGAACTGATGGATGGGCAAATGTAAGTTTTGGTGGGATAGATAAACATATGGATGGGCAAATGTAAGTTTTGGTGGGATAGATAAACCTATGGATGAGGGAATTCAAGTTTTGGTGTTATAGATAAACCTATGGATGGGAGAACTTGGTTGGAGAGATAAACATGTAGATGGGAGTCTTTGGTGGGAGAGATAAATCTATATACGGGAGACTTTGATGGGATAGATACAAATCTTCTATCTCAATCAGGATGTTGTCCGGAGAACGGAATGCGTTGTGTCTATGGGCACCTATGGTGGGCTTTATTCCAGGTTCTTTAATGTTGTGATTGAGTCTATGCAGTAGTATAGAGCAGAGTGGTCTGCCGGGGTCTTTGTGTATGACAAGGACAAGAATAGCACCATCGCCCCACTGAGATCATGTCGTATGAGGCCTTGTGACATGGCATAACACCGGCCATGGTTAGGTGGTTTGTTTATAGCATCCTAAATGGCGCCTAACAGGCTGTGGGTCTACTTTGCTCTAGTGTTTGCGTCTATGAAGATGAACTCGCACATTGGTTAACCGCCCTCCATAAGCAATTGTCCCAACGTGGCGGAGAATTAAGCTGCTCGAGCCTAGCCCACTAACCAGGAAATCCTTCTTCCGCTACATCCAGCTTATACCAAAGCTGGGATCTGCACAGGGGCAAGTACAGGCCAACTAAGAACTGAGTTGTATAGAGTTTCTTCTGTGATCATTGCTCATTTAGACTGGGACTGAGGATTTCGTGGCGAAGTGGTTAAGCCGTCGGCCCCATGATCAGGTGGTGTGAGTTCGACTCTGAACTCTGACGTCTTTTTCACGGGTGCTTGATGCGGAGTCTCCTGCATCTCGTAGTCACCCCCTAGTCCTCTTGTCCTTGACTTGCCACTGGGGTCGGGCGGCACGAGACGAGAGAGTGAGGATAAAAAGTAGCACAGTTAATCCTTACTAAAAATAGCGCTAGCATAATTAATTATGCCATCATCGTCTACGATGGACGGTGGCCTTTGCCTTTGTTTAGATTAGGACTGGGTTCTTCTATAAACTCTGTCGTCTTTTTCAGTGTCTTCTTATCAGATCTGTGTCTCGGGGGCAATCCTGAAATCTATTGAGTTCTGACCAGTAATGTTTTCCTTCTGCTGCCATTGCCTGGCTCTCTAAACCAGATCAGGGTGACCACCAGTAGCTTGAGGTGGGCTCCTCTTCGAAGCATGTCTGGTTGGTATTCATGAGCAGAGCATACATATTTTGAATCCTTTGTCCCACTCTGCCATGATATCATGAGATATGTTGAACCTAGTTGTGCTCTCTCTGACCAAGTACATCCGCTTTCTGCTGGCTTTTTTTTTGGGCTTGCCTTTTCCTACTGCTTTTACCATTAAGGTGTCATTGTGTCCTGTCTTGCTACTGGGCGTTTTCCAACCATTACCACGTTGAGGTGTTCCGACCTTGAAGGAATTCCAGTTACTGAGAAAACAAAGTGTTGCGCAATTATTTCGTCAATTGCGATCTAGTCTTGCTTGGCGGGGTAGTAGATGTCGACGAATACCTCGATCTTGGCCGCCTACTCAGTTTTCCTTGGTGAGGTAAGTATTGAAGATGTTGACGAATACCTCGATCTTGGCCGCCTACTCAGTATTCCTTGGTGAGGTAAGTATTGAAGATGTTGACGAATACCTCGATCTTGGCCGCCTACTCAGTATTCCTTGATGAGGTAAGTATTGAAGATGTCGACGAATACCTCGATCTTGGCTGCCTACTCAGTATTCCTTGGTGAGGTAAGTATTGAAGATGTCGACAAGTACCTCGATCTTGGCTGCCTACTCAGTTGGCAAAACAATGTGGAAGGCGAACTAACACAACGTTGTCGCACGGGTTGGGCAAACTTCTCGTCCATTAACACGGTCCTGGATGGTTGTAGAAACCAGAACCTACGCGCCACTCGCTTCAACTCCACTGTGATGCCTACGATGTGCTATGGTACACTCACAAATTCACGGAAGGACAAATTGGGAGTGACCCAGGCCTCTATTGAGAGATGTTTCGTCGGAATCACTCCTCGCAACCAACGTTTACAAAATCTCTACAATTTTGACATACGACTATTGTCCTTGGTGAATGATGCAGTAATGTATGCGGAAAAGGCATAGATGGGACGGTCACATGTTGTGATGAAACGATGATCAATAGAGCCCGGCGACAGCAATCTGGTACCCGCAAGGCAAAAAGAGACCGCAGGGAAGACCTCCAATGTGTAGGTCAGATTCCCTATTCGCAACAACATCCAAGACACCACTGGTGGAGTGTTTACCACCAACTGGACTTCCGTGGGCGTGGTCCAGACTGGGTTTGCTGGGGACCAACTTGAGGCCCGCAGCTACGCCGAGGAACGGGTAATCAAGATAAAAAAACTCAAAACAAACACTGAAGCTCTTTTCACTTACTTGGTAAAATACCAGCGAGCTACGGCTCCGGAAATAACAAATGACTGACAGGCGATGATGAACTCGCTGACCCAGATCAGACCAACAAGATGATACCACCAAAAGTAGGTTACGGTCTCATGCTCCTTGAAGACAACAGAACCAAGCTCCGTCACGCTGGGTGTCTCTGGAGGACAGAATGCAAGAATGTAAACATCATGAACTCTTCTTCTATCAAAGGTAAACAAAACACAAGATGACCTAGTTTAACTTCTAACGCTGAATTAGAGGTGAGATGTTTCATACATGCCTTGGAACAACGCACAAATGTCATATCGCAAATGTGGAGCAGTGCATGCGCTGCAGCGGTCAACGATTCATAGCTGACTGCTAGCGTCAGGGCCAGCGAACCATACCTGCCAAGACCCTTCTACACCTCCACGTGGTGATCCTGGATAACAGGCTGCAGCAGGGCAGACTGGTTAAGGCGAAGGGATCGAAGAGGGAATGCTAACCCGGTACTTAAAAAATGATTGCTGAAGTCGGATGTGTTGGACCGAAAGGTGCAAATGTCGCAGCCAAGCTGTAAACTACGACACAACGCATTCTGTTCTCTGGACTACATTCTGCTACTTAAGCCCTTTCAGGGCTTGGTAGCGGGAGATTGAGAACGAACGAAGCCAAGCCAAGGCCATATCGCAAATGTCAACATATGAAATAAAATTCGTCAGAATGTCGGACCATACAAAGACCTGCTTAATGTAGCAGATACATGAAAACTCTGTTCGCTCTAGTTCATACACTTGTTCCTCTTCTTGGTTCGCTTTCTATCTCCCGCTACCAAGCCCTGGAAAGGGCTTTGCAAGTAGCATGATGTAGTCCGGAGAATGGAATATGTTGTGGTAGTTTACAGCTTGACTGCGATATTTGCACCTTTCGGTCCAACACATCCGTCATCAGAAGGCATTTTTGAGTATCGGGTTGCCTTCCCTCTTCGATCCCTTCTATCTAGCCAGTCTACTCAGTTGCAGTATATTGTCCAGGATCACCACGTGCAAGGGCCCTGACGCTAGCAGTCAGCTATGAGTCGCTGGCCGCTGCAGCTCCTCCGCTAAACGGATATTTCGCTTACAGTTAGGGAAGGTAATGGTAGTGGGGAAAAAAAAAAGGGGGGGGGGGGGGGGGTTTGAGCTAGGCACACATCATCTCAGAAAATTCTGAAACAAAACACCATGAAGTCTCTAATACACCATCCCTGACATCAGTGTATGCTACATTTACAGACTACATTTACTTTAAAAAAAATGTTTCCCAGTTCAATTAATCAATTAATCAAAACCTTTGTAATCCATGCTGGGCATAGGTCTTTAACAAATATTCGCCATTTATGCTTATCTTGTGCAAGTCGCTCAAGTTCCGACCATTGACCTACTTTCTATCAAAGCTAGCCACAAGATCCCTTCTCCTTGTGTGCCATAGCCTGCCCCTACGTCCGCTGTATTGTTGATGTCAGAGCAGGGACATTGTTGTTGTTTTTGTTTATTATTACTCTTTCATGCGCCCTGAAAATGGCGTTAAGGGAGGGGTTGCAGTAGATTTTCTCACATCCCGAGCGTGCTGATGAAGGTGGACCGAAGTCCTCCAAGCTGTTGTGCTATGCTTGGCTTCATCTGCGTGTCGTTAGCCATTCTGCCATGAATACAGCCCGTTTCCAGGGAGTGGGCCGAGGTGAGGGCCTTGCCAGTATATTTTGCCTGACCCTGACTAACATGTCTGATCAGTATATTTTTCCTGACCAGATGTTAGTCTTCATCCCCACCGGAAATGATGAAAATATACATAATAATAAAATAAGTTATATACATAGTTCTCATCCAAATGTGACAGGTGACCCGAAAAAAACCATACGTAACGTAAACAAGATATTACCTAATTAGTTTTTACTAATCGAATATTGGATCGCTAACTTTCTTACAATGTTGTAGAGCTGATAATATTGACTTGAACAGTTGTCAAACGTATGCATAAACATTTCTCCGTGCCAAGGATTAAACAATTTATGAATTTAACATTTTCTTTCTATTTCTAGTGGTAGTTTGATATTACATGAGTAAATGTGTTCAGAGTTCCAAAGTATTCCGCAGTGAATGAGATGAAACAAAATAAAACTGGAATTATAATGATTAAATATTGATAATAATACAGGGAATACGTGTAAAATATAATGTGAACAAATTTAATGTTAAAGATAAGATCATATAATGGTTGAGTATGTTAATCTTTTTTTTTTTCTGGGTCACACTGTATATCCTATCCAATGGTGGACAACGGAGCTGGGTCACTAACCTGCAGTGCACAGGAAGGCCAGAACGGTAACCCAGTAAACAAAAAACATGAGCAGCAGCACGAATGTCCACACGGGCTGGAGCAATAGCATCGGCATCTTGGATACGCATGAGCCTGCTTCCTGCAACAAACACACCACCAGGGAGATCCTCTTCCTCAGGGCTACTATAACCAGCAGAAGCATGATCTGTTTAATGAACAAGACGGGGGAACATGAGCTGCAGGTTTCCACAAGACAGTGATACTAATAGTAATGCAGTAGCGAAGTAATGATAACTTTTAGGGTAAACTGAGTCATGAACATAAAGGGGCACACTTAACGATGTTGAACAAATGTTGAACAGTACTTGGTGTTTGTGCTGAATAAGGTAGTCGAAACCCACGCAGTTTTCTTTTAAATTCTGATTCCCGCTAACAATTTTCGAACAATGGTTTCAGTGTTGGAAAGCTTATCCCAGCTTGCATTTGGCTTACATACCTCCATGTGAGAGCCTGCATAGCTATATTTGATATTGCCTCATCGTATGTAATATACAGCTCTACTTTATTCTCTTAATTTTTGTTCCAGTAGCTGTTGGATCCTGTTCCACAGGTCTTCATTCCTCACCATGTTCTGCCACTGTATGCCTATTATCCTTCACAAACATTTGTCAACGAAGGACTGGATTCTTTTTTTGTTGTTGTTGTTTTTTTGGTATGGCTTTGGTCGTTCTCCATGTCTCCGCTCTCTCTGGCCTCTTCCACTATCACTATTTCCCTCCTCCCCTCTTCAACCAAAGAGGACGACTACTCACTGTCAGAGCTGTGCTGGTCACAGAAGAAAGTTATTACTATGACAGACTTGTCGCTAATACGACACTCTTTCACACACACACACTCTCTCTCTCTCTCACTCTTTCTCTCTCGCTATTTCCCTCCTCCCCACTTCTCACAAAGAGGACTACTCACCGTCAGAGCTGTGCTAGCCAAAGAGAAAGGTACTTTGATAGACTTGTCGTTAATACGACACACACACACACACTTATCGCTCTTTCTCTCTCTCTCTGCCCTCTTTTTTCCCTCTCACTATTTTCCTCCTCCCCACGGATGACCACTCACCGTCAGAGATGTGCTGGCCACAGAGAATGCTAGGAAGGCAAACTCGCTGCTGATGTCTACCTCGAGGAGAGGAAGCTTCGACGACTCCTCCATATCCAGCTTGCTCTTGTTGGAGGCAAAGGTCCACCATAGGAATGCTGTACCGACTGGAGAGTGACGGGGAGAGTCAGCAAGAGGGAGTGAGACGGAATGAGGGAGTGGGTGTGAGATTGTGAGTGAAAAGGGAGTATCAGAAAGTGAGGGAATGAGTGAGAGAGAGGGGAGTATGTGAGTGGGAGTGGAATGAAAAGGAGGATGTGGGGAATGAAAGACACGAGTGAGAGACAACAGCGCGTGAGAGGAAGTAAGAATGAGTAAGTGAATGATGGACAGAGAGACTGAGTGAGAGACATGAGAGAGTAAGTGGATGATGGACAGAGAGACTGAGTGAGAGACATGAGAGAGTAAGTGAATGATGGACAGAGAGACTGAGTGAGAGACATGAGAGAGTAAGTGGATGATGGACAGAGAGACTGAGTGAGAGACATGAGAGAGTAAGTGAATGATGGACAGAGAGACTGAGTGAGAGACAACAGCGCGTGAGAGGAAGTAAGAATGAGTAAGTGAATGATGGACAGAGAGACTGAGTGAGAGACAACAGCGCGTGAGAGGAAGTAAGAATGAGTAAGTGAATGATGGACAGAGAGACTGAGTGAGAGACATGAGAGAGTAAGTGGATGATGGACAGAGAGACTGAGTGAGAGACATGAGAGAGTAAGTGAATGATGGACAGAGAGACTGAGTGAGAGACATGAGAGAGTAAGTGGATGATGGACAGAGAGACTGAGTGAGAGACATGAGAGAGTAAGTGAATGATGGACAGAGAGACTGAGTGAGAGACAACAGCGTTTGAGAGGAAGTAAGAATGAGTAAGTGGATGATGGACAGAGAGACTGAGTGAGAGACATGAGAGAGTAAGTGGATGATGGACAGAGAGACTGAGTGAGAGACATGAGAGAGTAAGTGAATGATGGACAGAGAGACTGAGTGAGAGACAACAGCGTTTGAGAGGAAGTAAGAATGAGTAAGTGGATGATGGACAGAGAGACTGAGTGAGAGACATGAGAGAGTAAGTGGATGATGGACAGAGAGACTGAGTGAGAGACATGAGAGAGTAAGTGGATGATGGACAGAGAGACTGAGTGAGAGACAACAGCGCGTGAGAGGAAGTAAGAATGAGTAAGTGGATGATGGACAGAGAGACTGAGAGAGAGACATGAGAGAGACTGAGTGAAAGACATGAGAGAGTGAGTGGTTGATGGACAGAAAGACAGTGTGAGACACATGAGAGAGTGAGTGGATGATGGACAGAGAGACAGTGTCAGAGACATGAGAGAGTGAGTGGATGATGGACAGAAAGACAGTGTGAGACACATGAGAGAGTGAGTGGATGATGGACAGAGAGACAGTGTGAGAGACATGAGAGAGTGAGTGGATGATGGACAGAAAGACAGTGTGAGAGACATGAGAGAGTGAGTGGATGATGGACAGAGAGACAGTGTGAGAGACATGAGAGAGTGAGTGGATGATGGGCAGAGAGACTGAGTGAGAGACATGGGAGGGTGAGTGGATGATGGGCAGAGAGACTGAGTGAGAGACATGGGAGGGTGAGTGGATGATGGGCAGAGAGACTGAGTGAGAGACATAAGAGAGTGAGTGGTTGATGGACAGAGAGACAGTGGGAGACACATGAGAGAGAGAGTGGATGATGGACTGAGATACAGTGTGAGACACATGAGAGAGTCAGTGGATGATGGACAGAGAGACAGATGAGAGAGTCAGTGGATGATGGACAGAGAGACAGTGGGAGACAGATGAGAGAGTAAGTGGATGATGGACTGAGATACAGTGTGAGACACATGAGAGAGTCAGTGGATGATGGACTGAGATACAGTGTGAGACACATGAGAGAGTCAGTGGATGATGGACTGAGATACAGTGTGAGACACATGAGAGAGTCAGTGGATGATGGACTGAGATACAGTGTGAGACACATGAGAGAGTCAGTGGATGATGGACAGAGAGACAGTGGGAGACACATGAGAGAGTGAGTGGATGATGGACAGAGAGACTGAGTGAGAGACATGAGAGAGACGCAAGAGGGGGAAGTTAACAATAATGATTTATGGAAGGGCACAGCGTATGTGTGAGAGATAAGGGTGAATGAATGACAGAGTGAGAGCTAAGTGAGAGATGGTTGACTGAAGGAAGAAACCACAAACAACAAAACCTTAAATCTATTTTTAGTGGACAGCGCCCTTGACCCAGTTTATTTGGTCTTTTGAACTTGCTGTCTAGTCCAACGAGGGCTACAATTAGCAAGCCATGATTAAGTTGGCTTTGTTCATTCTCAATCTCCCACTACCAAACCCTGAAAGGGCTTAAGTAGCAGAATGTAGCCCAGAGAACGGAATGCGTTGTGTCGTAGTTTACAGCTTGACTGCGATATTTGCACCTTTCGATCCAACACATCCGACTTCAGCAAGCATTTTTTGAGTACCGGGTTAGCATTCCCTCTTTGATCCCTTCTCCTTAGTCAGTCTGCCCTGCTGCAGCCTGTTATCCAGGATCACCACGTGGAGGTGTAGAAGGGTCTTGGCAGCTCCGGTTCGCTGGCCTTGACACTAGCAGTCAGCTATGGGTCGCTGACCACTGCAGCTCATGCGCTGCTCAGCATCTTGATCCCATGATTAAGTTAATCTCTCAATGATTTCCACCTACCACTCAATGATCCCCCCCCCCCCCCCCTACAACTCTATGTCCCCCCACTCTATGTTTCTCTTACTAGATGCCCAAACCACACGAACCACTTACCCATGTTGACCAATCCAAGAAAAAGTACAATAATTAAGGCATGTCTGAAGTCCCTCTCAATGAATGACACCTTCGACTCAATGCCCCTCCCACTCTATGTGCGTCCTACCTTATGCCCCTCTCATTAGATGCAGGAACCACACGAAGTACTTACCTATGCTGGTCAGCCCAACAAAAGCTACAATGAACCAAGCCACAATTGAAGCCAAAAACTTGATCAAAAGAACCAAGAGAATACTGAAGGCTGTGGAAATTTTAAAAAAACACAAGTCAGCCATAAATTTACAAGTCAACCGTCAAGTCAACAATCAATTAATAAGTCAACCATCAAGGGACATGTCAATCATCAAGGGGCAAGTCAACATTCCAGTGACAAGTCAACAGTCCAGGGACAAGTCGCCATCAAGGGACAAGTCAGCCATCAAGGGACAAGTCAGCCATCAAGGGACAAGTCAGCCATCAAGTAACAAGGCAATCGTCAAGGGACATGTCAATGATCCAGGGACAAGTAAACCATAAAAGGACAAGTCAACCACCAAGTGACGAGTCATCCATCAAGTGACGAGTCATCTATCCAGAGACAAGTCAACCATTAAGAGACACACACATCGTTCATATCACCATGTCTGAAAGTCGAAAGCTGGTTCTCCATAGAAAGATGCCCAAGCTTAATCATCTCCTTCCCCAGACACATTCCCTATTCATCTCACTCCCCAGACACATTCACTAATCATCTAATTCCCCAGACACATGCCTTAATAATCTCCCTCCCCATACACATGCCCCAATCATCACTCTCATGACATATGCCCTAATAATCTCACTCCCCAGACACAGCCTAGTCATCTCACTCACCAGACACATTCCCTAATCATCTCACTCCCCAGACACATGCCCTAATCATCTCACTCTCCAGACACATGCCCTAATTATTTCACTAACCAGACACATGCCCTAATTATCTCACTCCCCAGACACATGCCCTAATCTTCCGCCACTCACAGGACACATGCCCTAATCTCCCACCACGTCCAGTACACATGCCTTAATCTCCCGCCACTCCCAGGACAAATGCCTTAATCTCCCTCCACTTCCAGGACATATGCCCTATTCTCTCAGGACACATACCTTTATCTCCCGCCACTTCCAGGATACATGCCCTAATCTCCCATCACGCCCAGGACGCATGCCTTAATCTCCAGCACTCCCAGGTTGCATACTCTAATGTCCCGCCACTCCCAGGACACATACCTTTATCTCCCGCCACTTCCAGGGCACATGTCCTAATCTTCCATCACGCCCAGGACGCATGCCTTAATCTCCAGCCACTCACAGGTCGCATACTCTAATCTCCCGCCACTCCCAGGACACATACCTTTATCTCCCGCCACTTCCAGGGCACATGTCCTAATCTCCCGTCACGCCCAGGACGCATGCCTTAATCTCCAGCCACTCACAGGTCGCATACTCTAATCTCCTGCCACTCCCAGGACACATGTCATAATCTCACGCCACTCCCAGTACTCACCCACTGACAGGAAACACAGTCCCAAGACGATATGCCAACTGGCGTACAGGTCTCTCAGAGCCTTGTTGAAGATGTTGCTGTTGTTGATGTAAGCGATGATGTTGTTGGCCACATTCGTCTGCAGCCAGTTCTCGACTAGGAGCATGTCAGAGGGGACACATCGGTTGAGGAGGGACTCGCTGTCAATAGATAACACGTTAAAGGGTAAATTAGCGACACAACGCATTCCGTTCTCTGGACTACATTCTGCTACTTGCAAATCCCTGTTCAGGGCTTGGTAGCTAGATATTGAGAACGAACGCAGAAGAAGAAGAAGAAGAAGAAGAAGAAGAAGAAGAAGAAGAAGAAAAAGAAGTAGAAGAAGAAGAAGAAGAACACATGAAAGTACATTATAACGCGTGTTATACTGTCAGTGATGTCACACACTCAGTGACATGGTATACTGCCTGTGTTATGTCTTAGTGTGATTGACAGGTGGAACTATCAGTGGCATGTCAGTAGTGTCTGTTACATGAAGCTGCTTCTTAACTTTCCGTGTCCTAGGTACCATGGCAGACAATCATGGGCACCACATCAGATAATCCTGGTCACCACGGCAGACAATCATGCGCACCATGTCAGAGAGTCCTGGGCACCATGTCAGAGTCCTGGGCACCACGTCAGACAATCCTGGTCACCACGTCAGACAATCATGGGCACCATGTCAGAGAGTCCTGGGCACCACGTCAGACAGTGCTGTACACCACGTCAGACAGTTCTAGCCACCACGCCAGACAGTCATGACACCACGTCAGACAATCCTGGTCACCACGTCAGAACAGTATGTTTCCAATGTTCGGTCACGTAGATTGCCTTGTTCCCTCTAAACATTTCATCCACATTGCATATTTCCAGACCGTTTTGGAGGATCATCAGGTGGTCTTGCTTCCTGCGTTGCTACAGTCACGTCTCATTATCCCTGCGTCCCTATCTTTTTAAGTTCTTCCTGCATATACCAATAATGACGTCCACATTGCCTAAAGCAAGTGTGTTCAGGCGCAGGTTCCTCACAAAGTTTGATTCTGGAAACCTGGGTAAGAAAATCCCATCTTTCGATGCGGCGTTTTCCAGGACTAGCCTGCACGGGAAATGTAGACTGTAAGAACTTCGTCTAGATCCAGTCGTGTGCACTGCGCCTGGTTTTAAAACATAGGGTGCGTTGAATCGTTTAACCGTTTCTTCATTTCTTCTCCAGGTAGTGCTATGTCGGTTATAAGCTAGATTGTTCAAATAGGGCAGGATTTAGGCACACTGTAACTATTCAACAAGTCTAATTTACTCCTGTATCAATAAGTTTAACACGTGGAGGGCTTTTCAAAATCATTTCATGTCCTTGATTTGCAGTTGTCTTTTTGCCTTTGTGTTGTCCAGGTGGAAAATACATACTTGAGCTTTTCAGTGGTTTGGTGTGAGATGATTGCCATGTTAATATCCAGTATGGGCATCAAAGGAGATTACCAGCTCAAACACTTCAAATGAATTTCCTGGGGCAGCGACTACTAGGCCGTCACCATACATGTATTCACCTATGTGTCTATAGGTTGGTAGTTTGTATGTATGTTATGCAGACATAACTATATGTGGTGTGCAATATAGGAGCTAGTGCACTTTCTTAACTTAACGTCTTTACACTGGTTTAGAATACTCAGCAGAGTCTGTATACATCCAGTTTCCTTTACATTTCCTTGCTCTAAAAGCTATGCGCATCCAATCTATTCTTGAATGCATTAATTGTCCATGCCTCCACTATTTACCGTGGCAATGCATATCAAGCATTCACCATTCTCTGGCTTGAAAAAATATTTCCTAATATAAAATCTAGACCTTTCTTTAGTTAATTTGTAGTTGTGCCCTCTTGTTCTTGTAGGTGGTTATTTAAAAAAAAAAACTTGTTAGTCTAATTTATCAGTTCCGTTGATTATATTAAAAACCCGCATTAAGTCACCTCGAATTATTTTCTTTTCTAGACAGTGTAAGGTGTTTTTCTGAGTTATTCCTCATAACTGTAATTCTAGAATCCCACTATCAGCTTTGTCGCCGTTTTTTGTATCCTTTCCAGTATGTTTATATCCCCTCTATGATAAGGACACCACACCCATACACAGTACTCAAATCTAGGTCTAACTGCTTTATACAGTGTAACTATCACTTCCTTGCCACCACTGACATGTCATGATGTCTGCGACACGTCACGTTGTCTGTGACATGTAATTACTTTATAATCACATTATACTGCCTGCGACATGTCACGCTATCTGGGACATATTTTTGTGATATGATCATATTATACTGTCTGGGACATGTCACGCTATCTGGGACATGTTTTTGTGATATGATCACATTATACTGTCTGTGACATGCCACGCTGTATGGGATAAGTAGTTTTTTGCAAATATTATATTCTACTATCACTGGCATGTCATGCTGTCAGTGACATGTCAAACTGCCAGTGGTGTATTAAACTATAACTGACATGAACAACTTTCTGACATATTCTTTCAATGAATATGTCATGCTGTCATTTGCATTTCAAATAATCAGTGTCATATGATGTCAGTGATACGCCAAACTATCGGTGACATGTCAATGTATCAGTATCAGAAACATGTTAAATTATCAGTCACAAGTCACACTGGCAATGACATGTCATATTGTCATAAGAAACGGCTTACCTTTTATAGATAGGCAGAACTGGACAAGGGCCTTGGCTGGAGCGGTTGGTGTAATCGTATTCTCCAAGGCTAATATCATAACGACATAGCATAGATCCCGTTTGCTGCGAGAAGTCAAAGAGATCTCGAGGAGTGATCAGGCCATTCTCAGGGCACTTGTTGACACAGATCCTCAGTGACGTGTCTATATCTTCCAGGTTCATGAAAAACAGGTATCTGGGGGGAAAAAAACATGTGAAGGATTAAAAACAAGTACGGAAAAAGAAAGTGTTTTTGGGAAAGAAAAAAAAAGGTTTGTTATTTAAAAAAAACAGGTTATGAGATAAAATACTGGTTTGAGAGGAAAAATAGATTTGTAAAGAAAAAACAGGACTGTTGACAAAACACAGATATGTGAGTATAATAAAGAGGTCTCTTTGGGGGACATAACAGGTCTGTGATTAAAAAGTCTCGTGTGGAAAGTATAGAAGTTTCTGGGCAAATACGCATATATTTGATAAAATGCAGGTGTGTGAGGTAAACTAGATCCTTGATACACGAGAGGAACAGATCAAAATACAGGTGTGAGGTAAATTAGATCTTTGATACATGAGAGGAACAGACCAAAATACAGGTATTTGGGGTAAACTAGATCCTTCATACATGACAGGAACAGATCAAAATACAGGTGTTTGATGTAAACTAGATCCTTGATACACGAGAGGGACAGATCAGAATACAGGTGTGTGAGGTAAACTAGATCCTTCATACATGAGAGGAACAGATCAAAATACAGGTGTTTGATGTAAACTAGATCCTTGATACACGAGAGGGACAGATCAAAATACAGGTGTGTGAGGTAAACTAGATCCTTGATACACGAGAGGAACAGATCAAAATACAGGTGTGTGAGGTAAATTAGATGCTTGATACACGAGAGGAACAGATCAAAATACAGTTGTGTGAGGTAAACTAGATCCTTGATACATGAGAGGAACAGACCAAAATACAAGTGTGTGAGGTAAACTAGATCCTTGATACATGAGAGGAACAGATAAAAATACAGGTGTGTGAGGTAAACTAGATCCTTGATACATGAGCGCAACAGATCAAAATACAGGTGTGTGAGGTAAATTAGATCATTGATAGCCAAAAATCCACATAAATAAAAACGTTCAAATCCATTGTAAAGTCATCCTAATGGATGGCTTTCAAATATAGGAAGCAACAAAAAATAACCAAAAAAAGGTATATACTTTCGTAAATAGGGTATAATCAGAATACATATATTGAAATGATATGATAAGATCACTAACATGAAACTGATAGGAAGATGCGTACATAAGACAGTACAAAGTGAAGTGATGAATTTGCTATGGCGCTGGACACGACACTAGTTATTGGAACTAGGTGACATAATTACAAGACAGTCTTTGTTCTGGAGTCCCCAGAGTAAGAACAATAAAGGCAGATCAAAACACACATAAATACTGGAGTTTCAGACATGTATTCAAGCTATAAGAAAAACGTAGAGGGAACGTGGATGGATAGGATCACGATGCTGAGCAGTCCATGAGCTGTGGCTGTCAGCGACCCAAAGCTGACTACTAGTGTCAGGACTAGCGAACGAGAGCTGTCAAGACCCTTCTACACCGCCACGTAGTGATCCTGGATAACAAGTTACAACAGCGCAGTCTAGCTAAGGAGAAGGGATCGAAAAGGGAAGGCTAACTCAGTACCACAAAATGCCTGATGAAGTTGGATGTGTCGGACTGAAATGTACAAACATCGCAGCCAAGCTATAAACTACGACACAAGACATTCCGTTCTCAGGACAACAACATGCTACTTGCAAAGTCGTTTTCAAGGCTTGGTAGCGGAAGTTTGAGAACGAACGTAGAAGAAGAAAAAGAAGAAGAAAAAGCAAAAGAAGAAGAAGAAGAAGAAGAAAAAGAAACAAATGAATGAATGGCTGAAGAGTGGAGAAAATGTCTTGAATTTGTTGATGGTCTGTGCTCGACAGGGAGCCGAACGATTTTGATTGATTGGTGAACACTTACTGTCTCCCTTTGAGATTCCTGCCAGAATTCCTGACTCCCTGCACGCCTCTACCCGTGTTGTCTTCATCGCACGTGTTACCAAAACTGTCTGTGCCATAAACCAACCGGAAGGGATCACCTTTGCTAACCGAGAAAGCAGCGATGAAGATCTGTAGAGTGGAGACAGCAAATAATTAGTCATGGACACCGACCAGGAATGGATTGATTAACCATTAAGCAAAATAAACACGTGCCCAGGGCACCAACATTAAAAAAAACACGAAACAAATCAATAATAATAATAGTGATAAAAATGATGAAAATAATAATAAATGATACTATTGATGCTAATAACAATCATAACAATCATTATTATTGTAATAAAAACAATGATACAAAAAATGAAAATGATAATAATAATATTGATGCTAATAATTATGGTAATAAGATTAACAAAATGATAATAATTATGCCAATAAGAATAACAAAATAATTATAATTATACTAATAATAATTATGATAATAATAGTGTTTACAAAACTGCAAGTTTAAACAACAAAAAATTATTTGTAAAGTCTTATCTTACCATCTTAGGCCCCCCGAGTTCAGGGCCTGCAGGCCCCTTGGCTATGTAAAGCCCCCTTGACTGGTACGTTTCCTGAGATTAGTCTTGTACCCATGTGACAAAAAACGACCACGGGGACGACCACCTACGCGCTGGTTCGACTCCTCGAGCTCAGACACAACATAGACGATGCTACAGACGGGGAACTTATCAGCCCATTGGTCCACCGTGGCCCAAGACAGATGACAATAGAAAGGCAGTTGGGACAAGCAGCGGAAGAACATGTCGTCCAGTAACCCAGTAATACTCTTCAGAGCGTCTGAATATTAGAGTGCTAACTTTTCTTGTTAAAAGTGCTGGATTCGATCCCCGTTATCGACACGCTGCAGTTGATCCAACTGTTAATGGATACTTAACTTACTTTAAAAGGAAGGAAAGTCAGCGAGGAAGGGAACAGGCCACCACTACCACATAATGCGCGATATCTAACACCAGCTGTATAAGGAGATCCATTTGTAAATGGGTACCAGACCTACGGTTAAGGAAACAAAGGCCGCGGGGATTGGGACTGTCAATCCCACCTTATACAAGCTGTAGTTTAGTACAATGATGTCTTTAACACTTCATCCCCAACGGCAGTTTCGGTTAAGGGACTGTTTCTAAAGAACCCCATCTTTCCCAAACAGCAATGTACGACTTTGAAAGAAACTTTTTCTTTGCTCTGTTATAATTTCGAAACTTCAAATCTCCAGAGTCCAGACCTCTGATTGACAAATTCAAATAACGTGGGATCAAAATGCCGAGCAGTGTATGAGCTATAGCGGTCAGCGACTGAAAGCTGACTTCTAATGCCAGGGCCAGCGACCTAGATCTGCCAATACTCTTACACCTCCACGTGGCGATTCTGGATAACAAGCTGCAATAGGGCAGACTGGGTAAGGAAGGGGGAGGGGTTAGAAGATTGAAGCTAACCTGGTACCCAAAAAATGCCGTGCTGAAGTCGGATGTGTTGGGCCGAAAGGTGCAAATATCGCAGTCAAGCTGTAAATTACGACAACAACGCATTCCATTCTCCGGACTACATCCTGCTACTTGCAACGTCCTTTTCAGGGGCTTCGTATCTCGATTTTGAGAACGAACGAAGAAGAAGAAGAATCAATCATACTTGTTCTTAGGCTAATTGTCTTGTCCTCTGTGAACTGTACTGGATTTAGGTAAACAGCTCATGAATGTGTGAGTGAAACATGGGTTGTTAATGGGGGCGAGAGTTGAAAGAATATACACTGTTGTCTTCAGTCCCTGTGGCAGTATATTGGTTTCAGTTGGTGGCAGGGTTGTACGGTGGAAGATATACACGAATACTTTGACAGATCACACTTCAACAGTAAATGTATGTGTCCAACCTTCTCATGATGTCAGCATGGTATATAGGGATAGAGATAAATACTATCAGACGTGATAATCTAGTGGTAATTAGATCTAGGGATTGTAAGACACTGGCATAAACAGACAGATAGTAACTGACTAGACGTTCAGCTAAATAAATATTTAATGAGAGACAGACATGAAGAAATGAAAAAAGAAAACACAAAACTAAACAAACATACGATAACAATAATAATAATTATAATAATAGATACAGATTGCTCAATGTACATATAGCTAGTTTTTGGTAAATATATCTAAGCCACGTTTTCTGCAAATTATTCTGTGAGATAAACAAAATATATCACGAGAATCGATAGCAGGGGAAAGAAAGTGTGTCTGGCAAAGCTGCCAGTTCAGGGTGTGCCAGACTCAAACTGTGATGAAAAAAGCCAAACTGTTTTTTTGAAAAGGCTAAGAAAAAGCCAAACATCACAGCTAATGTTTATGAGATTTTCATTAAAACTAGCAACTTTTCTAGCAATTTGCCTGCATGATTTTCGTACTGTTTTTTGTTTCTTTAATGTAATATAATACAATACACTTTTATTTATATTTGAGCAATGAACATTATGTGCCACTATGTGCCATTTGGTTACAAAATAATATGGGCCTAACACAATATTTCCTATGTGCCACACAGCGGGACGAGATCTTTTTAAAAATAAAATTCAACATTAGCTTGTTGAAAGAGGTAATTAACATGACAGACGAATTTCTTTTCTACCCCCCCCCCCCCCCAAACACATCGAAAGAGATCAACATTAGTTAACTTAACGCCCACCAATTTCACCCCTTCTCTTCCCTTTTACACTACAAAATGACGAAGAAAACTTGATATACATTTCGTTGATTTTGAAAATACCTTCGGCCAGCATACAACATGAATGGAACTAATAGCTTATAGGAACCCTGTCTGCGTTGTTTCAATCACGAACAGTCACTGTAAACATTTTAAACGCAGTGCTGGGCAGATAATCCGAACATTCAAGGTGAAAACAGGAGTACAACAACGGTGTTCCTTATAGATTGTTCTATTCCTGTAGTCAATTGGGTGATGTCCCATACCACAGGGACTACTTCAAGAGGAGGAAGATTGATATTACTTTCTACACTGGACACAAAATTAAGATGACATTGCAATGTTTGTACTATCACACCAACGCATTCAATAGAAAACGGAAAACGTAATGCATGAACTCAACATATGAGGTACTAACAATTAATATCAAGAAAACGGAGTGCTGAAATTAAGTGCAATAGTTCCCACGCGAATTAAAATAATGAACGAAGAACTGGCAGCAACGGACATATTTACATAGCGGGGGGATAAGAGCACAAGACAATGGAGCTGACAAAGACATCGACAGAAGAATGAATTGCCAGAATGTCCGCTGTTTGATTGAACTCATTTTGAAGTCCTCGCAGTGCAGAACAAATATTAAACTAAGAATACACAAGAAGTGTGTACTTTATGTGCCTCTATATAGTGGGGAGTACTATTGGAGAGTAGCAGAAAAAGAAATGTAAAAATTGTTATATTTCCACATAACCTGCTACAAGAATGTTCTAGATAATCAGAGCCAGCAACCGAGAAGTTAAGTTAAGAAGATATGCACGCGATTAGAACCAGACGACGAGGAATAGGCTTGACCATGTCTTAAGAATACAAATTGACATCATCATTAAAACTGCAAGCCAAAATGGATTTAATGAATTAGAATTTGGACATACGACGAGAGATTGCTCCAGACCGAGTGTAAGGGGTTGGGGGGGGGGGGGGGGTTATGCTGCAGCTATAAAAGACATCGTCAGGTGTGATAGTCATTGACCAATGGTGTAGGAAGATAATGTGCTAAACTGGAATTGTTAGAGGAAGACAAAGATAAAGAAACCAAAGATGACATCGCCAAGAACAATGGAAGTGGAGGCTATGGAAGTTTCAAGAAGACGACACAAATGCAACTTTTATAGCAAATTCGTCCAAATAAAACCAGAATGGATACGTTCATAACAACATTTTCAGTAATTAAAAACAATAAAACAATTGTAACTACTTCATACATATTTTAAGGAAGAATAACATTTGACAAGACAAGAAGTTTAAAATCCTGATTTTATGTTTGTGTTGCCAACAATGAGTACACTTGGCAGTTGCAACTGCTGATTTGAGCTCACGGTTTGTGTTTGTGGACTGCAGTGGTGATTTGAACTTGCAGTTTGAACTGATAGGCTGAGCTGTAGTTTGAACTGGTGATTTCGAACTAACGGTCTGGGCACGCGAATTAGAACTGGCTCTTGATAACAGGCAATTTAATAAAAAGGGTTTGATCTGGTGGTTTGAACTGATGTTTGAAAATGCAACTTGAATTGGCGGTTTGAGATGGGGGTTTTTTTTTTGGCGTTCGCCTTATTTTCTCTAATCCCCAAGACGGTGTACGTTGCACTGTGGTTTTTATTTTGCGCCTGTCGGCCCAGTGCATCCGACTTCAGCATGCATTTTATGTAAGGGTCTGCTTCCTCTTGCATTTTCTAAGGGTTTGCTTCCCCAGGGTAACGGCCGGTGCTGTGATGGGGATAGAACCCAGCACCTTCGGTTTGTGAGCCGTGCCACTTAACCACTAGGCCACGCCGTCCCCGCAGATGGTGATATAAAACGGACGATTTGAAAACCGGCATGAACTAGTTTGAACAAAAACAAACACACAAACGGTACAATTGGCATGCTTTCCCCAAGTGGGTATGGTATTTATGCAAATTCACGAGTTAGAGTCTGCTACTCTAGAAGGTGTATTGCATACAGTAGCGGCCTCTATCGACAATCTCTAGCAACAAAATATCATGCGAATATTTTATACCAACCAATTTCTTATTCAGCAACGTTATCTTGAATTCGGCTCTAGAAAAGCCAAGTTGGCAACCCTGACTGCCACTGACGTCTATGCGGACAATTACTTAACATGCAGCCGTACTGCCATATCGACTTCTACACTGAATGCTGGTTAATGTCTGACGTGTCTAAATCTGGGGGAGCCTTGAACTCGCGAGACGTCATATACAACGTCATCCTGTAGACAATTATTATTATTATCATCACAGGGACGATAATTTCAAGACGAATATTTAAAAGTATTGCGGTAAAAATGGAAACTGATTGTGATGGAAAAATAAAATAGATTGCACTGTTGCTATATCGAATAGCTGGGCAATTAGAACCACTTGCAATTTATTGTAACTGAAAGAGTGAACGGCTCGGCTCGATAGATCTAGTTAAATAAAAGGCAACATCAGGGGCAGAACTTTTTTTTCTCGATACACGTGAAAATCATTCGTTGAGTTCTCTATCATGTAAGGGCTTTGTTTCTAGAGCCCCGTATCATGTAAGGGCTTTGCTTCTAGGGCCCTGTATCATGTAAGGGCTTTGTTTCTAGAGCTCTGTATCATGTAAGGGCCTTGTTTCTAGAGCCCTGTATCATGTAAGGTCTTTGTTTCTAGAGCCCTGTATCATGTAAGGACTTTGTTTCTAGAGCCCTGTATCATATAAGGGCTTTGTTTCTAGAACTTGTATCCCTGTATCATGTATGGGTTTTGTTTCTAGAGCTTGTGTTCCTGTATCATGTAAGGGCTTTGTTTCTAGAACTTGTATCCCTGTATCATGTATTGTCTTTGTTTCTAGAACTTGTACCCCTGTATCATGTATGGACTTTATTTCTAGAGCCTTTATTTCATGTCTTCTAAACCAGCATAAAGAAGTTACGTTTATATCCTAAATAAGTTAGACCAACACCCCCACCCCCCCCCCCCCCCCAAACCTCACGCTCTCAGTGTGGCAGTGCCCCTTTCTTGTCTACACATAGCCCACACAGGAACCAGTAGGACAGGCAATGGCATGACAACAACACATGATAAACCACTTAACATAATTAGCTAAACGTAATTTGTAAATACAATTTATTTCAAATTTGTGTTGCTTATTTGACAGTGTGTTATCAGAGCTCGCAAAGGAAGCGAAAAAAAGTAACAATGAAATCTGTCAGACAAGTCGAAATAGACGTCTAAGGAGAGTTGGGCATGTAGCTGACTATTCCACCTTGTATAATCTATAAGCCGCAAACAAAAATAAAAACAAACAAAAACTGGCTATGTCTGTTTGCTGCTTCGTCACTTATATCACTTCAATTATAGCCTACGTGTCTAAGTTAAGCTATTTCGGCCGTGTCGTTACTTTCTTTGTTGAATTACTTTGTCTAATAACCACCTTAAATTATTCATTTCATTTAGTTATGGGGTTTTTGTGTGTGAGGCTTTCGTTTTGCTCAGTCCTTGAAAGACATCTTTGTTTATATAATTCTCTGTTTGTTCTAACGTAAACTACAATGTTAGCATTTGGTGTCTGTGAGTTATAACTGACTTGGGTATTCTTGGTAACCGAAATGGGTGTACATAATTTTAACACTGCAACCTGCCAGGCTTATCATGAGAGGCAACTATGAAATGTTGGAAATGAGCTTTGCAATATGCCACAATAACAGTTAAAGAACTCAAGATGGGAACGAAGAGGAACATCAGGGTCGGGTAAAACATACTGATCAAGGTGGGAGCGAAGAGTAACATCAGGTGAAACATACTGATCAAGGTGGGAGCGAAGAGTAACATCAGGTGAAACATACTGATCAAGGTGGGAGCGAAGAGTAACATCAGGTGAAACATACTGATCAAGGTGGGAGCGAAGAGTAACATCAGGTGAAACATACTGATCAAGGTGGGAGTGAAGAGTAACATCAGGTGAAACATACTGATCAAGGTGGGAGTGAAGAGTAACATCAGGTAAAACATACTGATCAAGGTGGGAGCGAAGAGTAACATCAGGTGAAACATACTGATCAAGGTGGGAGAGAAGAGTAACATCAGGTGAAACATACAGATCAAGGTGGGAGTGAAGAGTAACATCAGGGTCAGGTGAAACATACTGATCAAGGTGGGAGTGAAGAGTAACATCAGGTGAAACATACTGATCAAGGTGGGAGTGAAGAGTAACATCAGGTGAAACATACTGATCAAGGTGGGAGAGAAGATTAATATCAGGGTCAGGTGAAACATACTGATCAAGGTGGGAGAGAAGATTAATATCAGGGTCAGGTGAAACATACTGATCAAGGTGGGAGCGGAGATTTATATCAGGGTCAGGTGAAACATACTGATCAAGGTGGGAGAGAAGATTAATATCAGGGTCAGGTGAAACATACTGATCAAGGTGGGAGAGAAGATTAATATCAGGGTCAGGTGAAACATACTGATCAAGGTGGGAGAGAAGATTAATATCAGGGTCAGGTGAAACATACTGATCAAGGTGGGAGAGAAGATTAATATCAGGGTCAGGTGAAACATACTGATCAAGGTGGGAGAGAAGATTAATATCAGGGTCAGGTGAAACATACTGATCAAGGTGGGAGCGGAGATTTATATCAGGGTCAGGTGAAACATACTGATCAAGGTGGAAATGAAGAGTAACATTAGGGTCAGGTGAGACATACTGATCAAGGTGGGAGTGAAGAGTAACATTTAGGGTCAGGTGAAACATACTGATCAAGGTGGGAGTGAAGAGTAACATCAGGTGAAACATACTGATCAAGGTGGGAGTGAAGAGTAACATCAGGGTCAGGAGAGACATACTGATCAAGGTGGGAGTGAAGAGTAACATTAGGGTCAGGTGAAACATACTGATCAAGGTGGGAGAGAAGAGTTACATCAGGGTCAGGTGAAACATACTGATCAAGGTGGGAGCGAAGATTAATATTAAGGTCAGGAATAATATAGTTAAAGACTCACACCTTTCGTCCAAGTCGCGCTTCTAGAAACAGGATGTGTCACAGCAGTCTGACCAACGAGGTGGGGATCGACACTCTGATCCCCATATTTGAGCTTACAAAGGAATTTTGCATTGCACTACATCCAGGAGAACTCGTTCATCTTTTCAATTATGCCTTTGGATGTAAGAGGGGTCACTATGACCTGCCATGAGACAAATTTCCTACAGAGTTTAACTCATTACTCGTAGATTCCAGCAACAACACATGATGGTAGTTTACTGTTGGTGGAAACTACTGAGTTCTTCGCTTTTGGTCACAGATTACAGTGGCTTTTCACGATTCCAAGGCGTACTTGGGAAGGTGGACCTTCTCGTCCTAACTAAAGTCACTGCTAGACTATTGGGATCACAGTGTCGATCCCCACCTCGCTTGGCTGCTATAACACAGCATGTTTCTAGGAGTAAGGCGAGGACGTCAGGTGGGGACAGTATTGCACCTGTCCAAGAAGTTAACCTTGCTGCCATGCCATGGCTGAAAAAGGGTAACTACATAGTGTTCAGTCTGTCATAACCGGGGATACAGTTAGTCCTAATTAACTTAGAGACACAGATTGTCCTAATTAATTCAGAGACACAGATAGTCCTAATTAATTCAGAGACACAGATAGTCCAATCAACTCAGAGACACAGTTAGTCCTAATTAACTTAGAGACACAGTTAGTCCTAATTAACTCAGAGATACAAGTAGTTCTAATTAACTTAGAGACACAAGTGGTCCTAATTAACTTAGAGACACAGTTAGTCCTAACTAACTTAGAGACACAGTTAGTCCTAATTAATTCAGAGACACAGTTAGTCCTAATTAACTCAGAGATACAGGTAGTCCTAATTAACTTAGAGACACAGGTAGTCCTAATTAACTTATAGACACAGGTAGTCCTAATTAACTTAGAGACACAGTTAGTCCTAACTAACTTAGAGACACAGTTATTCCTAATTAATTCAGAGACACAGATAGTCCTAATCAACTCAGTGACACAGTTAGTCCTAATCAACTCAGAGACACAGTTAGTCCTAATCAACTCAGAGACACAGATAGTCCTAATCAACTCAGTGACACAGTTAGTCCTAATCAACTCAGAGACACAGTTAGTCCTAATCAACTCAGAGACACAGGTAGTCCTAATTAACTCAGAGACACAGTTAGTGCTAAATAATTCAGAGACACAGTTAGTTCTAATTAACTCAGAGACACAGTTAGTCCTAATTAATTCAGAGACACAGATAGTCCAATCAACTCAGAGACACAGTTAGTCCTAATCAACTCAGAGACACAGGTAGTCCTAATTAACTCAGAGACACAGTTAGTCCTAATTAATTCAGAGACACAGTTAGTCCAATCAACTCAGAGACACAGTTAGTCCTAATGAACTCAGAGATACAGTTAGTCCTAATGAACTCAGAGATACAGTTAGTCCTAATTAAATCAGAGACACATGTAGTCCTAACTAATTCAGAGACACAGGTAGTCCTAACTAACTCAGAGACACAGGTAGTCCTAACTAAATCAGACACACATATAATCACACCTATACTCAGAGAAACATGTAGTCATAACTATACTCAGAGAAACATGTAGTCTTAACTATACTCACAAACACAGGCAATCAAAACTATACTCAGAGGCAATATAATCCTCACAGAGGACAGGACACGCAGACGAGGATGAACCAGCGAGCTAGTATCAATGTATGCACATTCCTATTGTGAGTATTGTATCACATGACATCATCATCCAAACAACACACTCTAACACACAATAATGATCACGTGTCATATCTACTCGTTACCGAATGGACTCGTACTGTGAGACAATCAACAAACGGTTGAATTAGATAATTGATGCCTTTGAATGGTGGGCATATTCATGAATGGGGGCATATTCATGAATTGGGGGGGGGGGGGGGGCACATAATGGAAGGACAAGAAAACAAATATGTAAGTCTAAGAGGAAGCAGGGATGCAAAGTAAACTGATGAACGAAGAACCCGAAAGATAAGATATTTTGGTCACATCATTGCTGAAAATATTACTGGTATAAAATGTGGAGAATCGGCATGCCAGGGGTATACTGAGTGGGGGGATATTGTCAACAAGATGGGTAAAGGAAAGCAAGGATAGGTTGTGACATCGGGGTACAAGATGGAGTAGGTTCGGGATACACTGCAGCATTGTTTTGGTGAGCATTGTTTGTTTATTTGTGTCTGCTGTGTAATGTTGGTGAGCATTGTTTGTTTATGTGTGTCTGCTGTGTAATGTTGGTGAGCATTGTTTGTTTATGTGTGTCTGCTGTGTAATGTTGGTGAGCATTGTTTGTTTATGTGTGTCTGCTGTGTAATGTTGGTGAGCATTGTTTGTTTATGTGTGTCTGTTGTGTAATGTTGGTGAGCATTGTTTGTTTATGTGTGTCTGTTGTGTAATGTTGGTGAACATTGTTTGTTTATGTGTGTCTGTTGTGTAATGTTGGTGAGCATTGTTTGTTTATGTGTGTCTGTTGTGTAATGTTGGTGAACATTGTTTGTTTATGTGTGTCTGTTGTGTAATGTTGGTGAGCATTGTTTGTTTATGTGTGTCTGTTGTGTAATGTTGGTGAACATTGTTTGTTTATGTGTGTCTGTTGTGTAATGTTGGTGAGCATTGTTTGTTTATGTGTGTCTGCTGTGTAATGTTGGTGAGCATTGTTTGTTTATGTGTGTCTGTGAGTTGCGTGAGTTTCTTGTTTGTATTTTATTGTGTATCTTCTTTGCTGTTTCCCAAGTGTGTATGTCTGTTTATGTCCTATATGTATGTGTGCTTGTTGTGTCTATCTGCTGCTTGTGTGCATGCATGTTACTGTTTGTTTGTCTGCCTGTTAATTATCTGTGTATCAGTGCGGTCTTTCTTCTGCCCATCTGTCTGAATGTTACTGATTATGTGTCTGCATTGCCTGTCTATTGCATATCTTTTTGTCTTTATGTCTGCAAGTGTGTACCTTTCGCATATCAGTGTGTGTGTGTGTGTTTATTTTATCTTGTATTGTGTTTCTTTTATGTGATGTTGTGTACCTATGTGTTATGTAAATGTATGTTGCATGTAACTTACATGCATGTCTCTGGTATATGTATATATGTTTGTGTATCTATTTGTGTAATGCCTATTCATCAAAGTATTAACGGTAACTATTGTCAGTTTTCTTTAATCACGGATATATCTGAAATAACCAAACATTGCCTCGTTTGAAATTTGTTTGTCTAGTAAGGTCATTGGCTGCTGGGCGTGTGTGTGACTGATATTGGAATATACTAGTGTTCTCGTACCCAAACCGCGACCAGACGTGACATTTACAAGGTTGCGTATACACAAATAGTTGGCGAAGGATGACGGCATAACCTTACTTTACGAAGACAAGTCACAGAAGCTCAACTTATCCACTTTAAAATGCCAAATTTAGAAGCAAACAAGATAATTAAGATCTAAAAATAAGACCCCACTTTCAAAAATATATTTAGACGCAATACAATTCATGGTACAATCGTATTCGAAAATAACTTCAACTACAACCTTCGTGCATCACGACTGCCAGGTAAGATGCAAATTCAATAGCCTAACATTTAGCTATAATTTTTCTATTCTCAGATAATTGTCCATCAGGGTTGAAGAAAGTCTTGTAAATCGACAGACTAGCCCAGCATTGTTGCATGGTCTCCAGGCCTGTTCTACCTGTTTTGAGAGCTTCGCAAAAATCTATACTATTACAAGAAAGTATACACAAAACGAGCGAGCAGCAAACCGGGCAATTATTTCACTTGACGCGATCAATATCTGTACAAGCTGTATTGATCAAGCACAGCACTGACACTGCTGCAAATGTCGGATGTTTTTCTTAAAATTATATCCCTTGTTTCTAGTATGGCACTTGCCATTAGATCTTCTAAATGTCAGTCTATTGATGTTTCTGCGACCTCGCAGAAGTTTGTTCTATCTTTACCGCCAGTTCGTGTCAGTCGCCATGTTAATGCCTTATAAAAAAATTATTTTTGTTGCAAAAACTGCCGGTTTGAAAGGTGACACGACTGACGTCAGTGATAATTGTACCAAAAGGAATCCCAGAAGGAGATTCCTGCAACCAGAAATAAGCCAAAAGTAGGACATCGTGTTCAATTTAATACAATTTTCTAGCTGACATTTTAAATATTCAACTCGTACCGGCGGCATTCCTCCTCTGCGATCATGTGACTTAATCTGGTTGTTTTTCAAGTCACGTCATTGGATAAACTATCATCAATAAAAAACAAATCGTGTCAGTTTGAGATAAATATGATATTCGTAGATTCATGTAATGGAAGGAGATCCCTTATTTAAATGGTTTGTCAATGAATAAAACAGAGGGTGTTTTCCATATCTGCTTATTTTAAACTTTAAAATCACGAGAAAACTGCCGATTCGGAAATAACTAATGACATCACGAGGAAACTCAATATGAAATATTTAAGATGACGTCAAAGGAGGTTCCACACAAACAAATTAAATCGGCTAAAATAGAATTGTGCAATTGGTTGAGGTCTTTACAACATTTCTGAACATTATTACCGTTATGGGAGTTCTCCCTTCCGATAGTGTGAGGATCATGTTCTAACACACACACACACAACTACGTACACGCACACACACACCTTCACATCCACGCGTACATAATTTCACTCCACACCCCCCCCTTTCCCCATACACCTACATCACTTTCTATCACACACAAACCCACATAATTCTCACAAACAGAGACCTTCATTCTCACAAACACAGACCTTCATTCTCACAAACACAGACCTTCATTCTCACAAACACAGACCTTCATTCTCTCTCTTTAACACAATCGTCCCAGAGACATCCACTCATTCTCTCTCTCTCTCTCTCTCTCTCACACACACACACACACACACCCGTCACAGTCACACGAACAGAAATCCACCCTTACGCAAACACAATAACTTTCACAACCATCAATTCAGACACCAACTCTCTCTGTCTCTTTCTCTCTCTCACACAACTCTCCCAATTACAAAAACCACACACTCTCTCTCTTTCTCTCTCTCACACACATACAACCTTCACAGCCAAAGACACATACATCCACTTTCTCACAAACGCACAGGTATTGTCTACTTACCATCCCACACAGGAAGAAGACAAACACGAGAAAGACACAGATGTCTGTGCATCCCCTGTTCCTCCTGGGATGACTTAGCAGCCCTTTCTCCTCCTTAACATCCTGGGGACACACACAATCTTACACTAACAAAACACACTAGAATCATCTTTAATCGTCTTTAACTCAGACTAACTCGTCTGTAACTCAGACTTTAACTCGTCTGTAACTCAGACTTTAACTCGTCTGTAACTCAGACTTTAACTCGTCTGTAACTCAGACTTTAACTCGTCTGTAACTCAGACTTTAACTCGTCTGTAACTCAGACTTTAACTCGTCTGTAACTCAGACTTTAACTCGTCTGTAACTCAGACTTTAACTCGCCTGTAACTCAGACTTTAACTCGTCTGTAACTCAGACTTTAACTCGTCTGTAACTCAGACTTTAACTCGTCTGTAACTCAGACTTAAACTCGTCTATAACTCAGAGTAAAGCTGTATTTCAATTTCTGGCTGTGATCGTTTCTTCTTCTGCTTCTTCTTTATTCATCCTTAAATCAAGGTGCCGGTTTCTCTTACAAAGGACACGGTTCCTTGTAAGACTGTTTTATCTCCATACAGTTGTTGTCTCATATCTGTCTCGCGAGGCCAGTATTGTTCTCTCTTCCTGCGTGAGCATGTGCAGCTTTGTAGGATGTGGTCCACAGCCATGGTATGCTCCCTACATTGACACTTGTCATCTGTCCCAATCCTCATTTTGTTGTAAAGATGACCCTTGAGTCTGTAACGCCTACTTATCAGTCTGAAGAGGATGACTTGCTCATCTCTATAGCGTCTTCTTTTTTGAAGTGGGAGTGTTTGGTGCATTATTCACCTGAAGTTGGCTTTATCTTTGGTCTTGCCCTCATTATATGAGAAAGATATCGGGCCCAACATGGGAGCTGACACGAGCACCCTAAAGAAACTGTACACATGTTATGTAAGACCAGTGTTAGCATTCTGGATAGCAACATGGTCCACAGCAACCGAAAATAACTGCAAAATATTCATTCAACCCTCTGATCGTTTGAAATAAAAGCTAATTGTTCATACTAGATCACTGTACAGTCAAAATGATACGAAACAGATGCAGCCAAAGAAGCAGAGTAGTGAATTAGAGCCGACACCAGGCTGTGTTACGAATTATTATTGGCTTGATGAGGTCAGGAACCTTGAAAAGGCTGGAGGCCATTCGTTAAGGGGAACACCAACAAGTATGGCTTCTTCTTTGAACGAATTATGGGACGAGAGAAGCAGCACAGTGAATGAGCCGACAGCAGACAGTGACTCATTGCGGGCTGCTTGCACCAGGGTCAGTGACGCAGAGCTGATCAAAACCATATTCCTCCTGCTAGTGACGACCCTAGAAACAGACTCCAACCATGCATTCTGGCTACTACTAGATTAGGGATCGAAGGGAGAAGACGAACTTGGTTTTAAAAATGCCGTATTGAAATCAGAAGTGTAAGGTCCAAACGCGTTGATATCACAGCCTCGCTGTAACCTACGACACAACATCACAAACATCATTTTCAGGACAAATTGCTCTCACACTCGCCGATCTGAAAGGCTCTCGATCTCTGGCCAGAACTCTCACCTCTGCCGCTGTCATCGTCAGGACTCCCGCCAGAACTCTCACCTCTGCCGCTGTCATCGTCAGGACTCCCGCCAGAACTCTCACCTCTGCCGCTGTCATCGTCAGGACTCCCGTGAGGTCTTGAGTCCATCTTCTTCATGTTTCTACACCTGACCCGCTTTCCAGGCACCATGCCATCCAGTATCGTTCTCTCCAGGCCATTATGACGTTTAATGTAGCCACAATATTTTAGCTTTCTAGACTATATTGTTCGCTTAACCAATTTTCATCGATATTCAGTTCTTTTAAGATATCTGCATTTTTCCTATTCGCTACACATGGTAATTTGAGTATATTGACACTCACAAGCACGCACATATATGTACATATTAAGATGACAGACAAACATACCCTAGCAGTTTATATAAATTGGATGACAGAAAGAAACTGGAAGTTTTGACTGACCTTCGTGTATTGACAGCAACCTTTGCACATGACGGACAGTTTCATTCAGTCAAGCTTGAGCCTCTTTGTTGGCCTTGACGTGACAGATATGACCTTGAACTTGTTAACCACGCAGCTCCTAGAGTGATCACAGCGATCCCACAACAGCTGGCTAAGTCAACAAGAAATGCTTCTGCAAATGTTAACCTTTGCAATGTGATCTAATCTTTTCTGGCAGCGTAGACTTGTGCAACACAACGCCGACTGAAACCGAACAAGAATGACACAAATTGGTGAAACAAGTTAAGAACGAATATCAAGAACGAATTGGTCATTAACACAGAGAAAGCAATAACTATGGTAAATAGAAAAGTAGACAAGAAATATTATCCACAAATAATAATACATTATCGAAAAGTACCTGCAAGCGAAGACGAGTAATGAGAATTGGTGAAACCAAATACTGAATATAAAACAAGAAAATAGACTGAACATTAACTCAGAGATAAGAAAAGCTATAATAATTAGCAAAGTGGACAAGACGTTTTATCTACAAATAAGAATACAATATGAAATTCTCAATACACCGAATTCGAAATCCCACTTAGTACAGTTTGGCAGACATATGTTTTTTTTTCTTGGTGATATCGGTGCTTCGTGTACGGAAAGTAATGGCACCCTATCGTACTGCACACATGCCAAGAAACGTAAAACAATCAAATAGGATGGAAGTTTTAAGAGGCGACGTTTTGCAAAGGGCATGCTAGTTATATTTATGAAACACTAGACCAGGTCAATATCTTTTCCTACCTTGGAATTATAATCATAGAAGGTGGGAGATGTGAAATATAATCTTGGAGAATGACATATGTGAAATATAGTAATTGATGATGGAATATGTGAAATATAATAATGGATGGTGGAAGATGTGAAATATGATAATTGATGGTGGAAGATGTGAAATATAATAATGGTGCTGGATACTTTAAACAAAAATCGCAAACAGGTCCAGAGTCGACCCAGCCTACAACATTGGGTACCAAAGCAAGTCTTGGAAGTAAAAGCGACCAGTAGTGTGCCGATGATCAAGAAAATATGGGCCTAACTAACACCATATTATCAATATGCCACAAGGGCGTGTTAGCGGGATCTTTACTTTTACTACAAGTCAGAACGAGAACGTTTCTACAATGCTACACACGCACATACACTGAACTAAATATACATACTTACATATAGCGTACAGCAGGAAAACAGCAGCGTCCAGGTAGCCTAAAAGCCCCAGCGTCCAGGTGTACAAGAAGATGTCGAGCGTCCAGACAAACTTAGGTAGAATGCGCAAGTAACAACTGAGACAGTATGAGCACTGACAGGTGTAAGCTAAATACAAGAATTGCAGGGAGAGCAAACACTGATGTCTACTGACGTCTGTTAGTGCCTTGTGAATGAGCCTCGTTCAGCGAACGGAGTGTATATAGTCTCCAGGCCACGCCACGCGCTGTCTGTGAATGGAATCTCCCTCTCTTTTCCTAGCGTCATGACTGTTGATTGGTTCCTTGGGCTGGTGATGTAATGGTATGACGGTTAGGAACATGTCACTTCCTGGACAAAAATAACAATAATAACACAGAAGCGAGACAACGCCCAGAGGGTTTCTCCTCTCTCAAACCATCTCTGACAATCTGATTTTGATGCAGTCGATCACAAATATGAGACTTACATTCCAGTGTACCCAGCTGTATATATGTTTCTGACTACAGTTAGGGAACACATGGAAGAAGAGAACTAGTCATCATTTCTAAGAAAAAAGCAGGGGACGTCTGATTTGCGGAGTGATAGAGCAGTCGCTTTTCACGGTAAAGGTACGAGATTTAACACCATATACCAACACTCTCCGTTCAACCAAGCTGTAAATTGGTATCTGACTAGGCAGCTAGATTGACAATTGGTTAACGGGGATAAAGCAGCGAGTGGGCATAAATAAGGAGTACTCTGAGTGGTGTGAGGTTAAAAAGTGAAGTTTCACAGAGCATGGTTTCGGGACCAATTTTGTTCTTGATATATATAAACGATTTGCACAATTATATCGGATCCATGATTGCTAAATTTGCGGATGACACAAAGCTATGCAGTAGTGTCTCATCTAAAGCAGAGGTGGAGATATTGAGGTCGGATTTAGATAAATTCGAGAATGTTCTGTGAGCTAGCAAATTGAGTTTAATGTAGATAAATGTACAGTCATCCACATGGATAGATCCAATGTAGAACATAATAACATAATGGGAGATAACAATATTAGAAATATAGAAAATGAAAGGGACCTAGGTGTTATAATAGATCATACAGGTGAGGTGAGTGAGCAAGTTCAGGTAGCAGTTAGAAACGCAAATGCAATGTTAGGTATGATAAAAAGGAATATTAAATATAGGATCATGAAAGTGATGGTCAAACTGTATAAAGCTTTAGTCAAACCTAGATTGGAGTATTGTCTACAGGTGTGGGGTCCTTATCGTAGAGAAGATATAAACATGCTGGAAACGATACAAAAATTAGCGACAAAACTGATAGTGGGATTCCAGAATTACAGTTATGAGAAAAGACCTCACAAAACCGGCTTTCAATGTCTAGAAAAGAGAAAAATTCGAAGTGACTTAATACAGGCCTAGTTTCTAGAGAAGAGAAGAATTCGAAGTGACTTAATACAGGCCTAGTTTCTAGAGAAGAGAAGAATTCGATGTGACTTAATACAGGCCTAGTTTCTAGAGAAGAGAAGAATTCGAAGTGACTTAATACAGGCCTAGTTTCTAGAGAAGAGAAGAATTCGAAGTGACTTAATACAGGCCTAGTTTCTAGAGGAGAAGAATTCGAAGTGACTTAATACAGGCCTAGTTTCTAGAGAAGAGAAGAATTCGAAGTGACTTAATACAGACCTAGTTTCTAGAGAAGAGAAGAATTCGAAGTGACTTAATACAGGCCTAGTTTCTAGAGAAGAGAAGAATTCGAAGTGACTTAATACAGGCCTAGTTTCTAGAGGAGAAGAATTCGAAGTGACTTAATACAGGCCTAGTTTCTAGAGGAGAAGAATTCGAAGTGACTTAATACAGGCCTAGTTTCTAGAGAAGAGAAGAATTCGAAGTGACGTAATACAGGCCTAGTTTCTAGAGAAGAGAAGAATTCGAAGTGACTTAATACAGGCCTAGTTTCTAGAGAAGAGAAGAATTCGAAGTGACTTAATACAGGCCTAGTTTCTAGAGGAGAAGAATTCGAAGTGACTTAATACAGGCCTAGTTTCTAGAGAAGAAAAGAATTCGAAATGACTTAATACAGGTTTATAAGATCATCAAGAGAAAGGATAAATTAGAAAATTAAAAAAAAAATTTCAAAGTAGAACCATCTACAAGAACAAAAGGGAACAGCCACAATTAATTAAAGAAAGGCCCAGATTAGATACCAGGAAATGTTTTGTTAGTCAGAGAGTGGTGAATGCTTATACTATATTGCCACAGGAAATAGTGAGGCAGGGCAATTAATGAATTCAAGAATAGATTGGATGCGCACGTGTATTTTTTAATCAAGTGAATGTAAAAGAAACCGGTTGCATACAGACCCTACAGAGTCTCCTAAATCAGTATTCTTCTTCTTCTTCTTCTTCTTCGTACGCAGTCAGACAGTAACCATTATTTTTTCGAAAAAAGCGGCGGTCATCCTGAGGCTGTCGACACTGCCATAGAGCTTCTCTTGTGGTTCCACTGGTGATGGCCACATCTGCTTTCTCTGATCCTCGTATGTCGGGCAGTTCTGCAGCAGATGCTCAGCGATCATTTTCTCGGTAGCACACGGGCATTCGTCGGTACCACCTATCTTCAATTTGTTGAATAGGTGGTACCTCAGTCTATTGTGGCCAGTGCGAAGTCTGAAGACAACGACCTGCTCTCTTCTGTCAACTGGTAATCGGCATCGTTTTTGGTGTAGCCGGTATGTTCCGTTTCCCATTTGGTCATGTATCTGGCTTTTATAAGCCGTTTTGACTCTTCGTACGTCATACTAGTATCTGTTTGTGGTAGTCTTGCACCTTCTTTTGCCAGTCTGTCTGCCGCCTCGTTGCCTTGGATGTTGCAGTGTGATGGGACCCACTGTACCACTATCCTTTTTGGTGCGGACTGCTGGCATAGTTGACAGTAAATCAGTATTAAAAACGTTAAGTTAAGCTACTGTTAAGAGACGAATTGGTCATCCAACCGCATCAACAATCTGTAGTCTAGTACAATGGAGTCTCCAACACTTTATTCCCGGTACCAATGTCTGCTACGAGATTGTTTGATTTGAGGTTTGCCCTTCTCGAGTCTAATGGCCCGACCCTTTCAATCAAAGACTGTACTCTTTGAAGGTTATATCAGGACGCATAGGCCAGTGTATGGATTCATGTGTGTATCTGTTTGTAGTGTGGATGAATTTGCTGGTGGATACGTTTGTGTAGTATGTATTTATTTGTAATGTGTTCCACTATGACAATTATGCAGTACAGTAGTTTTGCCAATCCTTTCTGTACGTGGAGAAGTGGTGATACCGAGAGAAATCCCCGACATACCCAGTCAAACTAGATACAACGTGATTTCAACCACTTTTATCTGAGGTAGAAGACACGTGTCTGGTCAGGCACAACATACTGATCGGAGATGTTAGTCAGAGTCAGGCACAACATAATGATCGGACATGTTAGTCAGAGTCAGGCACAACATACTGATCGGACATGTTAGGGTCAGGCACAACATACTGATCGTACATGTTAGTCATGGTCAGGCACAACATACTAATCGGACATGTTAGGGTCAGGTACAACATACTGATCGGACATGTTAGTCAGAGTCAGGCACAACATACTAATCGGACATGTCAGGGTCAGGCACAACATACTGATCGGACATGTTAGTCATGGTCAGGCACAACATACTAATCGGACATGTTAGGGTCAGGCACAACATACTGATCGGACGTGTTAGTCAGATGTGGCATCTGGAAGAAAAACGAATACTAATTCCACAGCAAGCCGGCTTTAGACAGCACAGATCCACTGAGGACCAGGTCATCCTCATAGCCCAGGAGATAGAAGATGCCTACCAGGCACAGAAACACACAGTAGCTGTTTCGGTGGATCTGGAAAAGGCATTTGACAAAGTCTGGAAGGATGGACTTAGAGTCAAGCTAAGAAGAAGTGATGTTTGTGGGAAGATGTACAAGTGGATCAACCACTACCTCAAACAAAGAACGGCCAGAGTCCAAGTACAAGGGCAGATGAGCAAAAAGGTGACACTCGAGCAGGGAGTACCCCAAGGGGGAGTACTGTCACCCACACTCTTCCTGGTATATATAAACGATATTACAGAGAATATACCAAGAAGAGTCCATAGCTCAATGTTTGCAGACGATCTGGCTATGTGGACCTCTGAAAAGAATCTCACCATAGCAAGAAATCGGATGCAGACGGCCCTAACATCGCTGGAAGAGTGGGCGAACTCATGGCTGGTCAAAATAAACGAGGAGAAAACCACGTGCACAATATTCTCGCTCTCATTAAAACCCCAAAGTACCAAATTAAGCCTAAATGGCAAAATCCTGCAGCCAAACGACAACCCAACCTATCTGGGAGTCACATTTGATCGGCGCATGACATGGAAAAGTCAGATTGAGAGAAACCGAATGAAAGCCAGAGAAAGAATGGCGATCATGAGGAAACTTGCTGGCACAAGCTGGGGAGCAGACGAAGGCATACTAAAGAAACTGTACACTGGAAGAGTGAGACCAGTTCTCGAGTATGGCATCGCGGCATGGACAACAGCAGCGAAGGCGAACTTCGATAAAGTTAACAAACTTCAAAACCAAGCCATGAGAATCATAACAGGTGGCATGAAGTCAACGCCAATTGTAGAACTTGAAAAGATTACAAAACTGCAATCCATGACCGACAGAAGAGACTGCAGAGCCCAGCTGCATTCAGAGAAACTCCGAAGACTGACGGACCATCCAATGTACCAGAGGCTAAACAATTTGGGAACTGGGAAACTAAAGCGGAGAAACTTTGCAGAAATAGCCAAAGCAAAGATGCACGAAGATCCCATAAACGCACTAACAACACCAAAACCCATCACTACTGTACGAAAACCTACTTGGAGGCAGGATATATTTCCAGAGGTGGTAGAAAATATACCAGGTATTGCAAACAAAAACTGCCAGACCGAAAAAGAAAGGAGAGACACTACCCTAAGCTTCATAACGAAAAGCTACCCAAGCATGTACTGGACCCATGCATACACCGACGGTTCTGTAACAAACACTACACAGAACGGAGGGGCAGGAGCATTCCTGAACCTACCAAATGGCAGAAAAATAACAGTCATTCGCTACTGGTAAGTACACAAGCAATTTCAGAGCGGAGGCAGAGGCACTGAGGGCGGCAGTGGAAGAAATGGCAACACACAGTGAAAATGAGAGCCACATAGTCTTGCTGACAGATGCTCTCGCCGTAGTCACAGCGCTAAAAAGCCAGAAAAACACTGAGCTTAATGACTTAAGAGCAGCACTCTGCAAACTGTGCCAGCTGTCCGCACCAAAAAGGGTAGTGGTACAGTGGGTTCCGTCACACTGCAACATCCAAGGCAACGAGGAGGCAGACAGACTGGCAAAAGAAGGTGCAAGGCTACCACAAACAGATACCAGTATGACGTACGAAGAGTCAAAACGGCTTATCAAAGCCAGGTACATTACCAAATGGGAAACCGAACATACTGGTTACACCAAAAACGATGCCTATTACCAGTTGAACCGAAGAGAGCAGGTCGTTGTCTTCAGACTTCGCACTGGCCACAATAGACTGAGGTACCACCTATTCAACAAATTGAAGATAGGGTGTACCGACGAATGCCCGTGCGGTACTGGTAAAATGACCACTGAACATCTGCTGCAGAACTGCCCGACATACGGGGATCAGAGAGAGCAGATGTGGCCATTGCCAGTGGAACTGCAAGACAAGCTCTATGGTAGTGGCGAGAGTCTCAGGATGACCGCCGCTTTTTTCGAGAAAATAATGGTTACTGTCTGACTGTGTACGAAGAAGAAGAAGAAGAAGGACGTGTTAGTCAGAGTCAGGCACAACATACTAATCGGACATATTAGTCAGAGTCAGGCACAACATACTGATCGGACATGTTATTCAGAGTTAGGTACAACATACTGATCGGACATGTTAGTCATGGTCAAACACAACATACTGATCAGACATGTTTGTCAGGGCCAGGCACAACATACTGATCAGACATATTAGTCAGGGTCAGGCGCAACATACTGATCGGAAATATTAGTCAGGGTCAGACAAAATGTAAACGACCAAGACTCCCATTTCGACTTCCTGGCAGTCCTCCCCGAAAACGGACTGTTTTCATGGCAGCCTGGCTAACGAGGTGGGGGATCAACGTCATTCCTGTAGCAGTGAGCGACACACAAATGAATCTACGCATAGCATAATCGCCTGGGGGATCCCGGTCTACCTTCATCGGCACGGTAGGGTTGTAAGGAAAGCTACCGCAAACCGTCACTTTACGTCTATATCAGGGGGCACAAAAGAGTAAACCTACTCATTGTGGGCATTCGACAACAATGCCCATCGCGAAGAGAAGATGACCACAACATCAGATTGATTTGTCTTAATAATGTGATGTGCGCTGTATTTGGATTATAGGGAGGAAGTGAATGCGCTGGTCACCAATCTTACTCTTGTCCCGAGTTATATTGGATCCGTGGCAAGATTATTGGTCGAGACGACTTGAAGTAACTCGGGATGCAGGCACTTTGGTCTTACCTCCCGTGAGATTCGATCGCCCACTGTTTCCGTTCATCACTGTGAGAGGTGACTGCCTTAACATCTTGACCACAGCGACCTCCCAACAACAACAGCAACAACAACTACCTTTATTTGACGTTCTAAAGTGAGAAATCTCTGACAGTAGTGAGACTAAATTTGTCCTCACGTCACTAACAATGGACGGTCTTACTGTACCCCTGTCTTCCAGTCATTAGTCTGTTTGCCTGATTGACAAATCGGAGTTACAGCGTCACTCAATTTAGCATAAGTATCTATTTTGATCTCAGTAAGGTTTTAGTCCACATTATACAGATCTGATGAAAAGGATGTGGCCCATGCCAGCTCCTCTCGAGGTGAAACTTTACGGCGGTATTGGGACGCTGGAAGAGAGTACATACTGATCAGATGATGTTAGTTAGGGTCAGGGGACACATGCTGATCAGATGATGTTTGTCAGGGTCAGGGGACACACGCTGATCAGATGATGTTAGTCAGGGTCAGGGGACACATGCTGATCAGATGATGTTAGTCAGGGTCAGGGGACACATGCTGATCAGATGATGTTAGTCAGGGTCAGGGGACACATGCTGATCAGATGATGTTAGTCAGGGTCAGGGGACACATGCTGATCAGATGATGTTAGTCAGGGTCAGGGGACACATGCTGATCAGATGATGTTAGTCAGGGTCAGGGGACACATGCTGATCAGATGATGTTAGTCAGGGTCAGAGGACACATGCTGATCAGATGATTTGATTTGACTCCCTCAAAATATATCTGACACGCTTCAACATCGATGCAAACTCATGGTAATGCATCGTACAAGGCCACAAGGCATGGCGTAGAACCATCATCAGACGGGCCGCCATTGCTGAAGAACGCCGGGCCTCTGAGGCAAAGAGAAAACGTACTTTGCGAAAAAACAAAACAGCTGACACTCACGTGTCCAATTCAGACCTTGTTGTTGTTGTTATTGTTGTTGTTGTTATTGTTGTTGTTATTTACGAATGCTCACAGTGAGAAGGTTACTCTTTTGTGTTAAGTGGCGGGTTGCAGCAGCTTTCTTCACATCCCGAGCGTGCTGATGAAGGTGGATCTGGGTCCCTAAGGTGGTTGTTCTAAGCTTGGCTTCATCTGCGTCTCACGCACTACTACGGGGATCACGTCGATACCTCACCTCGTTAGCCAAGCTGCCATAAAAACAGCCCGTTTCCAGGGAGGGTTACTAGGAAGTCGAGGTGAGGGTCTTGATCAGTATGCTTTGCCTAACCCTAACTAACATGTTTGATCGGTATGTTTAGCCTAACCCTGACTAACATGTCTGATCAGTATATATTGCCTGACCAGACGTTAGTCTTCCTCCCCAATTCTGACCTTAAATGCTACATATGTGGAAGGAGTTTCCGTGCCAGAATTGGACTATACAGCCACCTCCAAACTCCCCCCGGTGAGGTGCAACACAACATATCTGACTGCTGTTACCATCATCGCTTGCGATGGACGGCTATTATTAGCGTTGAACAATCAGAATGTGAAATAGTGTGTGACGGTGTAATGTCGACCTAGGCTTGGCGCGCAATGGGGATTCGGTCGATGTGCACAATCTGGAAGATCGTGTTAGAATGTCACGGTTTAGAGAAGTTGGAAGGGGAAAGGGGCTGTGGGGGGGGGGGGGGCATGATAGATGTGAGAAACGGGAACGGTTCGGTGGAGAGTGACGCTAAAATACAATTCTTGAATAGTTGCTCCGGGTAACGTCAGCCATTTTGTTAGTATTGATAGAACAAAATATAAATAGCCATTACACACCAGCTTCCGCGTAGCGCCAACCACTGCAGTGTATCCACAACTAAGAATATGATAGATGGTATAGTTGTTGACATAGAAATCACTCCATACCAGCAGCAGAGACTTGTACCAATTTCAGAGCTGAAGCAAGAGCTGTTCATGCAGCAACTCAGATTCGTATCAGCCAAAACATAAATACAAGGAAAACGGTTATTCTAACAGACTCCAGGAGTGTACTCCCAGCCATCTCAAGCCACAAACAAGATGGACTCCAGGAGTGTACTCCAAGCCATCTCAAGCCACAAACAAGATGGACTCCAGGAGTGTACTCCAAGCCATCTCAAGCCACAAACAAGATGGACTCTCACATGAAATAAAATACAACTTAGGGTTGCTATCTCGAAAAAGAGATTTAGTCCTATAGTGGATTCCGGCTCATTGTGGGATCCCTGGAAACGAGAAAGCAGATGAGCTCGCAAAAGCCGGAAGTGGTGGCACGCTGATTCCCCATCCACAGAGCTATAAAGAAGCAAAGACACTCATTAAACTATCCATGAGGACATAATTGAGAGACCAGGATAAAGAATAAAAGTCAGAAAATGACAGCATAGTCAAACTTATCAGAGATGGGCAGACAAAGATCTTCAGACTCAGAACAAGACATTGTAGACTCAAGGCCCACCTCCACAGAATGGGTCTCACATCGCCACATGTGATTGTGGAGCACTCAAGCAGACACCAGAACATATTCTGCAAGCATGCCCTACCTATGCAGACCAAAGAGAGGCAGTCTGTCCTGGGGGAGCGACCATGTTCGAAAAGGTGGGGGTGGGGGTGGGTGGGGGTGGGTGGGGGGGGGACCGGCGAAGACCTGAAACGTAGTCTCCTTTGTGAACCTCACCGGACTAGATGCATAGCATCAGTTGATCGATGAAGAAGAAGAAGATGATATAGTTGTTTACTTGCTTTTTCGCCGAATTGTGGAATTAAGTGGCGTGGGGCGCTTTGCTAAGTTGTTTTTCTTAGTCCAATCGTGTTGCGTCGGTTGTTGTAAAAGCCCGTGCTTTTGTAGGATTTCTGTTTTGTCATATATCTATCCAGCTGCCACGTGGTTTTCCTTGTGCGCTATAACTAGATGTTGTAAGCATGCAGTAATATTTTATGGGGTTGCATTATCATGAGATAACAGAAGCATTGTATTATGTGTTTTGATAGTTGTGCATCACAGTATTTGTTGTTGTTGTTGTCGTTACGTATCAATCAGCATCAGCGGGGCGGGGGGGGGGGGGGCTCTCGGTTTTGTATGGGTGAGTACAGAGTACGTTGTGGTTGGATTCTGTTCAAGTGCTTGTTAAGTGAGATGTGTTGTGTTGTTATTGTTGTTGTTCTTCGTCTTTATATTCTTTTTCTTTTTTCTTCTTCCTCTTCTTCTTCTTGGAGGGGGAAGAGGATCTTTGTCAGCTGTGGTTCGCTGACCCTGGTGGAAGCATCCGATTAGGAACTGCTGACTACTGCCAGCCGATTGACTGCTGCATCTGCGGGTCACGTGTTGAGTTCTCAAGCAGAAAATGGTGCTCTCATCTTTCCTTCTGAGTTTATTGATGTTATCAAATGCCAGCTTTTCTCATTCTTTCTCTGCTGGTGATCAAAATGAGATTTCTTTTAGACATTTCGTGTCAGAAGTAATTGTTGTTACCTTGTATAAGGACGCAGGTCTGACATTAGTAGTACTTAGCATAATTAATGTATGACAAATCACAATCATCATCGTGTGCTCTGCCGGTTGGTGTTGTCGATCACGGACCTCCGTTTCCTCTTATCATGTGTGTTGGTTATTAGGTCCGCGGGTAAATTTTTCCTTATCGCCCACTAAAATCTAAATTGGATAAAAATCCGTGATTGCCTACTGAGTCTGTATTTTGGATGTTTTTAATCATCATGTAGATTGTCCTTTGCAGAACGCCGCTCTCATGACACCCCGTCTGAAAGAAACTCGATTTCTTGTCAAATCTGCAATTTACTCCAGAGTCGTCCCCAAACATTCCTTGACATCTTGGTGCCTTCGCCTACTTGGTTTACCTCTGTCTATCTTAATTGGCACCATACCTGCCATTACCAGTCTCACAAGACCATTGTGTTTACTGAATTTATGAACCAGTTCTCCTCTATGCCCAAATTTGTCGAATGTCTGTACTCTTCCTTTTTTCGGTCCACGGTTTTCGTATGACCTTTCTATAACATTTTGACTGGAAGGACTCGATTGTCTTCATTGAGGTTTTGGGTAGCTGTCCATATTTCACAGCCGTATGCTGCCACTGATAAAAAAAAAACAGGTTCTCCGAATTTTCACTCTTATTGATTTGCTGGTATTCTGCCAGTTTCCTCATGTTGTCATTACAGCATATCGTTATTTTGTTATTGCCCACTTGAAAGATAAAATCGCTCACTAGTTGGCGGTGGCCGCCATGTTGAAGAGCACTGCATTAGAAGGTGTTCTCCTGGTTCTTCTTTAGGTTGCCTGAAGGACTTTCCCTTGGCTATTAGTAGGATGTTTGTTGGAGGTTTTCTTTCCCGCGAATTTTTTCGCTCAGGGAACGTGCCTGCTCTGGGGGTTTTCGGTGTACGAGTTCTGCTCGGGTGACATTTAGTCTACCCCGTAGTATAAGTGCTGCACTCTGCCTTGGGTCAGGCTGATAACTAACCACTAACCACCAATCATCGCCATCACACATAAGAAGGGAAGGTGGAGTTGGATACGGACACACAATAAGGAAGCCACACGACATAATTACAAGATAATCCCTGTTTTGAGCACATAAGGGCAAGAGATGAAGAGGCAGACCGAGATACTCCCAGAAAATAGAACATATATGGATATATGGATGTCGAGGAGACAAGCCTATTGTGGTTGGATCTAGAGAGCACCGCACTGGACAGATTAACTCGGCAACATGTGGTTGAAGGTATTTGCTCTACAGGGGGCAGAGAGGTTGTTGATTGATTGATTGAAAATGAAAGAGATCTACAGTGCATGGTAGAATAAAAGCGACCAAGTCAAGTCAAGAAGTCAAAACAAGGCGTCAACTCGATTCAACAAGTCAAGTCATGTCAAGAAGTCAATTCAAAAAGTCAAGTCAAGTCAGATAAAAACAGAAACTCCCAGTCCGCTGACTAATAATGGCTTCGTTCATTCTCAATCTCCGACTACCAAACACTGAAAGGGCTTAAGTAGCAGAATGTAGTCCAGAGAACGGAATGCGTTGTGTCAAAGTTTACAGCTTGTCTGCGATATTTGCATCTTTCGGTCCAACACATCCGACTTCGGCAAGTATTTTTTGATTACCGGGTTAGCATTCCCCTCTTCGATCCCTTCTCCTTAGCCAGTCTGCCCTGCTTCATCCTTTTATCCAGGATCACCGCGTGGAGGTGTAGAAGGGTCTTGGCAGCTATGGTTCGCTGGTCCTGACGCTTGCAGTCAGCTATGAGTCGCTGACCACTGCAGCTCATGCGCTGCTCAGCATCTTGATCCCTGATAATGGAAATGAGGAGGCAGGTAGACTAGCCAATGAGGATGCAGGTAGACCAGCCAATGAGGATGCAGGTAGGCCAGCTAATGAGGCGAAAGCAAAACTCAAATTGAAAACATCAGGGGGCCTCCCAGCCCGTTTCGCCGGTAAGACAATTCGAAAGGCGTCTTTAACGTCAGCTCCATAGACGCCAACCCATCCAGCCGGTAAGACAATTCAAAAGGCCTCTTTAATATAATGGACAATACTCTCACCTGACCTCCTCAGTGGTCGTCGTTGAAACGGGCTGTCGTCGAGGACAACAGTCTGGCTAACAAGGAAAGGTTCGACGTGATCCCCGTAGTAGTGAGCTACACGCAGATGAAGCCAAGCATAAGCACAACCGCCTGGAGGACCCCGGGCCCACCTTCATCAGAACGCTCGGGATGTGAGGAAAGCTACGACAACCCGCCACTTAACGTCCTTTTCAGGACGCACAAAATGGTAAACCTACTCATTGTGGGCATTCAGCAACATCAACAACGTAAGCTCCATAGACGGCAACCCACCCAGCCGGTAAGAAAATTCGAAAGGCCTCTTCAACGCCCCTTTCCATAGACCTCCCTCACGTTCCTTTGAGGCCCCCGCCCTCCTTCATCCCCCCACAAGCTGCTCCAAAATGAGCGGAAGGACTTGCAAGCCACCTGGGGTCTATAAAAGGTGGCATTAAAGAGGTTTTTCGATTTTGCTTACCGGGGTCTTTAGCGGCACCTTTCAAAAACAACAGGGAGGCCCACGTTGTCGCACGATTGCGCCATCTGGGGTCTATAGAGGTAGCCCCTACCCAGCCTTTTACATTGACTTCAACCTCAAAGATAAATGTCACAGAGAACACACAGGGTCGGATATAGTAGAAAAAAATGACTACTTACCAAGAAAGGATCAAGTGACTATAAATACTGACACTGAGAATGTCACTGCAGACAGAAATAACACTCGTTCATCAAATTAGAAATCGTATTCTTAGACATGTGTTCGAGTCATCTTCTTGTATTCCTGTCATTTCTTTCTTCAAAAGGAGTATAGAGTTACCACTATAATTTACCTCCTTCGGGAAACCTGCTGCAAAGGTCTTTGCAGTTGTGGTTTCTGTTGTAATTTGGTTTACATAACGAGGTTGCTAACCCCATGCACAACTCTCTTTAGTTGCCATTTAAGAAAGTGGTGATAAGTTTTCCTGTTTAGTAGAGGACCCCGGGATCTTAACTTAAATTTAACTTAACGATGACTCGAACACATGTCTAAGAATACGATTTCTAATTTGATGACGTCTTTATACTGGTTTAGAAGACTCTGCACAGTATGTGTACAACCAGTTTCATTTACATTTCATTCATATAAAAGCTAATGCGCATCCAATGTATTCTTACATGCATTAATTGTCCTTGCTGTGGCAATGCATTCCAAACATTCACCACTCTCTGACTAAACAATATTTCCTAATATCTAGTCTGGACCACCCTTTAGTTAATTTGTAGCTAGACCCTCTTGAGAATGTTTGTGTGTGTTGAGGGTAGACAGATAAAAGAATATGTCTTTTAAAAAAAATATCAACACGTTTCTCTCTCTCTCTCTCTCTCTCTTTGTTTCCCTCTCCCTCTCCGACCAAGTTGACTAGAAAAGTGTGAGACAAAACGCCAAGTTGATCAAGGAAACAAATGTGACTATTTGAGAGTGGAAGACAACAAAAAAAAAGGAGAAAACGAAGAAATAGAAGCAAAGGAAGAAGAATAAGGAGAGGAATATGATAGTAACATAAGATGAAGGAGCAAAAGGACAAGACAAACACGCACGAAGAAGAAGTGGAAGAGGTAGAAAATTAAATAGAAGAAGAAGAAGAAGAAGAAGAAGAAGAAGAAGAAGAAGAAGAGGAAGAGGAAGAAGAAGAAAAACAACAAGAACAAGAACAAGAAATAGAAGAAAATGATAGTAACAGAAGAAGAAGAGAAAGAATAATAAAAAGAAGAAAAAGAAGAAGATAAACATCCTCGAAGAAAAAGTAGAAGAAGTAGAATATTAAATGAAAGATAAAAAAGAAGAAGAAGACAAAGAAGAAGAAGAAAGAGACAATGAAGTAGAAGAAAGAGACAATGAAGTAGAAGAAAGAGACAATGAAGTAGAAGAAAGAGACAATGAAGTAGAAGAAAGAGACAATGAAGTAGAAGAAAGAGACAATGAAGTAGAAGAAAGAGACAATGAAGTAGAAGAAAGAGACAATGAAGTAGAAGAAAGAGACAATGAAGTAGAAGAAAGAGACAATGAAGTAGAAGAAAGAGACAATGAAGTAGAAGCAGGCGAAGATTGAGCAAAAGACAAAGAAGAAGTAGAAAACAAACACGCACATTGTAGAAGGGAAAGCAGTACAATATTAAATAGAAGGCGAAAAAAAAAGGAGACGACGGCGAAGAAAGAAAGGTGCCGTAGTAGTAGAATAAAAAAGAAGACAAATTAAAAGAAGTGACATGTTACTCCTGACTAATGTCTTGTTAGAAATAGCAGCTCTAAAAACAAGTACCCTCTAACACAACTCTCGGCAGAACATCCAAGAATAGTAATTCAGTGGATCCTCTCCCACTGCAGTATCGAAGACAATGAAGATGCAGGAAGTCTAGCAACATGTGAAGAAGTTTTCCCCACAAACAGACCTGGACATCATGTGTAATAAGACAAAGAACGTAATTAGAGCCAACATCAGCGCATGTCGGCCCAGTGCATCCGACTTCGGCATGGATTTTATGTAAGGGTCTGCTTCATCCTGCATTTTCTAAGGGTTTCCTTATCCGGGTTAACGGCCGGTACTGTGATGAGGAGCGAACGCAGCACCTTCGGTTGTGAGCCGTGTCACTTAACCACTAGCCAACGCCATCTCCTAGAAGACTATTAAGATTTTACTAGATTTACGTTGCAGTCACAATGACTTTGCCAGGGTCATAGAACCAAGGAAAACAAATATCACATCATCATGTAGCATGTCCTTTATAGAACGTCGCTCCCATCACAGTCTGTCTGAAAGAAACTCGTTCCTTTGCCAAAACTCCAGCCTCCGCCACAGTCATACCCAGGCATTCCTGGATATCTTGGCCATCGTCTTCTTGGTCTACCCCTTCCTCTTTTGCCTGGCACCATACATTCCATCACTGTTCTCTCGAGACCGTTGTGTCTCTTGATGTGACCAAAGTATTTGCATTTTCTAGCCAAAATGGTATTGATAAACCAATTCTTCTTCTTCTTCTTCTTCTTCTTCTTCTTCTTCTTCTTCTTCTTCTTCTTTTTTTTTTTCTTCGTTCGTTCTCAATCTCCCACTACCAAACCCTGAAAGGGTAAGTAGCAGAATATAGTCCAGAGAACGGAATGCGTTGTGTCGTAGTTTACAGCTTGGCTGCGATATTTGCACCTTTCGGTCCAACACTCCGACTAGAGCAAACCTTTTTGAGTACCGGGTTAGCATTCCCTTTTCGATCCCTTCTCCTTAGCCAGTCTGCCCTGCTGCAGCCTGTTATCCAGGCTCACCGTGTGGAGGCGTAAAAGGGTCTTGGCAGCTACGGTTCGCTGGTCCTGACGCTAGCAGCCAGTTATGGGTCGCTGACCACTGCAGCTCACGTGTTGCTCAGCATCTTGATCCCGATAAACCAATTCAATTCTATGCTCAACTCTTGCCGAATGTCTACATTTGTCTTTTTCTTTGTCCAGGGTATTCTGACGATCTTTCTGTGACATTTTGACTCGAAGGATTCGATTCTTTGTCTAGAAGTTTTGGTAATCGTCCATGATTCACAGCCATAAGCTACCACAGGAAAAACACAGGCTCTCAAGACTTTTACTTTTATCATTTTGTTGGTACTCTGCCATATTTTCTTCAGGCTGTTCAGTCTCTGCATTGTCATGGCTAGTCTTTTTCTGATTTCTTTCGAGCACATATCACATCACAACATAAAACAAGACATTTAACCAAGGAGTGAACAAAATGTTTTCGTTCGTTCTTTCTTCTTGTTCTTTCGTTCTCAAATTCCCGCTACCAAGATTTGAACTTTTCAAGTAGCAGGATGTTACCCGGAAAACGGAATGTGTTGTGATCTAGTTTACAGCTTGGCTGCGATATTTGCACCTTTCGATCCAACACATCAGACTTCAGCAGGCATTTTTGACTACCGGGTTAGTCTTCCCTCTTCGATCCCTGATCAGCATATTGATCCTCTTTCGTTCTATGTTCATGACGAAGGCCATATCGTCGACGCGTAGGTGGCATGTTTTTATTGTCCTAGTCCGGTCACTGAGCCATGACCTAAATGTGTTTTTATCGACTTTTGACCTTCAGTACCGGCTGCTGCTTCGATTTATTTATTAGTTAAATTCAAGAAGAGAAAGACGTCATCTTCAGACTGAAAATTAGACATAATAGACTCAAAGGTCATCTTTACAACAACGTGCAGAGGATACCACGACAGTGAAACACATCTTACAGAGCTGCAGTATCACACAGGAAGAGAGAACAAAACTGGCCTCGTGAGACAAATGAGAGATAAAACAACATTACAAACAACGGTGGCCTTTGCAAAGGAAACCATGACGGTACTTGCGTCTTAATTCACCCCAAACAAAAGAAATATATATTTTAAGCACCGAATTTGAGGAAGTGTCGTCACAGGACAGTCCATTTTTTTTAACTGTTTGGGGTGTCAAATAATCTGTGTGAATCTCTGGTTTCTCTTCATATCACATTATTTTCACATTTCCCATTGTCTTAGCAATGACCTGAAACTGCCAACGTAGGTCAGTGATACAGAGAGCAGCATGGCATTGTCCGTTCTGTCAGACGATGTAATTACAACCACCATATCTAGCCATAACCACAACTCTAAGCGTAACTCTAACCCTAAAACCTAAACCTAACCCTAACCCTAAACCTAAATCTAACCCTAACACTAAACCTAAACCTAAATCTAATCCTAACCTTAACACTAAACCCAAACCTAAACCTAATTCTAATCCTAACCCTAACTCTAAACCTAACCCAAACCATAACTTTAAGCCTAACTCTGAACATAAATCTAACCCTAACCCTAAACATAAACCTAAATCTAATTCTAACTCTAACCCTAGCCCTAAGCCTAACTCTAACCCTAAACCTAAACCTAAATCTAGCTCCAACTCTAACCCTAACTCTAACCCTAACCATAAGTCTAACTCTAATCCTAAACCTAAACCTAAATCTAACTCTAACCCTAACCCTAAGCCTAATTCTAACCCTAAATCTAACCCTAAACCTAACCTTAACCCTAAACCTAATATTAACCCTTCGCAAAACTGAATTCAACCATTTTTTTTCTACACTTCAATTTTTATCTAGGTCTTCACTTATTTATTTAAAATGAAATGATATGAGCCTGTCCTCCCCTTAAGCAGAAATGGAATATCCCGTTACGTATGATGGGAACGAAGGAACTCTGTTTGGGATGAATTGAGACACAAGTACCAATCATGACCTTCGATCTCTGGATGAATGGCGACAACGAAGAAGAAGAAGAAGAAAAGAAGAAAAAGAAGAAAATAATAATAAGAAGAAAAGAAGAAGAAGAAGAAGAAGAAGGAGAAGAAGAAGAAGAAAGAAGAAGAAGAAGAAGAAGGAGAAAAAGAAGAAGAGACGAAGAAGAAGAAGAAAGAAGAAGAAAAAGAAGAAAAAAATAATAATAATAATAATAAGAAGAAGAACTATAAATTACAACTTTTTGGTGTGATTTCCTGTATTAAAACATGAAGTTATTTGAACCCTTGCACAAGAAACTTGATCGTGGGTGTAGATGGTTGGCGAAGTTTGTTTGGGTGGCGTCTACCGGGTTTTTTGTCTCTGATGTCAAAAATAGAATGTTCGTGTTTAGATGATGGAGGCTGAAAACGTATTAGGGATTAAGTTGAACAGGAAATATGAAATTATGGATACCCAAGTCTTGAGTGATGTGTGTAGGTGTGTGTGTATGTGTGTGTATGTATGTGTGTATGTGTATGTGTGTGTATGTGTGTGTATGTATGTGTGTATGTGTGTGTATGTGTGTGTGAGAGAGAGAGTGAGAGAGAGACAGAGCGAGGGGAGTAGGGAGGGGGTCGCGTGATGGGAGCGTAGGAGAGGGGAGAAAGACACTGAGAGAGTGAGAGAGAAAGGCACTAAGAGAGTGAGAGAGAAAGAAAGTGAGATAGGGAGACAGAATGAGAGAGAGATTGAGAGAGAGAGAGAGGAACAGAGAATGAAGTAGAGAGTGAGAGAGATAGAGGGAAAGAAAATATGACAGGGAGAGATGGATAGAAAGAGAAACTGGATAAAAGAGAGATGAAGTGGCAGAAAGAGAATAAGAAAGAAAGAGCAAGCAAGATAGAAAGTGAGAGAAACATAGAGGGTGCGAGATGGATACGTACAAAGACATACATAAAGTGACAGATAACAGATCCATAAACAGAGGTATACAGCGGTAGGCGCACTGTCATAAATATTGACATGCAGACAGCGAGCGAGCGAGCGAGAGAGAGAGAGAGAGAGAGAGAGAGAGAAAGAGAGACAGAGAGACAGAGAGAGACAGAAACACAGAGAGAGAGAGAGTGAGCTGAGGGCGAGAAAGATAGTGGGAAATATAGATGACGAGATGGAGCAAAATGATAAGCGTTGGAGAAATAAAGACAGAACAGAGGAAGATATAACAAGAGACACATAGAAGAAAAGAAAAAGAAATTGAGGAAATCAAAGAAAAATAAAAAGACAGAATGAGAGAGAACAGAGGAAGATATAACAAGAGACACACAGAAGAAAAGAAAAAGAAATTGAGGAAATCAAAGAAAAATATGAAGACAGAATGAGAGAGAACAGAGGAAGATATAACAAGAGACACATAGAAGAAAAGAAAAAGAAATTGAGGAAATCAAAGAAAAATATAAAGACAGAATGAGAGAGAACAGAGGAAGATATAACAAGAGACACACAGAAGAAAAGAAAAAGAAATTGAGGAAATCAAAGAAAAATATAAAGACAGAATGAGAGAGAACAGAGGAAGATATAACAAGAGACACATAGAAGAAAAGAAAAAGAAATTGAGGAAATCAAAGAAAAATATAAAGACAGAATGAGAGAAAACAGAGGAAGATATAACAAGAGACACATAGAAGAAAAGAAAAAGAAATTGAGGAAATCAAAGAAAAATAGAAAGACAGAATGAGAGAGAACAGAGGAAGATATAACAAGAGACACATAGAAGAAAAGAAAAAGAAATTGAGGAAATCAAAGAAAATATGAAGACAGAATGAGAGAAAACAGAGGAAGATATAACAAGAGACACATAGAAGAAAAGAAAAAGAAATTGAGGAAATCAAAGAAAAATATAAAGACAGAATGAGAGAGAACAGAGGAAGATATAACAAGAGACACATAGAAGAAAAGAAAAAGAAATTGAGGAAATCAAAGAAAAATATAAAGACAGAATGAGAGAGAACAGAGGAAGATATAACAAAGAGACACATAGAAGAAAAGAAAAAGAAATTGAGGAAATCAAAGAAAAATATAAAGACAGAATGAGAGAAAACAGAGGAAGATATAACAAGAGACACATAGAAGAAAAGAAAAAGAAATTGAGGAAATCAAAGAAAAATATAAAGACAGAATGAGAGAGAACAGAGGAAGATATAACAAGAGACACATAGAAGAAAAAAAAAAGAAATTGAGGAAATCAAAGAAAAATATAAAGACAGCGACACACACACACTTATAAACAGTAAGGATAGTCGAAGATAAATAAAGAGAGGTCGATAGAGATATAAAAGGTAAGTTAAATAAAGTGAGGAATGTGAAAGGCAGGAATATGGAAGTTTATAAAAAGAGAAACAAAGTGAGAATGATAGAAAGAGAAATACGGACAGAGAGACATAGATGGACGCAGACATAGCCAGATTTGATATAGTGGTGAACCCAATTTCGGAAACACAAATCAGCAAAAATGGATACATGATTGATAGGTGTAATCATGTATCTTAGACAGAGTATATACAGGTATAGAGATACGTTTTGGGTGGGTGTGTAGGGAGGTTGTGTGTGTGTGTGTGGCGGGATTATGTATGTGTGTATGTGTGTGTGTGTGTGTGTGTGTGGCGGGATTATGTCTGTGTGTGTGTGTGTGTGTGTGGCGGGATTATGTCTGTGTGTGTGTGTGTGTGTGGCGGGATTATGTCTGTGTGTGTATGTGTGTGTGTGTGTGTGTGGCGGGATTATGTCTGTGTGTGTGTGTGTGTGGCGGGATTATGTCTGTGTGTGTGTGTGTGTGTGTGGCGGGATTATGTCTGTGTGTGTGTGTGTGTGTGTGTGTGGCGGGATTATGTCTGTGTGTGTGTATGTGTGCTGAACATGTTCGTGAATGTGTTTGTGTGATGTGTGAATGTTGTGTTGGAATATATATATATATATATATATATATATATATATATATATATATATATATATATATATATATATGTTGTGTGTGTGTGTGTAATTGTGTGTGTGTGCTGAACATATGCATGTGCAAGCATACAGTTAAGTTGGTGAGAGTCTGTGGAATATGATTTGGTGTGTGTATGCGTGTACGTCATGTTTTGTGTGGGAATCTGTGTGTGTATCAAAGGTTTTGTGTGTGAATCCATGTGTATGTAATTTTTGTGTGTGAATCTGTGCGTGTATGTAATGTTTTGTGAGTAAATATATGTGTATGTATGTAATGCTTTGTGTGTGAATCTGTATGTGTATGTAATGTTTGTTGTGTGAATCTGTGTATGGGTATATGTAATGTTTTGTGTGTGAGTGTGTGTGTGAGTGTATGTAATGCTTTGCATGTGCGTGTGTGTGTGTGTGTGTGTGTATGTAGTGTGTTGTGTGTGAATCTTTGTGTATGTAATGTTTTGTGTGTGTGTGCATATAATGTTGTTGTGTGAATCTGTGTGTATGTAATGTTTTGTGTGTGAGTGTGTGTGTGCATATAATGTTGTGTGTGTGAAACTGTGTGTATGTAATGTTTTGTGTGTGACTGTGTGTGTGTGTATGTAATGTTTTGTGTGTGTGAATCTGTGTGTATGCAATGTTTTGTGTGTGAGTGTGTGTGTGTGTATATGTAATGTTTTGTGTGTGAATCCATGTATGTATTAATGCTTTTCGTGTGAATTTTTGTGTGTGAATGTAATGCTATGTGTGTGAATCTGTGCACCTATGTTCCGAGTGAGTGAATGTATGTGTGTGTGTGTATGTAATGTTTTGTGGGCGAGTCTGCGTGTATATAATGTTTTGTGTGTTAATCTATGTGTGTGTATGTAATGTTTTATGTATGAATCTGTGTGTATGTAACTTTTCTTGTGTGAGTGTATGTAATGTTTTGTGTGGGAATTTGTGTGTGTGTATATGTAATGTATTGCGTGTGAATCTGTGTGTATATATGTAATTTTTTGTCTGAATCTGTGTGTGTGTATGTAATGTTTTGTGGCTGAATCTATATATGTGTGTGTGTGTGTGTGTGCAATACCTTGCGTTTAAAGGTTAAATAGGAGTTGTGCGCGAGTGTGTGTGTTTGATTGCATGTGTGTGTGGTTGTGTGTGGGTGGGTATGTTTGTGGGTACGTGGGTGGGTGTGTTTGTGGGTTTATGTGTATGTGTGTGGGTGTGTAGGTGCGTGTGTGGGTTTGCTGCTGGACATGTACAAGAAAAAACTTAAATGTGTTGTGTGTACATAAATGTGGGGAAGGGGCGTTTGTAGGTGTGTATGTGCGTGTGCGTGCGTGCGTGCGTGCTCCGCAAGGTATACCTCGTAACATTCACACCTGTTTTGCGCAAATGTTTGCGAAGTTATGTTACATGTATTAGGACATTGAGGCAGCGAGACAGAAGGGCCGTCATGCTGAAGGATAGCTGGAATAGAGATTATAGTGAGCGACAGAATAGCATACATATACACACACACACACATACCGGCACACCCGTTACATACACATACACACACATACATACATGCACACACGTTACATACACACACAGACCGGCACAAACACACAGGCACACCCGTTACATACACACACATACACACAGGCACACCCGTTACATACACACACATACTGACACCGACACATACACAGGCACACCCGTTACAAACACACAGACCGACACACACACACACAGGCACACCCTTATATATATACACACAGGCACACCCGTTACATATACACACACACACATACCGACACACACACATATACACCCGTTACATACACACATACCGACACACACACACACACAGGCACACCCGTTACATACACACACACAGATCGACACACACACAGGCCCACCCGCTAAATACACACACAGATCGACACACACAAACACAGGCACACCCGTTACATACACACACAGACCGACACACACAGGCACACCCGTTACATACACACACAGACCGACACACACACACAGGCACACCCGTTAATACACACACATACCGACACACACACACACGGGCACACACTTACATACACACACATACAGACACACACATACTTACACATAACCTAGATGTCAACTGTCCTTCTCCATCGTACACTTTTGTCTACTTCAATTCGCACCTTACGAAGCACGTGGATACATCTGTGGATGGTTCCTTGCAGGAAGCCTGGCAAAAACTTGATTGTAGCTATTTGCTTTACTATATTAGGTTGGTAGTTTCACGCACAACTTTCAACAGTCACATTTTCCGATAGGCTTGAAGGTGTGGTTTGTCTATTGTTTCCTCCTCAGTAATGAGGCTGTGGGCCCATACCTGAATCACTGACCGAGAAAGCTAATTGATCAGCTACTTCAAAAGAGAGAGGGGGGAAGAGGGAGATAGAGAGAGAGGGAGAGGGAAGAGGAGAGGGAGAGGGAGTGAGAGGGGAGAGTGGGAGAGAGTGAAAGAGAGAAAGAGCGCGCAAGAGATTGGGAGGTAGAGCGGAGAAAGAGAGGGAGAGAGAGGTAAAGAGAAGTGGGAGGGATAGAGAGAGGGATAGGGAGAAAGAGGAAAGAGAGAGAGGGGAGAGAGAGAGGAAGAGAGAGAGAGGGAAAGAAAGAAAGAGGGAGAGAGAGCGAGAAACAGGGAGAAGAGAGAGAGGAAGAGGGAGAGAAAAAGGAAGAACGAGAGGGAAGAGAGAGAGGGATATAGGGAGAGGGAGAAAGAGAGGTAGAGGGAGATAGAAGGAGAAAGGGAGAGAGAAAGAGAGAGCGAGAGAGAAGGAGTGAGAGAGGGAGATAGAGAAAGTGAGGGAGAGGGAAAGAGAGGGAGAGGGAAAGAGAGTGGGAGGTAGTGAGTTACAGGAAGAGAAAGAGGGAGAGAGTTAAAGTGTGAGAAAGAGAAAGTGAGGCACAAAAAGGAAGAAAGAATAACGATGAGAGAAATAAAGATTTAAGAAGAAAACAGTGAAAGGAAGAAATGGAAATAAACGGAGAGAAATACAAAGAGCGAGAGTGCGAGGGAAACAGTCTCTCGAAGGGGAGGGAGAGAGAAAAAGATAGATATAGAGAGAAAGAGGGATATAGAGATAAAGCAAATCAAAGACTAAAATAAAGAGTAAGAGAGAGAGAGAGAGAGAGAGAGAGTACAAAAGAGGTGGAGTGAACGAGAGAACTACAAAATACGCCCATTCAAATCAGGAGTAGTTGACTGGAGTTATTTCTGTCACTCTACCTTGAACTCGTCACGACTTTGTTGTTAATTGAGAATCTGTGTCAATTAGAGGAGACAAGCCCTGGTCGAGGTAGTACTGGCGTGCTGGAGGACCAGAATCCTAGTACTCTGTCAGGCAAATCATTGCCCAATACCATTCTTTTATCATGCAGTTCATAAGGTTGGTGCTTTGATAGTGAAGTTCCATGTTTTCCATTGTTTGTCTTTTTGACTTTCATTTAAGGCGGTGTGCGTTGAACTGTAGTTTTTATTTTGCACATGTCGGCCCAGTGCATCCGACTTCAGCATGCATTTTATGTAAGGGTCTGCTTCCTGCTGCATTTTCTAAGGGTTTGCTTCCCCGGAGTAACGGCCGGTGCTGTGATGGGGATCGAACCCAGCACCTTCTGGTTGTGAGCCGTGTCACTTAACCATAAGCTCACACCGTCCCCACTGGACTTTCATTTGACCATTAGTTGTAATTTTATGTGGATTAACAATCAGTAAAAATGAAACGCAAGCTATGGTGCAGGGTGCAGGGTGCAAGCAAGGCACCAGTAATGTCCATTGATGATGAGAATCTCGAGGTAGTTGATCACTTGGCATACCTGGGATCCTCAGTCAGCAATAGAGTATCCCTGGACCAAGAGATCAATATCAGGATAGGCAAGGCATCAACATCACAGGATAGGCAAGGCAGAAACATCACAGGATAGGCAAGGCAGCAACATCACAGGATAGGCAAGGCAGAAACATCACAGGATAGGCAAGGCAGCAACATAACAGTATAGGAAAGGCAGCAACATCACAGGATAGGAAAGGCAGCAACATAACAGTATAGGAAAGGCAGCAACATAACAGTATAGGAAAGGCAGCAACATAACAGTATATGCAAAGCAGCAACATCACAGGATAGGCAAGGCACCAACATCAATGAGCAGATTAACAAAACGGGTCTGGGAGAACAAGAACCTCACTGTTAAAACAAAAACACTTGTTTACCAGACCTCTGTCTTCAGCACTCTTCTTTATGACAGTCAGACATGGTCTACCTACATGCATTAGGAGAGGCAGCTAAACGGTTATCACATGAGGTACTCTGCGTAGCATCCTGGGCGTTGGGTGGCAAGACAAGATCCTCAAATTAGGGGTGTTGAAGAGAACAAGCCCCTGTCACAATCTTTTCTATGCTTAGTCATCGAAGGCTCCGATGGCTGGGACACACTCGCAAGATGGATGATGGCAGAATACCAAAATATCTTATCTATGGGGAATTACAGTTGGGCAACAGGTCTCGGGCCGGCCACTACTTCGGTCCAAGGATGTATGCAAGCGGTATATGTGTATGTTAATGTGTGGGGATTCGAATGTATATGTGGTAGTTCTCGTATGTTTGTAAAGATGTGTGAGTGGATGTGTGTTATAAATGTGTGTGTGGTTGGGTGTGGATGTATGTTTGGCTGTCTGTGAATGTATGTGTGAATGTGTGTATGTTGATGATTGTGTAGATGTGTACGTGTGTGGATGTGGATGCGTATTGATGTATGTAAGAATGTGTGTGTGTGGTTGTGTACATGAATATGTGTGCGTGCGTGAATGTGTGTGTGTGTGTGTGAATGTGTGCGCATATGTGTGTACGTGTTTTGTGAATGTACGTGTGGATGTGTGTGCGTGGATATATGAGAACTTGTGTGTGGATGTGCGTTTGTGTGGATGTGTGTATATTGCTTTATGTGTGTAGTTTTGTGCATGTATGTGTGGATGTCTGGTCTGTGGATGTGTGTGTGTGTTTGGATGTGTGTGTGTGTGTGTGTGTGTGTGTGTGTTTGTATTGCAGTGGATTGCACACGTAATAAAGACATAATTCTAGACTTATATACGCAATCCATTGTGAAAAAGACTTTGTTTCGCTTTCTGGCGACATTTGGTTTCTGCGGAGTCTGGAATCTAATCCGCAATATAATCGAGGTCTCATTGTATTCGATTGCCATCAAAGCCAGAGGTTCCGACTTCATGGACCCGAAACATCTTTTAAATGATCATGGACCTAAAGTTCCGACACCAAGTTAATCATGTTGATGTCTAAGGGACTACAGCAACTTCATTAATCGGCGTACGATTCCCCATTTCAGAGATTACTCAGCTCGATTTGCTTATCAGACCCACGCGCTGAAATGCTGATTTCCGCTTAGAGGAAAAGCGGATTGGATTGAACTGTCTCATTTGTATTCAGGTCACCGCCAGAATCGCTGTTAGAATGTCTGCCAAATTACTTCATCAGTTCTGAAAGTACTGTCCCATCTTTAGCCATTTCCGTTATCTCCGCTCTCAGACTATATCCGCTTCCGTTACTAAGGTCAAGGATGGCCAACCCAGACCGAGGGCAGAATGAGTTCTAGCAAATCAAAGATGACTTCCGGACACAACACGAATGTCAGTCTTGTAGTCTTTGTTTTTTTTATACCATCTTTGGTTTCCATTACATCACAATCTATTCCCTTACACCAGTTTGTCCATCCATACATAATCAGGTCTTCTTTTAAATCATTATGTCATCTATTTCACCAGATTGCCTACCCTTAAGCCTTCGTGCTTTCCCTTTCACCATTGGGTCTTTCCTAACGCTATTGTGTCTACCTTACAACCTCTTGTCTTCACATACATCTTCTTGTTTTTCTAGTACAACATCTTGTTTTTCCTTACACCATCTTTTATTATCTTACACTTTCTTCTATTCCCTTATACTTTCTTCTATTCTCTTACACTTTCTTCTATTCCCTTACACTTTTTTTCTAGTCCCTTACACTTTTTTCTATTCTATTACACTTTCTTCTATTCCCTTACAATTTCTAATATTCCCTTACACTTTCTTCTATTCCTTTACATTTTCTTCTATTCCCTTACACTCTCATCTATTCCCTTATACTTTCTTCTATTCCCTTACACTTTCTTCTATTCCCTTACACTTTCTTCTATTCCCTTACACTTTCTTCTATTCCCTTACATATTCTTCTATTCCCTTACATTTTCTTCTATTCCCTTACACTCTCATATATTCCCTTATACTTTATTCTATTCCCTTACACTTTCTTCTATTCCCTTACACATTCTTCTATTCCCTTACAATTTCTTCTATTCTCTTACACTTTCTTCTATTCCCTTACACTTTCTTCTATTCCCTTACACATTCTTCTATTCCCTTACAATTTCTTCTATTCCCTTACACTTTCTTCTATTCTCTTACACTTTCTTCTATTCTCGTACACTTTCTTCTATTCCCTTACACTTTCTTTTATTCCCTTAGACTTTCTTGTCATGGCTTTATAATCCCGTATCTGTCAAATTGGACATGGTGAGATTCAAACCGGTTCTTTCTACCCCTAGGCCTCGCAGTCTTTCTAAGCGACGAATATGGTGAATTAAGATCAGATACTCGGAGATTGATATCTGTATTTGGTAGTACCTACATGTAGGAAAAGACATTTTCAAATATGAAATACTTACAATCACATTACAGACCATCATTAACACATGAGCCTTTGCAGTCAACTTTGAACCCCAATTTGATTGTAATGTTATATGGCTTGGGTTGGTTTGGCTTGGCTTGGCTTGACTTGGCTTCGTTCGTTCTCAATCTCCCGCTACCAAACCATGAAAGGGTTTAAGTAGCGGAATGTAGTCCAGAGAACGGAATGCGTTGTGCCGTAGTTTACAGCCCGACTGCGATATTTGCACCTTTCGGTCCAACACATCCGACACCAGCAAACATTTCTTTATTTCCGGGCTAGCTTTCCCTCTTCGATCCCTTCTCCTTAGCCAGTCTGCCCTGCTTCAGCCTGTTATTCAGGATCACCTCGTGGAGGTGTAGAAGGGTCTTGGCAGCTCTGGTTCGCTGGCCCTGACGCTAGCAGTCAACTATGGGTCGCTGACCACTGCAGCTCATGTGCTGCTCAGCATCTTGATCCCAAATGTTATATTTAAAAAAAATCAATTGCATTCTTCTCATCAGTAGTTTCGTTTAAAATCAGAGGATTGTAGTCTATTCTTTATCTTGATTCCCTTACCCCAGCACTGGTGCTGCGGATCCGACCTTCATCTCTAGCGGACCCTGTCTTGAGCCGCGGAAGTCCAGCGGGTGGTAAGCACTCCTCAAGAGGCACCCCGGATGTTGTTGTGGACAGAAAGGGAGGCTGGCCAACGCATTGGAGGTCTTCTCCGCGGTTTATTTTTGCCTCGGGGGTACTAGATCGCTGCCGAGCTCTATCGACCATCATTATTTCGTTGCAACAAATGTCCTGTCCATTTATTCTTTACCTTGTCCCCATAGGTTACCGCATCATTACATTGTCGCCATAGATTACCGCATCATTACATTGTCGCCATAGGTTACCGCATCATTCAGCAAGGACAGTCGTATGTCAGAATTGTGGAAATTTTGCAAAAGTTGGTTGCGGAGAGTGATTCCGACCAAGCTGCTCTCAAGAGTGGCCTAAGTCACTCTCAATTTATCCTCCGTTGATTTTATGACTGTCGATATATCAACACCGTAGCACATCACAGAGAGCACAGTTGAATTGAAGAGAGAGGTGCGTATGTACAGGTTTTAGCAGCTGTCCAGAACCGGGTTAATTGATAAGAAGGCTGCCCGGCACGCCCAGGTTCAGGTTCCAGATTGTTCGGCATATTGAGAAGGTGCCCTAGATAGTTGTGCTCGTCGACATCCGCTAATCTCACCCCGTCAAGGAAAACTGGATCACAATTGGTAAAACAATTGCGCAATACTTTAGTCTTCGAGACATTCATTACCTGTCTCGCATTCCTTCCCTCACCATCGAATAGCTATATAATTTGGTTGGCTTCTGTTGGTGACTCTGTGATGAGCACAATGTCTCCGACAAATCAAAGGTGATTAAGGCGTCTGCCGGCAAGACGGATGCCATATGTGTCCCAGTTGCATCGACTGATGACTGATTCCAAACACGCGGAGAAGCGGTTCGGTGAGATAGGATCGCCCTGGCGGATTCCCTTCTGAGCTAATACAACAATTGGACGTTCGAATAGATAAAATGTGGGAGTGCAGTTCGTATAACTATTGGCCAGAATTCTGATATGGTCATGACCTTGTTCCAACAGTTAACGTCAGAGACAATGAGGTTATACCGATTCAAAAGCTTTTTTGTAGTCGATAATAGGTAAATATCAAGTAGTCTGGAACTCTCGGACAGCTTTAATAAGACGGCATCAGGTCGAAATGTGGTTCAATGTTTTGTACGAACGCCGAAAGTCTTCCGGTTCGACCGGTTGAGAATCTTCGAGAGTGGTACGGAATCTGGCAAGGATGCATTTCGTAGACAGCTTATAAGTGACCGAGACAAGATTGATTGGACGATAATTTCCGAGGTCCTCTTTGTCTCCGTTCTTGTGTAAGAGTATTGTCCTCGGGTTGAGTCAAGCGGTAGGTGTTTCTTCCGAGGGAAGATACCATGCAAAACGTTTGGTTATGACTTGGTAAATAGGTAGACTGCAAGCCTAGATTATCTCCGCAGTTATGCCATCCTTACCTGGTGATTTTCCATATGACATTGACTCGATGCCATGTCAAATTACTGAGGGCAGGAAGCCTGAAAAAGGGGGGAAAGTGGATGGGAAGGCAATTGGGTGGGATTCTAACGATCTGAACAGGTCACTAAAGTTATCTATAGTATACTCATTATTATTATGTTTGATTTTGTTCAATGAATTTGTGGAAACGTTTGTTTTTCTCATTGTTATTTAAGTAGACATAACCTACATAGTTAGTTTTCTTTCCACTTCTGCCGTTTAGCGTCGGGGGGGGGGGGGGGGGGGGGGAAGCTTAAGTCGTCTATCCTGCGCCAAGTGCGTTGCGTCGGTCAATGTGAACTCTTGTCGCTGCACAATCACTCTAATGCCATATATCCACCTACCTCTCGGCCGCCCCTTTGCTCTGTAGCCAGATCTACCAGCATTGTAAGCCATCAGTGGAAGATGATGAGTGTGTACTCTCATGAGACGACCAAACTAACTTATTTTCTGCCTGGAAATGTATTCGACACAAGACGTAGTGCCGACCATACTTCGAATTTCAGTCGTTCCGCATTCTGTCTCTTCTGGTAACACCGATGACTTCCCTCAAACACTTCATTTCACAAATTCAAATTCTGTTCTCGCGCGCATCTGACAGACGCCATGTTAGGCACTGGTAGCACAGAATCGGCATAAATATACTGTGACAAACCTACATACGAGTAAATATCCTCGAGTTTTCCTCTTAAACCTAAAATATTTACTATTTTGCCCTTTACGCAAAAAAAAAAAAAACAACAACAACAAAGAACTTCTGCCCTAGGCGAATCGTTCATTCATTATGTGTACTGGATACTCGTCTGTCACACCGACTTCTGTTCATTCCATTGACAAATACACTAACAAACGACATTGCGGATTTATTCCAAATCCTGGAATACGCCATTGTCGATGAGTAGAAGTGGGGGACGGGGGGCGGGCGGTGTTGGGGTTTATAAGACGCTGTCCAATTAAGGTCGACTGCTCAAGCAGTCGCTGCGCAGTGCAAACGTTATGTTTAGATTTGATGTTTGATAGAAGGAGCGACGGGTAACGTCAGAGTCAGGGGAAACATATTGATCAGGTCAGTAACTCACTTGCTCTATTTCCTTCTAATTCTCTCTCTCATTCACTTTCTCTCTCCCTCATTCACTTTCTCTCTCTCTCTCTCTCTCTCTATATATATATATATATATATATATAAATATATATATATATATATATATATATATATATATTTAATATATATTTATATATATATCTTTATCTATCCATCTATCTATCTATCTATCTATCTATCTATCCATCTATCTATCTATCTATCTATCTATCTATCTATCTATCTATCTATCTATCTATCTATCTATCTATCTATCTATCTATCTATCTATCTATCTATCTATCTATCAATCTATCTATTTATCTATCTATCTATATATCTATCTATCTATCTATCTATCTATCTATCTATCTATCTATCTATCTATCTATCTATCTATCTATCTATCTATCTCTATCTATCTATCTATCTATCTATCTATCTATCTATCTATCTATCTATCTATCTATCTATCTATCTATCTATCTATCTATCTATCTATCTATCTATCTATCTATCTATCTATCTATCTATCTATCTATCTATCTATCTATCTATCTATCTATCTGTCTGTCTGTCTGTCTGTCTGTCTGTCTGTCTGTCTGTCTGTCTGTCTGTCTGTCTGTCTGTCTATCTATCCATATATAATTTTAAAAAATTGATATCAACCCTTCTCCCTCACCCTCACATCTCAGTGATTTGGTTTTGTGTCCCATTCACCACTCCCCTCAGTCCCTTCCGTTACTTGTGACACCACCTAAGTGGTTTCCCGAAGAAATCTGGCTGTGACAGTGACAAGGACAGATCCACTGCCCCACTAATTTAATATCGTAACAGGAGACGAACAGTGTGGTCAGGAAAGGAGGCTAACGCCTGGTCAGGCCCAACATACTGATCAGACATGTTAGTCAGGGTCAGGCACAACAAACTGATCAGACATGTTAGTCAGGGTCAGGCACAACATACTGTTCAGACATGTTAGTCAGGGTCAGGCACAACAAACTGATCAGACATGTTAGTCAGGGTCAGGCACAACAAACTGATCAGACATGTTAGTCAGGGTCAGGCACAACATACTGATCAGACATGTTAGTCAGGGTCAGGCACAACATACTGATCAGACATGTTAGTCAGGGTCAGGTACAACATACTGATCAGACATGTTAGTCAATGTCAGGCACAACATACTGATCAGACATGTTAGTTAGGGTCAGGCACAACATACTGGTCAGACATGTTAGTTAGGGTCAGGCACAACATACTGTTCAGACATGTTAATCAGGGCCAGGCAAAATATACTGACCAAGACTCTCACTTCGGCTTCCTCGTTGTCCTCCACGGAAACGGGCTGTTTTCATGGCATCTTGGCTAACGAGAAGAGGGATGGATGAGATCCCCGTAGTAGTGAGCGACACACAAGTGAAGCTAAGCATAGCACAACCGCCTGGAGGATCTTGGTCCACCTTCGCCAGCACACTAGGGATGTGAGGAAACCTACTTCAACCGGCCACTTAACGTCCTTTTCAGGGCGCACAAAAGAGCAACCTACTCATTATCAGCTTTCGAAACAACAACAGTTTAGTCTAGCGCTTCCGAGGTAGAAGACTCTCTGGCTGTGATAGAGATACGAATAGGGCTACTGGCACAATGAGACCATGTATAACCCCGCTAGATTAAGTAAATAAAGGCTTGTCCCATAGTAGTTACACTGCTGTCGGGAAATGAAGAGGTTTCAATGAAGGTTTTCAGTAAAGAAATGAAATTGTTAGAGACTTCAGAAGAGGTTTATCCCATAGTAGTTAAACTACTGTCGGGGAATGAAAAGGTTTCAATGAAGGTTTTCAGTAAAGAAATGAAATTGTTAGAGACTTCAGAAGAGGTTTATCCCATAGTAGTTAAACTACTGTCGGGGAATGAAGTTATTTGAGATTTCAGTAAAGGTTTGTCCCATAGTAGTTACACTACTGTCGGAGAATGAAGTTATTAGAGATTTCAGTAAAGGTTTGTCCCATAGTAGTTACACTGCTGTGGGGGATGAAGTTGTTAGAGACTTCAGTAAACTAAAACGCAGATTGAATGAGGCACGGTTGTCAGTTTCTTTAGTCGTTGCCCCTTACTTCGCTAGTCGTATACCAAAATCATATTTACAGCTAGATCGACTCGAACGTACCGATAGCGGGATTCGTACCCCATACTTTTACAACGAAAGCAAGTGCTCTACCTGCAGGCTAATCGTACCTCTAGAGTAGATCACTGTCCTGCTCATGACATTCCACACACCACCATTCCAGAAGTTAAAAGAAAGCCATGTAATCAACTCGCCATATACGATTTTGGGATACTATAGTTAATAACTCATTTTGATGGTTCATGCTGGAAGAATAAGTTTTCGGGTACAATTTCACTGCATATGTTTGAATATACTTCTAGGGTAGAAGACGCCGTGAACGGAATGATACCACAATCAGTTACTCATAGTTGACTGATTGCGTCATGGTCAGTGAACCGAGGCTGTCCAAGATTATATTTCCCTCCAGTTATATTTGGCTGCTCTGGAAACACGCTGTAATTGTGGAGTCTCGCTGAAAGAATTAGGATCGAAAAGGAAAGGTAAATTCGGTAACAAAAACGAGCCGTGCTGAAAGCGCATGTGTTCGACGGAAAGTCGTAGATAACGCAGCCTCGCTGTAAACTACAACACCATGTAAGAAACGTCCTTTTCATGACCAAAGACGAAGAGAAGAATATGCATTTTCTTTCTCTTTCCTTTCCGTCAACTAATCTTGTTTAGTTCATTTGTCTACCCTGTCTACCGTCCTCTCCCAGCTGGTTCCTATTCAATTTCACTTCAAATGGCCACACTGTCTGTAACTCTCTCCCGTGTTATTCCACCACATCCTCTCTTCAAATGGCCACCCTGTCTGTAACTATCTCCCATGTAATTCCACCACATCCTCTCTTCCGGTTGTCCCCCTGTCTGTAACTCTCCCCCATATTATTCCACCACATCCTCTCTTCAGATGGCCAACCTGTCTGTAACTATCTCCCATGTAATTCCACCACATCCTCTCTTCAAATGGTCGCCCTGTCTGTAACTCTCTCCCATATTATTCCACCGCATCCTCTCTTCAGATTGTCCCCCTGTCTGTAACTCTCTCCCATGTTATTCCACCACACCCTCTCTTCAGATGGCCACCCTGTCTGTAACTATCTCCCATGTAATTCCACCACATCCTCTCTTCCGGTTGTCCCCCTGTCTGTAACTCTCCCCCATATTATTCCACCACATCCTCTCTTCAGATGGTCGCCCTGTCTGTAACTCTCTCCCATATTATTCCACCGCATCCTCTCTTCAGGTTGTCCCCCTGTCTGTAACTCCCCCCCCCCTATTATTTCACCACACCCTCTCTTCAGATGGCCACCCTTTCTGTTACACTCTCCCATGCTACTCGCCCTCATCTGGACTCCTTACCGGAGAAGCGAGTAGTCAACTCGATCGAACAAACATCCGAGAGAGAACCCATCCCCGGAAACCAACACGTGATGTCCGAATGACTGAACGCGCAGTCACGTGAGACCATCAAATCTTGGCATTGTTTGATCAGGGAAGACTTTGGTCTGGTCTAAGATTACAGAGCGAAAAACAGTACGGGATCAATAAAGTGGAGCGAGAGAGTATGGACGAATCTTAATGGAATAGGCGGACTATTTGATAGTCAGAGAGTGATGGAAGGCGGGCACTAGAGACAGACAAAGTGGCAACAGTTCTAAACATCCGGGACTCATTGATGAAGCCTTGACATCGTGCTAATATCTGAAAGTTAAGAAATGGGCTAAAGGCTCTAATGTGAACTTCCTAGTGTGTTTTAAAGGCCGATGGTGGTCGCGAGGATTACGAGGCCTCTTAATGTGGAATATGCCAACTGAAAATATTCATTCTTCTAAAATATGACAGAAGAGTGTTGTGCATAGCTCTGGCTATTTCATTCATTCAAAAGAAACCGTCACAGCAAGAATCTTCAAAGTGATTTCGCTCAGGATTCCTGTAAGGAGTTATATATAGTGGTGACCCTATGCTACGTAAAGGTTGAAATAGAGAAGACGAAGAAGAAGAAGAAGAAGAAGAAGAAAAAGAAGAAAAGAAACCTGAGATAGATGGGTGTGGACATCTATATGTTAAACAAAGGGCTACAGACACTACTACTTCATAAACATATCAAGTGCTTTGAACAGGCTTCCTTCAAGTACTGGCCAACAGGCAGTGATGGCTCTATGCTTTGTAATAATTGAACAAGAGACTAAAAAAAGTTATAACCAGCTTTAAATTGAGCGTTATCCTCCCTGACACAGCTCTCAGCAGAACACTCAAGGTTGGTCATACAGTGGATCCCATCCCACTGCAATATTGAAGGCAATGAAGCTACAGACAAACTAGCAAAAAGTGGAGGAGGATCCCCACAAACAGACCTGAGTATCACATATAATGAGGCCAAGACCATAATTAAAGTCAATTTCAGGGGAAAATGGGCTGATCAACACCCCGACTTCTGAAAAGAAGACAGCTACTTAAACTTAACTTGAGACCAGCAAGTCATCATCTTCAGACTGAGAACTGGACATACCAGACTCAATGGTCATTTTAACAACAAAATGAGGATTGGGACAGATGACAGGTGCCCATTTGGGGAACTTACCATGGCCGTGGACCACATCCTACAAAGCTGCACGCTCACGCTCGGCCTCGCGAGACAGATATGAGACAAAAGCTGTATGGAAATAAAAGAGCCTTACAAACAACGGTGTCCGTTGTAAGAGAAACCGGGACTTTGATCTGAGGATGAACGAAAAATAATAATAATAATAAGAAGAAGACGAAGAAGAAGAAATTGAGCGTTAAACTGGGCGTTAAAATGAGCATTAAGTTGACCGTTTGTAAATTGAGCGCAAAGCTGAGCGTTGAATTGAATGTTAAACCAAACGTTAAGCTGAGCGCTAAATTGATTGTTAAACTAGACGTCAACCTGAGTGTTAAACTCTACAATGAGCACTATTTCGTTCAATTTTTTTTTGCGCAATTCATGTTTTGGTTAGGTTATTTGCAAGTATTCGTTCCTGCAGAATGCTAGAAAAGGGGTTATCACTACAATCATGTGCAGCCACGAGACAGGGATCGAGATCCACATGACCATTCAAAGACCGCTGGAGAGACAACCTAGGACAGTCTCTGAGAGACTGAGGGAGACAAGATTGGACAGTCTCTGAGAGACTGAGGGAGACAAGATTGGACAGTCTCTGAGAGGCTGAAGGAAACAAGATAGGACAGTCTCTGAGAGACTGAGGGAGACAGCATAGAACAGTCTCTGAGAGACTGAGGGGGACAAGATTGGACAGTCTCTGAGAGGCTGAGGGAAACAAAATAGGACAGTCTCTTAGCGACTGAGGGAGACAGGATAGTCTCTGAGAGACTGAGGGATACAAGATAGAATAGTCTCTGAGAGACTGAAAGAGACAAGATAGAACAGTCTCTGAGAGACTGAGAGAGACAAGATAGAACAGTCTCTGAGAGACTGAGGGAGACAGCATAGAACAGTCTCTGAGAGACTGAGGGAGACAAGATAGAACAATCTCTGAGAGACTGAGGGAGACAAGATAAGATAGTCTCTGAGAGACTGAGGGAGACAAATTTGACAGTCTCTGAGAGAATGAGGGAGACAAGATAAGATAGTCTCTGAGAGACTGAGGGAGACAAATTTGACAGTCTCTGAGAGAATGAGGGAGACAAGATAGAACAGTCTATGAGAGACAGGGAGACAGCAAAGGACAGTCTCTGAGAGACTGAGGGAGAACAGTCTCTGAGAGACTGAGGGAAACAGCATAGGACACTCTATGAGAGACTGAGGGAGACAGCATAGGACAGTCTCTGAGAGACTGAAGGAGACAGCAAAGGACAGTCTCTGAGAGACCGAGGGAGACAGCATAGGACAGTCCCTGAGAGACTGAGGGACAGCGTAGAACAGTCTGAAAGACTGAGGGAGACAGCATAGGACAGTCTCTGAGAGACTAATGGAGACAGCAAAGGACAGTCTCTGAGAGACCGAGGGAGACATCATAAGACAGTCTCTGAGAGACTAAGGGACAGCTTAGAACAGTCTGGGAGGCTGAGGGAGACAGTATAGGACAGTCTCTGAGAGACTGAGACAAGATAGGACAGTCTCTGAAAGACTGAGGGAGACAAGAACGGAACTCTGAGGAAGAAACATAGGACAGTCTCCGAGAGACTGAGGGAGACAAGAAAGGACACTCTGAGGAAGAAACATAGGAAAGTGAGGAAGCAACATAAGACAGTCTCTGAGAGACTGAGACAAGATAGGACAGTCTCTGAAAGACTGAGGGAAAAATAGAAGAGAACGCCAAAGAAAGAATTACATGACTTATGTGCAGCTGGAGAGATCTGCTGGGTACAGAGGGCAGGGGGTGATATGATCAGAAGAATCCAACACCAGTCTCTGGACTGATTAACGGAGGGCAGTGGCGTGACATGATCAGAAGACTCCAACACCAGTCTCCCGACTAACGGAGGGCAGTGGCGTGACATGATCAGAAGACACCAGCACCAGTCTCCCGACTAACGGAGGGCAGTGGCGTGACATGATCAGAAGACTCCAACACCAGTCTCCCGACTAACGGAGGGCAGTGGCGTGACATGATCAGAAGACTCCAACACCAGTCTCCCGACTAACGGAGGGCAGTGGCGTGACATGATCAGAAGACTCCAACACCAGTCTCCCGACTAACGGAGGGCAGTGGCGTGACATGATCAGAAGACACCAACACCAGTCTCCCGACTAACGGAGGGCAGTGGCGTGACATGATCAGAAGACACCAACACCAGTCTCCCGACTAACGGAGGGCAGTGGCGTGACATGATCAGAAGACCAGTCTTCGGACTCAATAACATGATGATGGCATGTGTGTACAGTGTGTATTTACACATGGTCACGTGTGTCGATGTTCATTGTTACTCTCACAGGCATACATTGATTAGCTAGATTTAAGAATGGGGTGGGGGAGGGACTTGGAGGAAGTTTCTCCCCAAGCGTTCACTCTGATGGTAACGGGACATAATTCAAAGTATATGTGAACATTTTTGATAAAGCTAAAGCAATTGCGGTTATCGCTCTTGGACTTCTGCCTCTTCTGTTTCTCCATTGAATTTTATAGTATCAGACGACTTCCATTGGTGAATTCTGCCGTTGTCTGAAGCTCATCTTTTGCTCCGTACAGCTTTGAGTTTAGTGTTGAATCTTTTGGCTAATACATCTTTCTCAACTCACTATACCGTGACAGTTGAGAAGAATTAATCCGAAGTCTATACGTGTGTTTATTTAGTCTGTTATGATGGAGGCAAAGAATGGTATCTGTCCTTGATAGTCGAGCGCTTGGATTAAAACGGAATAGTTATAGAACTAGTTAAGCATGAAAGGTTGAATTTTATAGATTTATCAGATTTTCTGGTTTAAAAAAAATCCATTAAATCTTGGTAGCAAACTCAAAGAGATTAATGTTTGTTTGTTCAGCGTAATAGTACACTCAGTGAGACTTGATTGTCCACCTATCTTCTTGGTAGTACACTCAGTGAGACTTGATTGTCCACCTATCTTCTTGGTAGTACACTCAGTGAGACTTGATTGTCCACCTATCTTCTTGGTAGTACACTCAGTGAGACTTGATTGTCCACCTATCTTCTTGGTAGTACACTCAGTGAGACTTGATTGTCCACCTATCTTCTTGGTAGTACACTCAGTGAGACTTGATTGTCCACCTATCTTCTTGGTAGTACACTCAGTGAGACTTGATTGTCCACCTATCTTCTTGGTAGTACACTCAGTGAGACTTGATTGTCCACCTATCTTCTTGGTAGTACACTCAGTGAGACTTGATTGTCCACCTATCTTCTTGGTAGCACACTCAGTGAGACTTGATTGTCACCTATCTTCTCGGTAGTACACTCAGTGAGACTTGATTGTCACCTATCTTCTCGGTAGTACACTCAGTGAGACTTGATTGTCCACCTATCTTCTTGGTAGTACACTCAGTGAGACTTGATTGTCCACCTCGTATCTTGTTAGCTCACTCAGAGAAACGTGTTTGTCCATCTCTTCTATTGCTAGCACACTCAGAGAAAAGTGTTTGTCCATCTCTTCTATTGCTAGCACACTCAGAGAAACGTGTTTGTCCATCCCTTCTATTGCTAGCACACTCAGAGAAACGTGTTTGTCCATCCCTTCTATTGCTAGCACACTCAGAGAAACGTGTTTGTCCATCTTTTCTATTGCTAGCACACTCAGAGAAACGTGTTTGTCCATCTCTTCTATTGCTAGCACACTCAGAGAAACGTGTTTATCCATCCCTTCTATTGCTAGCACACTCAGAGAAACGTGTTTGTCCATCCCTTCTATTGCTAGCACACTCAGAGAAACGTGTTTGTCCATCTTTTCTATTGCTAGCACACTCAGAGAAACGTGTTTGTCCATCTCTTCTATTGCTAGCACACTCAGAGAAACGTGTTTGTCCATCCCTTCTATTGCTAGCACACTCAGAGAAACGTGTTTGTCCATCTTTTCTATTGCTAGCACACTCAGAGAAACATGTTTCTCCATCTTCTCCTTTGTTAGCACACTCAGAGAAACGTGTTTGTCCATCCCTTCTATTGCTAGCACACTCAGAGAAACGTGTTTGTCCATCTTTTCTATTGCTAGCACACTCAGAGAAACATGTTTCTCCATCTTCTCCTTTGTTAGCACACTCAGAGAAACGTGTTTGTCCATCTTTTCTATTGCTAGCACACTCAGAGAAACGTGTTTGTCCATCTCTTCTATTGCTAGCACACTCAGAGAAACGTGTTTGTCCATCCCTTCTATTGCTAGCACACTCAGAGAAACGTGTTTGTCCATCTTTTCTATTGCTAGCACACTCAGAGAAACGTGTTTGTCCATCTCTTCTATTGCTAGCACACTCAGAGAAACATGTTTCTCCATCTTCTCCTTTGTTAGCACACTCAGAGAAACGTGTTTGTCCATCTTTTCTATTGCTAGCACACTCAGAGAAACGTGTTTGTCCATCTCTTCTATTGCTAGCACACTCAGAGAAACATGTTTCTCCATCTTCTCCTTTGTTAGCACACTCAGAGAAACGTGTTTGTCCATCTCTTCTATTGCTAGCACATTCAGAGAAACATGTTTGTCCATCTCTTTATGTTTTCTTACCACAAGCAGTGCTGTTTTATCTTGTCTTGGTGCTACTCTAAGAGAGAATATATTTGCCCTTCTCTTGATGTTACATTCACACAGATAGAGCGACTGTGATCAGTTTGAGAACAATCTTGCCTCTAGCTATTGTACGCTTGGTGGATTCAGTTTTCGGAGACATCAGTCAAGCGGTTAAGTCTGCTGAAGGACAGCGTTTACAATTTTCTCTCGATTGAACTCATCTTTCCAGTAATCCTAAGAAGTCCTACAGACATCACGTCTCACTACTGCTTCACTGCTCAGCGTAAGATAGGTGTGTCTTAGGCATGCTTCTAACGGTGTGGGTCCAATCTTATTACGCGTGGGTTACTGTAACTCCTATGGATCAGAACATCCCGAGTGTCAGGAAACTTGGGAAAGTTCGCCTAGGGACGATTGAGCCGCTTCTTCTGCTTCATTTTTTCCCGCTTCAGCGTAAGCCCCATTGTAACTTAACTTAACGTCTTTATACTGGTTTAGAAGACTCTGCAGAGTCTGTATACAACCAGTTCCATTTATATCACCTTGCTCTAGAAGCTGTACGTATCCAATCTATTCTTAAATGCATTAACCATCCCAGCCTCCACCACCTCCCTTGGCAATGCATTCCAAGCATTCACAACTCTCTGACTAAAAAAATAGTTCCTAATATCTAATCTGGACCTCTCCTTGGTCAACTTGTAGCTGTGCCCTCTTGTTCTTGTTGGTGGTTGTATTTAAAAAAACAACTTGTTATAGTCTAACTTATCCATTCCTCTGAACATCTTATACACCTGTATTAAGTCACCACGAATTCTTCTCTCTTCCAGACACTGTAAGCCGTTTAAATAAAAATCTTTCCTCATAACTGTAATTCTGGAATCCCACTATCAGCTTTGTCGCTCTTTTTTGTATTCTCTCCAGCATGTTTATATCCCGTCTCTGATAAGGAATCCACACCTGTACACAGTACTCTAATCTAGGTCTAACTAATGCTTTATATAGTTTGACTATCACTTTCTTGCTGCTATGTTTAATATTTCTTTTTATCATCCCTAACATTGCATTTGCCTTTTTTTTACTCTCACCTTACATGTATGATCTATTATAACCCCTGTCCCTTTCTTTATCTATCTTTCTAATATTGTTCTCTCCCATTCTGTAATTATGTTCCATATTGGATCTACCCATGTGGATGACTGTAAATTTATCTACATTAAACTCCATTTGTCAGATTACATACCATTCTCGAATTTTATCTAAATCCGACCTCAATATATCCACACCTGCTTTAGATGAGACACTACTGCATAGTTTTGTGTCATCAGCAAATTTTGCAATCATGGATCCCATATCACTGTCCAAATCATTTATATATATATCAAGAATAAAATTGGTCCCAAAACTGAGCCCTGTGGCACACCGCTTTTCACTTCACACCACTCAGAGTACTCCTTATTTATGCCCACCCTCTGCCTTCTTCCCGTTAACAAATTTTCAATCCATTTGGCAACTTCCCCACCTATTCCATGTGATTTTAACTTTCGAAATAATCTCTGATGAGGTACTCTATCAAAGGCCTTGGCAAAATCCAGATAAATAACATCCACCGGCTCCCCTTTATCTAACATTTTGATAACCTCCTCCATGAATTCTAATAGATTTTGCTAAGCGTGATCTCCCTCTGGTAAACCCATGCTGACTATTTCTAATTAGATTAAATTTGTCTAAATGCATTACAATGTTTTCTTTGATTATTGACTCTAACAATTTACAGACTATGCTTGTTAAACTCACCGGTCTATAATTCGCTGGATCTGCTTTTTTGCCCTTTTTCAATAAGAGGATCACTCCCGCATCTTTCCAATCCCGTGGAACAATCCCTTGTGCAAGTGATTGAGAACATAATATAGCCAATGGTTTTGCTAATTGGTCTCTAATTTTAAACAGCAATTTTGGATGAATACCATCTTGGCCTGGACATTTATCAACTTTCACCCCCTCCAATTTTTTTAAAACCATTTCCTCTATAATACAGATTGATCCTAATCCTACTGTATCCATGTCTCTTTGAAAAATATCTACAGGCTCTGGGATCTTGGAGCAGTCCTCTTTTGTGTACACTGTGCCAAAGTAGTGATTGAGTAGATTTGCTGCCTCCCTATTCTCACTTATTTTTCCCCCCTGTGCTGTCTATGAGAGTGCCTACTTTGTCCTTCGATCTCTGTTTATTTCTAACATAAGAGAAGAAGCTTTTACCATCAGTCTTGATCATCTGAGCAAGTTTCTTTTCGAAGTCTATTTTTGCTATTTTATTCACTTTCTGAGATATCTATTGCTTGTCCAAATATTTTAAATATGTTTCTTTTGATTTACCTGCCTCTATATATTATTTCCATGCTTTATTTTTTTATCTCTTCTACATTTAACTTGTGTCGCAGTTTACAGTTGGGCTGCCCTATCTACCCAGTTCGGCCGGTTCTATTCAGTACTGTAAATTCTGGACCCCCTCGTTGTTTTGCTACACATTTAATTATGAAACCTTGTGTGATATATATTCGTTTCTAAAAACTTGTCACTGGAAAAAACAAACAAAAAAAACAACTGTCATGCGACATTTTTCCCATTGCTGGGGTAATCGAGGGGTTTTGAAGACTGAGAAATACAGGCCGCTTCGCCACTGCTGTCGCCACGTCGTGTGCTGGCTATGTTTATTTATTTCACCCCTAACTGAAAAACAACAAATGCCATACCCGGGATTCGAACCGCTGCCTTCCTTTCGACAGGCAGGCCTCGAAACCATTCGGCGACGCGCTCCTCAACTTGTCACTACTGCAGAATAATTTTACTCTCAGGAATATTTGACTTGGAACATAAATGATATGCTTACAAAATCATAAACACATATGCCACGTTGAAATGTATTCCGTGTACGTTGTGATAACTTCAAAAGAAAATGGTTTGATATGAGATTTGAGGCAGTGCGTTTGTTATGCCTCATTAAAAAATTCGTAAAGTCCAGGATTGCATTTCTATGCTTAGAACATACGAATACTGTAGAAGTAAATAGATTGGAGCTCCAGCGATACTGCAGTTATAAGTCGATAAAAACACTTACAGGTATTGGCGGAGTGGAATAAACTGAATGTCTGTAGAGCATTATAAAGCAGTATAACGAAATTAAGTTGAGGTTATGGCTCAGCGGCCGTTGCAGGACAAAAACAAAACGATACTGACGTTCCGGCTGCAAAAACTTCGTAAGGGACAAAAAAACGAACGAAAAAAGTAAACAAATTACAACAAAAAAAACGAACGAAAACAGATAACAAATAACAACAAAAAACGAACGACAACAGCTAACAAAAAACGAACAAAAATATCTAACAAATCACACCAAAAAAAAAAAAAAAAAAAGATATGCTGTAAAATTGGAGGTTTCAGTTTACAGCTATAAAATGATGTGCCAAGTTTCACTTCTCAATCGGCTTCTTTATATGTTTCTTTCTTATTATTGTTTACTGACAATGTGTGTGCCCATATACAGGGCTTAACACATTTTAGGGTGGCTTACCAGTCAGTCAAAAATTTCCCAATCATGCAATTGATGTTAACAAATTGAAACTAGGCACTAATTCACCTTTATTTCTACCTTACAATGCGTACCAAATCAAAATATATGGTATTACTTACACTGTATTAGCCTATTTCTTTATAAGAAAAGATGGACTACTGACAGAGGCATGGCGTGTGTGTCCTTGAAATTCTTGGTAGTTTTAGCATTGAAGTACCATTTATCGATGGCTTTAGTAAGTTTAAATTGTGGTAGTGGAGGTCCATTTAGATTCACCATCATAAACTAGCTTATGTACAATCTATTGGAACAATAATATCATGAATAATCGTGCGAGAGTCGTTATGTAGTAACGGTTAAATACATTCTAGTTGGTCCACTCTACTTCATAACTGGCATACGGGATCAAGATGCTCAACAGCGCATGAGCAGTAGTGACCCAGATCTGCCAAGACTATTCTCCACTTCCACAGGGTGATCCTGGATAACAGGCTGCAACAGGGAAGACTGGCTAAGGAGAATGGATCGAAGAGGAAAGGCTAACCCTGCACCCAAAAATGACATGCTGAAGTCGGATGTGTTGGACCAAAAGGTGCAAATATGGCATTCAAGCTGTAAACTAATACATTTTGTTTTCCGGGCTACATCTTGCTACTTGCAAAGCCCTTTTCATGGATTACTAGCGGAAGTTTGAGAACGAAGAAGATAGCTGGTAAACCGTGTCTAATAATTTCCTGTCATATCCTGTTACACGGGGACGACGTGGGCTAGTGGTTAAGTGACACGGCTCACAACCAGAAGGTGCTAGGCTCGATCCCCAACACAGCACCGGCCGTTACCCCGGGGAAGCAAGCCCTTAGAAAATGTAGGAGGAAGCAGGTCTTTACATAAAATGCATGCTGAAGTCGGATGCACTGGGCCGACAGGCGCAAAATAAAAACCACAGTGCAACGCACACCACATTGGGGAATAGAGAAATAAGGCGAACGCAACTTCTTCCCCCCCCCCCCCCCCCCAATACTGTTATGGCGGCAAACTGTAACCGCTCATTTTATATCACGTCTGGTGTTTTTGTTGTTGTGCTGTGTTAGTTGTTTTCGCTCGTTTTTTGTCCCTAATAAAGACCTTGTACCCGGAGTTTACGTTTTGTTTTGTTCTGGTGCGGTCATAGAGTCATTTCCTCTGTGTGTTTCTATGGAAGAATGATGTACATATGATGAAATCTCCGACACTTGAAACTCACACTTCGAGGGTCAGCGACTGTATTGTGTTTGTTGTCTCATAGTAAATGATGAGTCATGGTCTGAACGGATTATTATTAATAATTGTATTAGTAGCCCCACCTCATATGTCTTACTGGTTACCTGTTCCCGGGAAAGGCTTCGGGAGTAAACACGGAGGAAAAATCTGTATCCTGGGCTATCTCCAGTCGCCTCGACTTCGACTTGCCACTGGACCGGGGTAGCTTAGAACGAGAGAATGCCATTGGCGACGACAAATACCTTTCCCACTTAAATCTATTTAAATGTAATTCACAGCGTCATACTTTCTGAACGAACCGCGCAATCTTTGTTCAACAGCGATCACATCTAACTACACAAAGCTGACGATGCTGCCATCTTCGCTTTCAATGGACAATTATATTATTGCTACTGTTAATTCTGAAAGACACCAGAAAATCAATAAGAATGCTGAAAAAACCAACAAAGTTTGTTCTGACGGTGTCTGAGACTCTATGGCCAGTATGTTATTTCAATTCTACCCCAAATCTCTGCTGCTTTCCAAAAATAAGGCAGTGTGCTCTTGCGCTCGTAAGATCTAATCCATTGTTCCATAGTTTCTCCTCATGATGAGATGGTCAAAATTGTTCCAGTGATCACTGAGATCTAGCACTTCTAAGTGGGTAGGTTACATACACTTTATCCTTCAACTGTTTCTTCACAAGAAATCTGACCGCAGTACCGATGTCATTGAAGATGATTAACTTGAGGCTGATGATCTTGGGGTTGATGATCTTGAGGCTGATGATCTTGAGGTTGATGATTCTGAGGCTGATGATCTTGAGGTTGATGATTCTGAGGCTGATGATCTTGAGGTTGATGATCTTGAGGCTGATGATCTTGAGGCTGATGATTCTGAGGTTAATGATCTTGGGGTTGATGATTCTGAGGTTGATGATCTTGAGGCTGATGATTTTGAGGCTGATGATCTTGAGGCTGATGATCTTGAGGCTGATGATCTTGAGGCTGATGATCTTGCGGCTGATGATCTTGAGGCTGATGATCTTGAGGCTGATGTTCTTGAGGCTGATGATCTTGAGGTTGATGATCTTGGGGTTGATGATCTTGAGGCTGATGATCTTGAGGCTGATATAATCTTGAGGCTGATGATCTTGAGGCTGATGATTCTGATGTTGATGATCTTGAGGCTGATGATATTGAGGCTGATGATCTTGAGGCTGATGATCTTGAGGTTGATGATTCTGAGGTTGATGATCTTGAGGCTGATGATTCTGAGGTTGATGATCTTGAGGTTGATGATCTTGAGGTTGGTGATCTTGAGGCTGATGATCTTGAGGCTGATAATCTTGAGGCTGATGATCTTGAGGCTGATGATATTGAGGCTGATAATCTTGAGGCTGATGATCTTGAGGCTAATGATCTTGAGGCTGATGATTTTATGGCTGATGATCTTGAGGCTGATGATCTTGAGGCTGATGATCTTGAGGTTGAAGACATCGGGGATTATGATCTTGAGGCTGATAATCTTGAGGCTGATGATCTTGAGGTTGATGATTATGAGGCTGATAATCTTGAGGCTGATGATCTTGAGGTTGATGATTCTGATGTTGATGATCTTGAGGTTGATGATCTTTAGGCTGATGATCTTAGGGTTGATGATTTTGGGGTTGATGATCTTGAGGCTGATGATCTTGAGGATGATATAATCTTGAGGCTGATGATCTTGAGGCTGATGATCTTGAGGTTGATGATCTTGAGGCTGGTGATCTTGAGGCTGATAATTTTGAGGCTGATGATCTTGAAGCTGATGATCTTGAGGCTGATGATCTTGGGGCTGATGATTCTGAGGTTGATGATCTTGAGGTTGATGATCTTGAGGCTGATAATCTTGAGTCTGATGATCTTGAGGCTGATGATCTTGAGGCTGATGATTTTGGGGCTGATGATTCTGATGATTTTGAGGTTGATGATCTTGAAGTTGATGACATCGGGGCTTATAACATCGGGATTGGTGATCTTTATGTTGATGCCATTGGGACTTATTACCACGAGCTTCATGACCATGGGATTAATGACACCGAGCATGATAATTTCTTCGATAATTACCTCAGTGCAGAGCACCATGTGACTGGTGACCCCCGAGGCTTATGACATCGGAGCTAAAGTCTCTGAGACTAATGCTCTTGCGGCTGATGACCTCGAGTCTGATGACCTCGCAGATGATGACCTTGGCGTCGAACACAGACCACAGGAATTTGTTAAACAAGAAGAATGTTTAGAATAGATTGCACCTTCTATCTTGACGCATGACATGCCACAGCCCTAGTCTTTTATCGAATGGTGATAATAAGAGTTATTTATGTCATAACCTGTAGAAAGTGAAACTGAAGTTATTTCTCCTAGGTTGTAAAAACGCTTGTTATATACGATTTGGCTTCGCTGATGTCCATCAGTATGTTTGAAAATCATCTTTAAATATAAGATGCTGAGCAGTGTATGCGCTGCAGCGGTCAACGATTCATAGCTGACTGCTAGCGTCAGGGCCAGCGAACCATACCTGCCAAGACCCTTCTACACCTCCACGTGGTGATCCTGGATAACAGGCTGCAGCAGGGCAGACTGGTTAAGGCGAAGGGATCGAAGAGGGAATGCTAACCCGGTACTTAAAAAATGATTGCTGAAGTCGGATGTTTTGGACCGAAAGGTACAAATGTCGCAGTCAAGCTGTAAGCTACGACACAGCGCATTACATTATCTGGACTACATTCTGCTACTTAAGCCCTTTTCAGGGTAATTCTTCAAAGTCATCATGTCTTATAACTTCACAATGTATCGCGAACAATATTCACTTTTCCTGTAAAGATTCTACACACTCGATGAACTCATGTGACGGACAGTGTGCACATCTGATCGGGCCGTGGGAGCTGCTAGTGTGGGAGATACGGCCAGCAAATGATTGAGCCTTAGCAACGTCCGGCAGAGGGCTGGGTTGGTCGTTATGGAAGCTATTGTTGACACGCATGACATCCGGCAGTGAGATGGCTGCTGTGATGTTTTTCTGATGGCATCTGTGTGTGCTGGAGATAGACAAAAAGGGGAGTTCATAACGGATGTTGTTTATCACCTGGCTGATATTAATTTGTATGTAGGTCTGTCTGCCAGTGTGCCTGACTGTCTGTCTGGACATATTCGTATGTTTGTGAATATGTCTGTCAAGCTGATTGTGTTGGTTAGTCTGTATGTCTGTCTGCCGGTGTGCCTGACTGTCTGTCCTGAAATATTTATCTGTTTGTGAATCTATCTGTCAAGCTGATTGTGTCTGTCAGTCTATATGTCTGTTTGTTTTGAAAAAAAGGATACGAGTTATATACGTCCGTGATCGTGTATTCCTCATGTCTGTGTCATCATCAATCATAACAACTGCTCAGCTCCCTGTGGAGCACATGTTTTCAACAAATACATGTCAAGTGATCATGTCCTGGACCATTTGTTCCATATCTTTCATGTTTCCTTTATGCTTGTCTCAAGTTCGCTTCATCTGTGTTTTGGACTGCCTCTGCTTTTTTTTACCTTGGGGATTCCAGGACAGAAACTGTCGTGTAATGATATGAAATTATTTCCTTAATGTGTTTCTTATACAACGCCAGCGTTATCTCGCGTCATGTTCCACTGACCTATTTCTGGTTCTTTTCAACAGTTTGTCCGATTAACCGTTAGTACATATTACGTATGTTCATATGTTGCAGTTATAGACATACTTTTTCTGTTCTGTTCCTAATAATAAACTTCACTGCACCCCTGACATGCCCATAGGTGCTCAGTCTCTCTCATGAATGGCAAAAGGTATGGATACTGATGGTCCCTGCAGCTCGTTGGTTCTACACACTTCTGCTTTGAACTCTCTCTTTCTTTCTCTCTCTCTTTTTGTTTTGGAGCGATGTCTGGCCAAAGATCAAGATTCTTACAGATCGGCTGTTGTGGGAGCGACGTTCTGGCCAGAGATCGAGTCTTACAGATCGGCTGTTGTGGGAGCGACGTTCTGGCCAGAGATCGAATCTTACAGATCGGCTGTTGTTGGAGCGACGTTCTGGCCAGAGATCGAGTCTTACAGATCGGCTGTTGTGGGAGCGATATTCTGGCCAGAGATCGAGTCTTACAGATCGGCTCTTGTGAGAGCGATGTTCTGGCCAGAGATCGAGTCTTACAGATCGGCTGTTGTGGGAGCGATGTTCTGGCCAGAGATCGAGTCTTACAGATCGGCTGTTGTGGGAGTGATGTTCTAGCCAGAGATCGAGTCTTACAGATCGGCTGTTGTGGGAGTGATGTTCTAGCCAGAGATCGAGTCATACAGATCGGCTGTTGTGAGAGCGACGTTCTGGCCAGAGATCGAGTCTTACAGATCGGCTGTTGTGAGAGCGACGTTCTGGCCAGAGATCGAGTCTTACAGATCGGCTGTTGTGGGAGCGACGTTCTGGCCAGAGATCGAATCTTACAGATCGGCTGTTGTTGGAGCGACGTTCTGGCCAGAGATCGAGTCTTACAGATCGGCTGTTGTGGGAACGACGTTCTGGCCAGAGATCGAGTCTTACAGATCGGCTGTTGTGAGAGCGACGTTCTGGCCAGAGATCTAGTCTTACAGATCGGCTGTTGTGGGAGCGACGTTCTGGCCAGAGATCGAGTCTTACAGATCGGCTCTTGTGAGAGCGATGTTCTGGCCAGAGATCGAGTCTTACAGATCGGCTCTTTTGAGAGCGATGTTCTGGCCAGAGATCGAGTCTTACAGATCGGCTGTTGTGGGAGCGATGTTCTGGCCAGAGATCGAGTCTTACAGATCGGCTGTTGTGGGAGCGATATTCTGGCCAGAGATCGAGTCTTACAGATCGGCTCTTGTGAGAGCGATGTTCTGGCCAGAGATCGAGTCTTACAGATCGGCTCTTGTGAGAGCGATGTTCTGGCCAGAGATCGAGTCTTACAGATCGACTCTTGTGAGAGCGATGTTCTGGCCAGAGATCGAGTCTTACAGATCGGCTGTTGTGGGAGCGATGTTATGCAAAGATATGCTTCATGATGATGATAATATCAAATACATAAGTTCCAGCATAGACCACATCTTTATGATCGGATTATCTATAGTGCATCGCAAAACTAGGCTGGATAAGTTCAAACGGTTCTGTATAGTGTGAGGATGATCAGTCTAATTAACAGCTAACAGACTAACTGACGGTATAGGATGTAAATTAAGTTATCGAATGGAAATTAAGATACAGGTTCAAAATTAGGATATAGAATGGAAATTAAGATATAGGATGAAAATTAAAATATAGAATGGAATTTAACGTATCAGGTCAGGTCTAGTCATCCCGTAACCGGGGAGGTCGTTGGGGCACACATGAAGACATCATCCCGACCCCACGCCACCCTTCTCTGTCAGCGGCCGCTGCCTGTGCCTCGTCGGAGATTGGTCCATTCTTTTATGTTGTTCTCCCACCTCTTTTTGGGTCGACCTCTTCGTCGTCTGCCATGGACCTTTCCGTGGAGAATCGTATTTGCAAGACCATTTGATCTCGATATATGACCGTACCGAGCGAGTTTCCTTCTTTTGACAGTTGCCAAGAGGTCTTCAAAAGGCCCCATTGCTATTGCAATTCTATCTCGTATTTCCTCATTTGTAACTCGATCTTTGTACGTGACGTTTAAAAGTCTTCGGAAACATCTCCAAGGCCTGTATCCTTCGCTGAAGGTCAGCTGTAACTGTCCATGTCTCACAAGTATAGAGGAATATTGACAGGACCAGTGTACGCATTAAATTGATTTTCGTGCATAGTGCTAACCGTTTATCTTGCCAGATTTTGTTAAGCCGTGCAAGCGCCGCTATTGTCTGTGCTATTCTGGCAAACACCTCAAATGTTGATCCTTCTCCACTGACAATCGAACCCAGATGTTTAAAACGGTCAACCACTTCGAGTGCCTGGCCATTAGCTTTTATCCTGCTGTTGAACCCCTCGTGTTGTTGGTAATTAATTTTGTCTTTCCACCATTTATCTCCATACCATAGTCAAGAGCTGTTTCATTATTAACATATAGGATGGGAAATAAGATATAAAATGAAAATTTAGATATAGAATAGAAATTAAGATATAGGATGAAAATTAAGATATAGATTGGAAATTAAGATATAGAATGGAAATTAAGATATAGGATGGAAATTAAGATATAGAATGGAAATTAAGATATAGGATGGAAATTAAGATATAGGATGGAAATTAAGATATAGATTGGAAATTAAGATATAGAATGGAAATTAAGATATAGGATGGAAATTAAGATATAGATTGGAAATTAAGATATAGGATGGAAATTAAGATATAGGATGGAAATTAAGATATAGAATGGAAATTAAGATATAGGATGGAAATTAAGATATAGGATGGAAATTAAGATATAGAATGGAAATTAAGATATAGAATGGAAATTAAGATATAGGATGGAAATTAAGATATAGATTGGAAATTAAGATATAGAATGGAAATTAAGATATAGGATGGAAATTAAGATATAGATTGGAAATTAAGATATAGGATGGAAATTAAGATATAGGATGGAAATTAAGATATAGAATGGAAATTAAGATATAGGATGGAAATTAAGATATAGGATGGAAATTAAGATATAGGATGGAAATTAAGATATAGAATGGAAATTAAGATATAGAATGGAAATTAAGATATAGGATGGAAATTAAGATATAGATTGGAAATTAAGATATAGAATGGAAATTAAGATATAGAATGGAAATTAAGATATAGGATGGAAATTAAGATATAGAATGGAAATTAAGATATAGAATGGAAATTAAGATATAGGATGGAAATTAAGATATAGGATGGAAATTAAGATATAGGATGGAAATTAAGATATAGATTGGAAATTAAGATATAGAATGGAAATTAAGATATAGGATGGAAATTAAGATATAGAATGGAAATTAAGATATAGAATGGAAATTAAGATATAGGATGGAAATTAAGATATAGATTGGAAATTAAGATATAGAATGGAAATTAAGATATAGAATGGAAATTAAGATATAGAATGGAAATTAAGATATAGGATGGAAATTAAGATATAGATTGGAAATTAAGATATAGAATGGAAATTAAGATATAGAATGGAAATTAAGATATAGGATGGAAATTAAGATATAGAATGGAAATTAAGATATAGGATGGAAATTAAGATATAGATTGGAAATTAAGATATAGAATGGAAATTAAGATATAGAATGGAAATTAAGATATAGGATGGAAATTAAGATATAGATTGGAAATTAAGATATAGAATGGAAATTAAGATATAGAATGGAAATTAAGATATAGGATGGAAATTAAGATATAGAATGGAAATTAAGATATAGAATGGAAATTAAGATATAGGATGGAAATTAAGATATAGAATGGAAATTAAGATATAGGATGGAAATTAAGATATAGAATGGAAATTAAGATATAGGATGGAAATTAAGATATAGATTGGAAATTAAGATATAGAATGGAAATTAAGATATAGAATGGAAATTAAGATATAGGATGGAAATTAAGATATAGAATGGAAATTAAGATATAGGATGGAAATTAAGATATAGAATGGAAATTAAGATATAGGATGGAAATTAAGATATAGAATGGAAATTAAGATATAGGATGGAAATTAAGATATAGAATGGAAATTAAGATATAGGATGGAAATTAAGATATAGAATGGAAATTAAGATATAGAATGGAAATTAAGATATAGAATGGAAATTAAGACATAGGATGAAAATTAAGATATAGGATGAATATCAGTCGTTGCTTCAAGTTTGCCGCTGCTATGGTCTTGAGTGCTCCTAGACCTCGCTTGCATCTCTGTATCGTCTGATTGACGTGTTAATTAAATGAGAGGCTAAGATCAAACGTTACTTCTGAGCTGTTGTTGTTGTTGTTGTTGTTTCAAATGCCCATAATGAGTAGGTTCACTCTTTTGTGCGCCCCGAAAAGGACGTTAAGTGGCGGGTTGTAGTAGCTTTCCTCACATCCCGAGCATGCATTCCGGAGGTGGACCGAGGTCTTCCATGCTGTTGTGCTACTAGGGGGATAACGTCGATCCTCCACCTTCGTTAGCCAGGCTGTTTCCACGGAGGACTGCGAGGGAGCGGAAGTGAGGGTTTTGGCCAGTATCTTTTGCATGACCCTAACATGTCTAATCAGTAAGTTTTACCTGACCCTGACTAACATGTCTGATCAATATGTTTTGCCTGACCCTGACTAATATGTCTTATCAGTATGTTTTACGTGACCCTGACTAACATGTCTAATCGGTATGTATTACCCGACCCTGACTAACATGTCTGATCAGTATGTATTGCCTGACCCTGACTAGAACGTCTGATCAGTATGTTTTGCCTGACCCTGGCGTTAGTTTTCCTCCCCTACTCCGATGGAATCCGCACATCATAACACATCTACTGGTGTAAATGCTAACGTTGATGACCCTATTGATGTTAATGTTGAGATCATTGGTGACGTCAGGGGTGATGTCACGGGTGATGTCAGTGGTGATGTCAGGGGAGATGTCAGGGGAGATGTCAGGGGAGATGTCGGGGGAGATGTCAATGTCGATGTTGTTATTATGGTTGGAACAATCTGTTCATTAAAAGGCTGGTAGTTAGATCAAGAAGAGATGAGACAGAGACAGACACCCACACTTACCTATGACAGGGTGTGTCTACTTTAACTTCTGCTCCCACAAAGTTACTTCTATGACACAGCTGATTCCGTACATGCACGTACTGGCGCGTCCGTCCTGCGGATGCGGGTCTGGTGAGGACAGAAGCCATCTTAATATGCGTGTGGAGTCAAGATGCGGCAGGGGATGATGTGACAGCAGCCAGCGACTCATAGCTGACCGCTTGCATCAGGGTCAGCGAACCGTAGTTGACCCAGACCATATTCGTCACCCCCATGGGGGCCATGGGTACAGGTTACACTAATAACTAGTCTGGCCAAGTGATAGAGGTTTCAATGGAAAGGCATGCCCGGTACTAAAATAACTCAACTGAAATTCGGAAGCCTCAGGCCCAAAAGTGCATAATTCGCAGCCTCGCTGTAAACTAAGACAAAACGTCCTTTTCAGGACTTACGCCGAAGAAGAGGATACACGTGTGAGAACATTCAGGGACAATTCATAATCTATTGTTGCGCAGGTCATTGTTTCGATCGTGGAATATTGGCAGAGTCACAACCACAGCGTTGGACGCAGGGTTCGTTTCAAAACCTTCAAGGTTTTCAGGAAATTTAAAGCTGGTACCTTTATGATACGAATGTCACGAGCCCTGAGGTGTAAGGCAGACGACGCCTGGCCATCAGTGGAACAAGCAGCAGTCCACTTAAGTGAAGGATTGCAACAAAATTGCATCATTATGCCAGTCATGTAGATAGTGATTTGAGTGAATGAAATTTTCATGTGCCAGGTAAGGACATTATGGTGAGACTTATGGTGATTGGTCAGAAATCTAGTAGGCGTGTCAGTTAACAACGCGAGCAGAGAGAACTGGGATGGGGGAGGGGAGAGAGAGAGAGAGAAAGAGAGAGAGAGAAGAGAGAGAGAGAGGCGGTGTCCAGTCTCACAGGAACAAGAAAAGACAGCGAAATTAAGTTCTGAGCAGATTGATTATTCAAATCATTCAAGACTATTCCTTCATAGAGATAGATATAGAGATAGAGAGAGAGAGAGAAAGAGAGAGAGAGAGCGAGAGGGAGAAAGATACAAAAGAAAAATATATAGATAGATCCAGCCTCAACAGTAGGAACAGTGGCACAGATAAACTAAAGTAAATTCTGAACAAGATGATTCTTTAAATTATTTTTATTATTATTATTATTATAATATATATATATATATATATATATATATATATATATATATATATATATATATATATATATATATATATATATATATATATAAATTTTATTATCTTTAAAGAGAGACTTATTATTTCGTCATCAAGTAGATACATTGTGAGCTGAAACGCAGTGCAGTCTAAAATAGACAGACTAAAGTTAGAAGCTGCGTAGTATATGGTGGCAGCAAAGTACTGTCCACAAAATCGAGCACTGCGTTGTTATAAGCGAGGCCAACATACGTGCATTTGCACCAACACGTCTCGACTAGTTAGAGCAGACAGGGGACATAACTCTTAGGGATAGTGTTAAAGCTATGTGTGTCATGTGTACATTAGACGTAAGACAAGGAATGTGATGAATCTAATAAAAGCTTATTTATCATTTTTGTAATAAATCAATCTGTGTTTCTGTAATTGAATAGTGTAAGTATATCACTCAATTGTGTAATCAGTAGTATAGATATTCAAGGTGTGTTATATTAAATTAGTGCCAGCAACGAGATCGAAAACGTGTCAGAACAGTCTATTAGTAAAAGGTTTTGTATAAAACAATTTGAGGACAGTAAGGTAGAAATAGTTATGTGTGTAGGGTTGATCAATACAGAGCAGATGATGCAGTGAATGCAGTTCTATTACTCAACTCAAATCTATCTCTAACTTTAACTTTGCTTTTAACTTAAACTTTGCTTTTAACTCAAACTTTGCTTTTAACTTAAACTTTGCTTTTAACTCAAACTTTGCTTTTAACTTAAATTATACTTTTAACTTAAACTTTACTTTTAACTTGAACTTTCCTTTTAACCCAACCCAAATCAACCCAACTCAGCCTAGCCCATCCCAGCTGAGCACAGATCAATTCAACTCAACTCAACTCAATTCAACTTAACTTTTCTTAGCTTAGCTTAACTTAGTTTAACTTAGCTTAACTTAACTTAGCTTAACTTAAATTAGCTTAGCTTAGCTTAACTTAGCTTAACTTAGCTTAGCTTATCTTAACTTAGCTCAACTTAGCTTAACAGCTTAGCTTAGCTTAACTTAACTTAACATAGCTTAACTTAACGCACTGGCGCGTACTGCCGTGTCCGTTATGAGACTGTGGTCTGGGGAGAACAGAAACCATCCATACGTGTGGGGGGGGGGGGGGGGGGCGCCGCAATATACAGGAGGGGTTGAGCTGACAGCAGCCATCGACTCATAGCTGGCCGCTTGCATCAGGGTCAGCGAGCCGAAGCTATACCCGAATCTGCCTCTATGTGGCGGCCCTGGAAAGAGGCTGCACTAGTCACTAGTGTAGCCTGGCCAAAGGATAGCGATCACAGTGGGAAGGCAACCCTGGTAATAAAACAAAGCCAGATAAAATCGGATGCATCGGGTCGAAAGGCGCAGATATCGTAGCCTCAATGTAAACTACTACGCATCTTTTTTAGGACGAAAGGCAGATACGATTACAGAAAAGAACAAGAAGAACAAAATAGAAGAGACATATTTCTCTCCTTCGATGATAGCATAATGTCTCTAAGACCTGAGGCTTAATACGAACTACAACTGAGGAAGCCGTGCATGTTGTTGTCCTGGAGGCATTGGACTGTCAAGGACTACTAGCTTATAGCTAAAGCGATTATCATCATCACTAAAATCATCATCATCATTATAATACGCATCATCATTATCATCATCAGACTTTGATTGTACGGCTTTCTAGCCACCAACCTGAGATTAGACCTGATTCTCAAGAATCGTCTCCAACGACTGCAGTACTCCTTAATCCGGACAACCAGCGTTCGTCTCAGGATGACGTACAGCCACGGGTTCAAAGTTTGGTTGAGGCTAGCCAGACGGATGGCTACAAGGCCAAGGACATCTTGAGTCTGACCTTCTGATGCCAAAGTCAGGTTGATGTGAATCTGGAACATTTAATTCAAGCAACAACAATATCAATCTTTCATTTAATCAATACAAAATTGTTCAGTTCCATATGGAGCACATGTTTCAATGTAATGCATGCCAAGTTTTTCTTTCCTGAGACATGCGTTCCAGCTCAGCATACGTCTTTCCTGCTTTATTTATTGTTGTCTCAAGCTCTTTTCTCCGTGTATTTTGGTCTGTTTCTACTTCTCTTACCTTTGTGATTACAGAACAGAGACTGACTTGTTGGCTGTCAGCTGGTTCTTGATTGTGTGTACCATCCAACGCCAAAAAAAAACTGACAGACAGACAGACAAACAGGTAGACAGTTAGATAGATTCACAATTTAATCATCGAGTACCATACAGAGAAATCAAGAACATCATCAGAAATCAGTATATACACCAATGGAGAGAAGACAGAAACATAAGCAGTACACCAGGCCCAATTCACCAACTCAAAAGAAATCAACAAACTACCTTATTTCACCCGAGAACTGGACACTGCAGACTACTATGACATCTTTACCGACTGAAGATCTCACACACTGATGAGTGCCAATGTGGAACAGGACGCCAGAACCCTGAGCATATTCTACAGGAATGCCCAATCTATAGGGAAATGAGATGCCAGACCTGGCCAGAGGGTGCAGAGCTGAGACAAAAGCTGTGGGGCAGCCGCTCCGACCTGGTGAAGACTACAGACTTCATCATGACGACTGGCCTGCAGATATAGCATGACCAGAAGATCCTTAACGCAAAGAAGAAGAAGAAGAAGAAGATATTTAGATTGACAGGCAGGCAGACAGACAGATAGACAGACAGTTAGATATACAGATTGACAGACAGGCAGACATACAGGCAGGCAGACAGACAGACAGATAGACAGATAGTTAGATATATAGATTGACAGACAGGCAGACAGGCAGGCAGACAGACAGACAGGCAGACAGACAGGCAGACAGGCAGACAGGCAGACAGGCAGGCAGGTAGACAGGTAGACAGATAGACATACAGACAGGCAGACAGGCAGACAGATAGACAGACATGGGTTAAATGCATTCTTGTCTTGTTATTTGCTAATGGTCAATCAATTATCCCGATGGTTGGCGAAGACATACTGGCCAGCGGATATTGCACCCTTGCCCCTTTGTCACGTTCTCCCATGTGGAAGGGAATGGCAGACGAGCCGCCCCTTCACATGAGCTTGCATGACTGACAGAGGAATGATGAGAAGACCGACTCAGATGTGTGCGCTACATCCCTGGCAGGGCGTCACGACCCTGGGACACCGACACACTGGATTGTTTCCCTTCGGGGATATCTGAAATATGTGTCCATTTGTGCCCTCTTATTCGATATCATGGTGTCTTCCAAGGCAACATCCTTAATACAAACTCCAACTGACAAAGACAAGTGTTTTTGTTCTAGAGACATTTGGCTGTCAGTTCTACCAGCTTTTAGCTAAAATGATTCATTTATTCATTCATTCATAGGCGTATCAGACTTTGCAGACCATGAGCGTGGCACCATGTGAGTAGCCTCTCAGGGTGCAAGCCTGAGCGCTGAATATGGAGACCCTGGGCTGCCAAAACTGCAGGATCCCCCTCTCGGCCTCGCTGGTGTAATCCAAAGAAATGCAAAGCATGACAATTTGGCACCAGCTCAGCTGCAAGAGCTGTCGGAATGAGTTCGCAATTTTGAAAGCATCCGCATTAGGTGCTACCACTCCGGATTTTCTTTCTGGGTTTACTCCCGTAGTCCTACCCTTTCCCTAGGTTTCCAAAAGGCAGTAGAGTCGTTGCCCGCAGATGCTAGTTACTCGAGACATCCGATGATACTCCCTGGCACTTCTGGGTTTACAATCAGAGTTCCCCACTCCTGGGCGAACTGTCTGAACAGGCTAACGAGCTTCGTCTACCCGGGTTTAGAGCCAGAGTTTACCTTCTCTTAGATTGGCTGTCAACCAATGCTAATGAGCCCAATCTGCCCGCCCAGTTATACCGCCGGGTACTCGGTCACGCCCCACAGCAGGCTCTGTAAGAAACAGGGGGCTCCTCGTGAAGGTGCTGCTGTGGACACAATAATGTAGGAGTGGCCATTGGTAAACTCCTGAACGACAAGCCGAACAGTGAATCCAGCGTCGATCTCTACACCTGGAAAGGAGAGGCTGTATCAGACGCTTCACTTTCCTTTAACGAGCGGGATGTCCAGCCCAGACCTTGCTAGAATGATTACATCATCATCATTATAATCATTATTATCATCATCAGAATCATCATAATCCTCATCATAGTAGTAATAATCATCATAAATATCACAATGGGCGATCAAATCCTGCAAGTTTCAAGCGTCTCCTGATCTCACGTGAGGTAAGACCGGAATGCCTGCATCCTGAGTTACCTCTAGTCGCCTCGACCAATAGTCTTGCCACTGATCCAAAGTAACTTGGGATAAGAGTGAGATTGATGACCAGCGCAGCTACTCCCTCAGTATAAGTCCAAATACAGCGCACATCACATTATTAAGATAAGAGTGAGATTGATGACCAGCGCAGCTACTCCCTCAGTATAAGTCCAAACACAGCGCACATCACATTATTAAGATAAGAGTGAGATTGATGACCAGCGCAGCTACTCCCTCAGTATAAGTCCAAACACAGCGCACATCACATTATTAAGATAAGAGTGAGATTGATGACCAGCGCAGCTACTCCCTCAGTATAAGTCCAAACACAGCGCACATCACATTATTAAGATAAGAGTGAGATTGATGACCAGCGCACATCACATTATTAAGATAAGAGTGAGATTGATGACCAGCGCAGCTACTCCCTCAGTATAAGTCCAAATACAGCGCACATCACATTATTAAGATAAGAGTGAGATTGATGACCAGCGCAGCTACTCCCTCAGTATAAGTCCAAACACAGCGCACATCACATTATTAAGATAAGAGTGAGATTGATGACCAGCGCAGCTACTCCCTCAGTATAAGTCCAAACACAGCGCACATCACATTATTAAGATAAGAGTGAGATTGATGACCAGCGCAGCTACTCCCTCAGTATAAGTCCAAACACAGCGCACATCACATTATTAAGATAAGAGTGAGATTGATGACCAGCGCAGCTACTCCCTCAGTATAAGTCCAAACACAGCGCACATCACATTATTAAGATAAGAGTGAGATTGATGACCAGCGCACATCACATCATTAAGATAAGAGTGAGATTGATGACCAGCGCACATCACATCATTAAGATAAGAGTGAGATTGATGACCAGCGCACATCACATCATTAAGATAAGAGTGAGATTGATGACCAGCGCACATCACATCATTAAGATAAGAGTGAGATTGATGACCAGCGCACATCACATCATTAAGATAAGAGTGAGATTGATGACCAGCGCACATCACATCATTAAGATAAGAGTGAGATTGATGACCAGCGCACATCACATCATTAAGATAAGAGTGAGATTGATGACCAGCGCACATCACATCATTAAGATAAGAGTGAGATTGATGACCAGCGCACATCACATCATTAAGATAAGAGTGAGATTGATGACCAGCGCACATCACATCATTAAGATAAGAGTGAGATTGATGACCAGCGCACATCACATCATTAAGATAAGAGTGAGATTGATGACCAGCGCACATCACATCATTAAGATAAGAGTGAGATTGATGACCAGCGCACATCACATCATTAAGATAAGAGTGAGATTGATGACCAGCGCACATCACATCATTAAGATAAGAGTGAGATTGATGACCAGCGCACATCACATCATTAAGATAAGAGTGAGATTGATGACCAGCGCACATCACATCATTAAGATAAGAGTGAGATTGATGACCAGCGCACATCACATCATTAAGATAAGAGTGAGATTGATGACCAGCGCACATCACATCATTAAGATAAGAGTGAGATTGATGACCAGCGCACATCACATCATTAAGATAAGAGTGAGATTGATGACCAGCGCACATCACATCATTAAGATAAGAGTGAGATTGATGACCAGCGCACATCACATCATTAAGATAAGAGTGAGATTGATGACCAGCGCACATCACATCATTAAGATAAGAGTGAGATTGATGACCAGCGCACATCACATCATTAAGATAAGAGTGAGATTGATGACCAGCGCACATCACATTATTAAGATAAGAGTGAGATTGATGACCAGCGCACATCACATCATTAAGATAAGAGTGAGATTGATGACCAGCGCACATCACATCATTAAGATAAGAGTGAGATTGATGACCAGCGCACATCACATCATTAAGATAAGAGTGAGATTGATGACCAGCGCACATCACATCATTAAGATAAGAGTGAGATTGATGACCAGCGCACATCACATTATTAAGATAAGAGTGAGATTGATGACCAGCGCACATCACATCATTAAGATAAGAGTGAGATTGATGACCAGCGCACATCACATTATTAAGATAAGAGTGAGATTGATGACCAGCGCACATCACATCATTAAGATAAGAGTGAGATTGATGACCAGCGCACATCACATCATTAAGATAAGAGTGAGATTGATGACCAGCGCACATCACATTATTAAGATAAGAGTGAGATTGATGACCAGCGCACATCACATCATTAAGATAAGAGTGAGATTGATGACCAGCGCACATCACATTATTAAGATAAGAGTGAGATTGATGACCAGCGCACATCACATTATTAAGATAAGAGTGAGATTGATGACCAGCGCACATCACATCATTAAGATAAGAGTGAGATTGATGACCAGCGCACATCACATTATTAAGATAAGAGTGAGATTGATGACCAGCGCACATCACATTATTAAGATAAGAGTGAGATTGATGACCAGCGCACATCACATCATTAAGATAAGAGTGAGATTGATGACCAGCGCACATCACATTATTAAGATAAGAGTGAGATTGATGACCAGCGCACATCACATCATTAAGATAAGAGTGAGATTGATGACCAGCGCACATCACATTATTAAGATAAGAGTGAGATTGATGACCAGCGCACATCACATTATTAAGATAAGAGTGAGATTGATGACCAGCGCACATCACATCATTAAGATAAGAGTGAGATTGATGACCAGCGCACATCACATTATTAAGATAAGAGTGAGATTGATGACCAGCGCACATCACATCATTAAGATAAGAGTGAGATTGATGACCAGCGCACATCACATTATTAAGATAAGAGTGAGATTGATGACCAGCGCACATCACATCATTAAGATAAGAGTGAGATTGATGACCAGCGCACATCACATTATTAAGATAAGAGTGAGATTGATGACCAGCGCACATCACATCATTAAGATAAGAGTGAGATTGATGACCAGCGCACATCACATTATTAAGATAAGAGTGAGATTGATGACCAGCGCACATCACATCATTAAGATAAGAGTGAGATTGATGACCAGCGCACATCACATCATTAAGATAAGAGTGAGATTGATGACCAGCGCACATCACATTATTAAGATAAGAGTGAGATTGATGACCAGCGCACATCACATCATTAAGATAAGAGTGAGATTGATGACCAGCGCACATCACATCATTAAGATAAGAGTGAGATTGATGACCAGCGCACATCACATCATTAAGATAAGAGTGAGATTGATGACCAGCGCACATCACATTATTAAGATAAGAGTGAGATTGATGACCAGCGCACATCACATCATTAAGATAAGAGTGAGATTGATGACCAGCGCACATCACATCATTAAGATAAGAGTGAGATTGATGACCAGCGCACATCACATCATTAAGATAAGAGTGAGATTGATGACCAGCGCACATCACATCATTAAGATAAGAGTGAGATTGATGACCAGCGCACATCACATCATTAAGATAAGAGTGAGATTGATGACCAGCGCACATCACATCATTAAGATAAGAGTGAGATTGATGACCAGCGCACATCACATCATTAAGATAAGAGTGAGATTGATGACCAGCGCACATCACATCATTAAGATAAGAGTGAGATTGATGACCAGCGCACATCACATCATTAAGATAAGAGTGAGATTGATGACCAGCGCACATCACATCATTAAGATAAGAGTGAGATTGATGACCAGCGCACATCACATCATTAAGATAAGAGTGAGATTGATGACCAGCGCACATCACATCATTAAGATAAGAGTGAGATTGATGACCAGCGCACATCACATCATTAAGATAAGAGTGAGATTGATGACCAGCGCACATCACATCATTAAGATAAGAGTGAGATTGATGACCAGCGCACATCACATCATTAAGATAAGAGTGAGATTGATGACCAGCGCACATCACATCATTAAGATAAGATTGTCTCAAGTTGTGGCAATCATCGCTTGCGATGGACAAAAACTTCTACATTACCACCATTATTATCACAATCGTCATCAGTATCATCACCATCATCATAATCATCCTCTTCTTCTGCATTCGTTCTCAACAGGGCCTTACAAGTAGCAGGATGTAGTCTGGAGAACGGAATGCGTTGTGTCGCTAATTTACATGCGATATTTCCACCCTTCGGTAAACACATCTGTCTTCGGCAGATCATAATCATAATTATCATCCCAATAATTATCATCCCAATAGTTATCATCCCAATAGTTATCATCCCAATAGTTATCATCCCAATAGTTATCATCCCAATAGTTATCATCCCAATAGTTATCATCCCAATAGTTATCATCCCAATAGTTATCATCCCAATAGTTATCATCCTAATAGTTATCATCCCAATAGTTATCATCCCAATAGTTATCATCCCAATAGTTATCATCCCAATAGTTATCATCCCAATAGTTATCATCCCAATAGTTATCATCCCAATAGTTATCATCCCAATAGTTATCATCCCAATAGTTATCACCCCAATAGTTATCATCCCAATAGTTATCATCCCAATAGTTATCATCCCAATAGTTATCATCCCAATAGTTATCACCCCAATAGTTATCATCCCAATAGTTATCATCCCAATAGTTATCATCCCAATAGTTATCATCCCAATAGTTATCATCCCAATAGTTATCATCCCAATAGTTATCATCCCAATAGTTATCATCCCAATAGTTATCATCCTAATAGTTATCATCGCCATCATAACCATTATTGTCATCATCATCATCATTATCTCTGCAACTCACCATGAGAGGGGCCCAGCAGACGGCGAAGATGGTGGTGATAGTGCACACGACAACGATCATCTGCAGCTCCGTGTCCTTCTGGTTCCGTCGTCTGGCCGCCTGAGGAATCCAAGTCTGGTCCATGACACGTGATTAGTGAGGGAGGAGAGGGTCAGAGGTAGAGGGAGGCTGAAAGAGAAGGGGGAAGTTAGGAGAGAATCAGAGCCAGTGAGAAGATAAGACTGTGAGAGTTAAGGGAGAGTGGGGGATAGGGAGAGGCAGAGGTGATTGTGTGAGGTAAGCAAGATGAGAGATAGAGAGAGGAAGTGGTGATTGTGTAAGCTAAGGGAAAATGAGAGAGAGGCAGAGAGAGTTTATGAGAGATTGTGAGAGGAGAAAGTGAGTGTTGGAGAGTTGCTGAGAGAAACTGGGAGAGAAGAGTGTGAAGGATAGATAGAAAATGAGAGAGGAACTGAAAGTAGAATGGGAGAATGAGAGATAGACTGAGAACTAGAGAAAGATTATACATAGGGAGAGCTAGAAATAGATGTAGATAGAATGAGTGCTAGACTGAGAACTAGAGAAAGATTATACATAGGGAGAGCTAGAAATAGATGTAGAGAGAATGAGAGATAGACTGAGAACTAGAGAAAGATTATACATAGGGAGAGCTAGAAATAGATGTAGATAGAATGAGTGCTAGACTGAGAACTAGAGAAAGATTATACATAGGGAGAGCTAGAAATAGATGTAGATAGAATGAGTGCTAGACTGAGAACTAGAGAAAGATTATACATAGGGAGAGCTAGAAATAGATGTAGAGAGAATGAGAGATAGACTGAGAACTAGAGAAAGATTATACATAGGGAGAGCTAGAAATAGATGTAGATAGAATGAGTGCTAGACTGAGAACTAGAGAAAGATTATACATAGGGAGAGCTAGAAATAGATGTAGAGAGAATGAGAGATAGACTGAGAACTAGAGAAAGATTATACATAGGGAGAGCTAGAAATAGATGTAGAGAGAATGAGAGAAAGACTGAGAACTAGAGAAAGATTATACATAGGGAGAGCTAGAAATAGATGTAGAGAGAATCAAAGATAGCTTAGAAGCAGACAGAAGGAAGGAGAGAGAGAGAGAGAGAGAGAGAGAGAGAGAGAGACGGGCATCTAAGAACCTGTTGTCGCTGACAGTCCTCCACCACGCCGTCTCCGATCATGACGTTGCTGTTGACGCTGCTAGTGCTGTATTTTCGACGGTAGTCTCTGACCCTGGCCAAGGTAACCACGACCACCAGGTTACATATCACCATGACAACCACTAACAGCAGGTTGAGGGTGGAGTATATGTAGCCATACGAGGCGTTCACTGGGCTCCTGGTTCTGGGGAGTAATATAACATAAGTCAAATGAGGTTACATGTCAAGGCCAGGTCAGTCTGAGGTCAAGTGAGCAGAAGGTCAGATCAGGATAGGGTCGGGACAATCTGAGGTAGACAAGGTCAGGACAACCTGAGGTTGACAAGGGCAGTAACAATCTGAGGTAGGCTAGGTCAGGATAATTTGAAGTCGACATAGATCAGGACAATCTGAGGTTGACAAGATCAGGACAATATGAGGTTGACAAGATCAGGACAATCTGAGGTAGGCAAGGTCAGGATAATTTGAAGTCGAGATAGATCAGGACAATCTGAGGTTGACAAGATCAGGACAATATGAGGTTGACAAGATCAGGACAATCTGAGGTTGACAAGATCAGAACAATCTGAGGTTGACAAGATCAGGACAATATGAGGTTGACAAGATCAGGACAATCTGAGGTAGGCAAGGTCAGGGTAATTTGAAGTCGAGATAGATCAGGACAATCTGAGGTTGACAAGATCAGGACAATCTGAGGTAGACAAGGTCAGGATAATTTTAAGTCGACATAGATCAGGACAATCTGAGGTTGACAAGATCAGGACAATTTTAGGTTGACAAGATCAGGACAATATGAGGTTGACAAGATCAGGACAATCTGAGGTTGACAAGATCAGAACAATCTGAGGTTGACAAGATCAGGACAATCTGAGGTTGACAAGATCAGGACAATCTGAGGTAGACAAGCTCAGGATAATTTTAAGTCGACATAGTTCAGGACAAACTGAGGTTGACAAGATCAGGACAATATGAGGTTGACAAGATCAGGACAATCTGAGGTAGGCAAGGTCAGGATAATTTGAAGTCGAGATAGATCAGGACAATCTGAGGTTGACACGATCAGGACAATCTGAGGTTGACAAGATCAGGACAATCTGAGGTTGACAAGATCAGGACAATCTGAGGTAGGCAAGGTCAGGATAATTTGAAGTCGAGATAGATCAGGACAATCTGAGGTTGACAAGATCAGGATAATCTGAGGCTGATATGATCAGGACAGTCTGAGTTTAACAAGGCATGGCAATCTGAGTTTGATAAGGTCAGGACAGTCTGACAGTGACAAGGTTAGGACAGTCTGAGGTAGGCAAGGTCAGGACAGTCTAAGGTAGGCAAGGTCCGGACATTCTGAGGTATGCAAGGTCAGGACAATCTGAGGTAGGCAAGGTCAGGGCAGTCTGAGGTCGAGGAAATGTCCAAGACCAATTGCATGAAAACCAAACAGTGGGGTTAGTCTGAAGTTAAGTAGACGCAGCATTTTGGAAGTGTAGAGCTAACTGGACACAAGGTCGGGAAAGGCTGAGGTCAACTGAAAACAAGATATGTTCAGTCGGAGGTCAACTGGATAAAAGGTCCTGTAAGTCTAAAGTCAGTGACACAAGGTCCTGCCAGTCTAAAGTCAGCGGGCACAAGGACCTGCCAGTCTAAAGTCAGTCACACAAGGGCCAGCCAGTCTAAAGTCAGCGGACATAAGGTCCTGCCAGTTTAAAGTCAGCAGACATAAGGTCCTGTCAGTATAGTCAGTGACACGAGGTTCTGCCAGTCTAAAGTCAGTGGATACAAGAACCTGTCAGTTTAAAGTCAGCGAACTTAAAGACCTGCCAGTCTAAAGTGAGCAGGCACAAGGACCTGCCAGTCTAAAGTCAGCGAGCACAAGGACCTGCTAGTCTAAAGTCAGCAGGCACAAGGACCTGCCAGTCTAAAGTCAGCAGGCACAAGGACCTGCCAGCTAAAAGTCAGTGGACACAGAGCCATGCTAGTTTGAGATTGGGTGGTCCCAAGGCCTGAGCAATCTGAAGCTAACTGAGCACAAGGCCATATCAGTCTAAAACCAACAAGGCCAGGACAGTGTAAGTCAATTGATCACAAGATGTTGTCTGATATTGACGTCTGGATAATCTGAGTTCAACTGGACACCAGGTCGGCACATTCTGTCGCCTACTGACAAGTATTTGGCAGTACAAGTTCAATGATTAGGTCAGGACAGTCTGAGTCTAACTTGACACAAGACAGATCAGTCTAATGTCAGACGAGATAGCAGAAGGATGAAGCACAATTTAGACCTAGACGGATATTGGGAGAGAAGTAGCTGGTCTATGCTGGCCACATCGACGGCATTCGAAAGAAGAACAAAGGGCATTAATCAATGTCAACAATAGTTGTGTAATTAAAATGGCAGTTACCGTACTTGTTGTTATAGAAACACGTCTTCTTCGTTCGTTCTCAAACTCCCAATACCAAGCCCTGAAACGGGCTGTGCAAATAGCTATGTGTAGTCCGGAAAACGGTATGCGTTGTTTCGTATTTTACAGCTTGACTGCAATATTAGCACATTTCGGTTCTACACATCCGACATCAGCATAGCATTTTGGGTACCGTTTTACTGTTTTAGCCTACCCTTCTTCTTGGCCAGTCAGCCATGTTGTAGCCTGTAATCTAGGATCACCAGTCAGCCCTGTTGTAGCCTGTAATCTAGGATTACCACGTGGTGGGGAAGAAGGGTCATGGCAGCTCTTGTTCGCTGGCCCTGACGCTAGTAGCCAGCATTGAGTCGCTACCGGCTTCGGCCTATGCACTGTTCAGCACCTAGATCAAGTGAGACCTGTGATGAAGTCTAGAACGAAGTAAGGGCATTAATAAATCCATTCACTGCTGTGAGTTATGTGTAGTAGCGGAAATTATTGTTCCTGTTGCTATGGACACAGAAAATGCATGGCCCGAAGCCTTAAATTTCGCACTACGCTGTCATAAAGTAATTGACTCTATATAAATGTGTCTGGATCGAACTATATTCTATAGTCGCAGGTGTTGAAGG